>JAVXUP010001266.1:0-254682 GCA_033070095.1 Escallonia herrerae
GCTCAATGCATAATCAAAACCACGCATAAAACGCAATATTGATCACAACTATAGATTAGAAACATGTAAAGGATTGATTTTGTGAACTTACGTGATCTATTAGGGGGGTATTAAAGCTGCTCTTATGAAGAAATTGCGCAGATCTGCTTGCCAACGCCGCTGGGAATATTTGTGAGTAGGAAGAACGGAGAAGAAGAGTGTAGAAGTTATAGGACTTTCTTTTGGGTTTGAATATATATATTTGCTGTCCGTTGGACAATATATATTTGCCGTCCGCTATATAGTATCGCGGGTCTGTTCCTTGTCCGCTATATAGTATCGCGGACGCTAGACTTTTGGTTGTTTTGGTAGTTTTCTCTACGTCCGCTATACTATGTAGCGGACGGCCCCGCAGAATTTTTTTGGTTGTCTTCTCTACGTCCGCTATACTATGTAGCGGACGGCCCCGCAGAATACCCTCTCCACTACTTAGTTTTTTCTACACTTAGTTCCACCTCTCCAACACTTAGTTTTTTCTACACTTAGTCCAAACTGTCCGCTATATAGTATCGCGGATATACTTACCGCAGAAAATGGTTGGCACGGACCAGACATTTAGTTTGGCACGGACCAGACATTTAGTTCCCGACCTTCCCGAACCCCGGCCTAAGCGGAAGGCCTTATATCCGCTATATATATAGAGCTATACAATGTAGCGTAATGTAATAAATTGGAATAAATTGGCGCCCGTAATGCAGTTTTAATAAATTGAAATAAATTGGCCCGAAGACTTGTTTTAGCGACATAGTACGTTAATGCTATTTTAATAAACTGACGCCCGAAGACTTGTTTTAGCGACGGAATCAACAATCTCAATTTTTCCAAAAAATAATGTACGATTCATAATCAACGATCTCAATATATCAAGGCAACAAAAAAAGGCACAATTAAGCAAGAAAAAATTTGAAAACATAATAAACAAGAACATAATTTTTTTTATTATAATAAACTATGGTTCACAAATGGGGTACGAAAGCTTTTCACAAGCACTCCGATCAAAGATTACAACTTGAAAATCCCACCACCCAAGGTGTTCGAACACTACAAAGTCCCCGAGTTCGAGGCCATGCTGGCGCACGAAGACGTTCCAACCCTCTGCGAATTCCTTTTGTTGGGATCGGCCGGGCTTCAGCTTGATTTCAACCTGCCATGCCCCCTTGCGGCTATATAATCTTGCACTATCATGAATTGTTGTAAATTGATTGGTAAATGCTTCCGGTATGTCCTACCAAACACAAAATACAAAAAATAGGTTAGTTTTGGTTAAGAAAAACAAAAGATCAAACTTTTAACACACGAAAATACAGAGAAAGAGAAAGAGAAAGAGGGATAGCCTACAAGTTCATGCTCAAATCCCGGCATCATGACTTTGAAAAAGTGTTTGCCTACCAGGTGCAAGTTGCCAATATAATCGTAGGCGTAGGTGGTCTCCGATCCAGAAGCCATCGAGATCGGCGTTGAGGGGAGGACGGTGGTGTCGGCGGAGATGTGGGTGACCGGAGATGTGGGTCGCCGTAGATGGGGTAGCGGCTTTAGGTTAGATGTTCGAGAGAGGGGACGCCGTCCGCTACAATAATATATATACCCCGATCTGATTAAATATTTATAGCAGGAGAGAGTTGACGAAGGGACGCCGTCCGCTACAGATACCAAGGGGACACTGTTGACGCCATACAGATACCAAGGGGACAGTTCTCGGGGCTCACGCCCGAGACTTTATAGGCGACCGAGAGGACAGGCCCTGACATGTGTCAGCCTAGAGATCGTCCGCCATACAGTATGGCGGACGCCTTTCCTGACACATGTCAGGAACAGAAAGGCGTCCGCGAGACAGTCTCGCGGACATGGGAGGAGGGCAAAAAGGTAAAACTCCCGTCCGCGAGACAGTATGGCGGACGGGGATCAGTTTTGGAAAAAGGCGCGATCTGGACCGTCCATCTTTCAGGATGGACGGTCAGATCGCGCTAGCAAAATACCCCATTTTGCTAGCGCTATCAACGGATCAGCTCCTATATATATATATATATATATATATATATATATATATATATATATATATATATATATATATATATATATATATATATATATATATATATATATGGGACCGATCCACACCCACCGGTGGAGAAATAACAATTTCTCCACCGAACCGCAGGTAAGAGCAGCGGTTGGGCCACGTGGCGCAAAAAGGCGAAAAAGGTGTACGGCCACTGCATTAATGGCAAAAAAGGCACGAGAAATGGCACGAGAAATGGTGAGAAAATGGCGAGAGAGAGAAAAAGGACACCAACCGCATGCACAACCAGCGGTTGGCATTAATATGCCTGCCACGTGCCGTCCCCCACCCCTGCCACGTGGCCCAACCCCATGGCCCCTGCCACGTGGCGTCCCCTCCCCCTGCCACGTGGCCCAACCGCATGTACCACCCGCGGTTGGTCCCCTCCCTCTGCCACGTGGCGTCCCCTCCCCCTGCCACGTGGCCCAACCGCTCCTACAACCCGCGGTTGGTCCCCTCCTCTGCCACGTGGCGTCCCCTCCCCCTGCCACGTGGCCCAACCGCTCCTACAACCCGCGGTTGGTCCCCTCCCTCTGCCACGTGGCGTCCCCTCCCCTCATCCGCAGGGCCCAACCGCTCCTACAACCCGCGGTTGGTCCCTCCCCCCTCCCCTACCACGTGGGCCCCCCCCCCCCGCGTGATGCCCTGCCACGTGGCGCCCCCCCGCGTGATGCCCCACCTGGTGTCCTTCCCCACGATGCCACGTGTCGTCCTTCCCTCCCCCATGATGCCCAACGTGGTGTCCTTCTGCCGAAATTTTTTTTTTGCAGCAGCCTTTGACCGCATAAACACCCACCCTTCCTCACTTTTTTCTGTCTTTTTTCTTCTCTCTTCCTCGCTTCTCTCTTTATAATCCCCTCCCCCGAACCCTTCTTCTGCACTCTGTCATCTTTTACCAACTTCCTTCGTACTTCATATCTCACCTACATAATCTCCATAACAATACAAATCAAAAAATTTTACGCTAGAAGATCGGTAGTTTTTTCTTTAAATACATCAAGTCACAACAAGTAAGTATTTTGAATTTCCTTATAATTCAATGTTAGGTTTATACAAATCAGCGTATTACATTTATAGATTCCAAAACAGCGATTTTTTAGGGTGCCAAATATAGACAGTTTTTCACGAATTTATAAAAAATAGCTAGAGCTAGATTTTGCCAAAATGCAAAAAAGAGACCCTAGTTATTCTTAAAGGATCTGTCTCAGGTAAAAATTTCAGATTTTTCCAAAGACTGGAAAGGGGTTAACTGATACGGGGAACCTTGTAACTCTGCAGTGTATTTTAAAATATCAAGCTAGCGCGATTTCGCGCGAAACTTTTATGAGAATCCTAGGATGTTGGGAAGTTCCATTCCCCAGGAATTCGGGCCATTCCGAAGCCGTTACCTATTTTTTTGGCCGAACGGCCCTTTAAGCGCTTGATCCGGACACCGGTTCGCGATTTTTGGGCGAAACCTCCGTAAAATACTTTTTATGTCAAGAATGAATTCAGGAAGCCTCAAGTAGCATTTCGAAGCACTTTTGATATTTTTTGATGCCAGGGGGCATTTCGGTAATTCGCCGCCCCGAGAGGGGTATTTCGGTAATTTTACAGTGCTAAGTTTTTTGACGGACTTTTTAGTCCAGAAATATAATTACAAAACCTGAAATGTTGTTTTGAAGCTGACGTGGCGCGCGTAGGGGTGTTTTGGTAATTTTCCCGCGCCAAGGGGTGTTTTGGTAATTTTCCCGCGCCAAGTTTTTCAAGTCCATCGACTTTTTAGTCCAGAAATGTAAGTAAACCACCTGAAATGTTGTTTTGAAGCTGGTTCGGGGGCGTTGGGGTGATAGTGAACGCTCAGGGGCATTTCGGTAATTTGCCGCTGATCGGGGGCTATTTTGCTAGGAAGGATCCAGCTTAAAATTCATACCTTAAAATAACTTTTAGTTCAGGAAAGGGTGTGAGACACCCGAAAACTTATTTTGTTCCAGATGTTCTGAACCTTGTGACGCACCGGCGATGACTGCCAGGGGATATTTTGCATAAGTAGCGGGTGTTTTGGTAACTTGCCCCCTTTAAAATTTTTCCTGATATATTTGGTATATAATTGACGTAATACATTTAAAAACTTGACTTTAAAGCGGTTTTGAGGTGTTGGAGGTGTAGGGGCCATCGGGCTATATATTGCTATATAACCACGTTGGCGCTAAATTCAGTGGGAACTAGCGTAATTAAGCGTTCGGAGTGGTGGGAATTGAGGATTTGTTTTAATACATTGAAATAATGACTATTGCTAATGTGTTGGTAAGCTAGGTTAAAGATCCAGTTATAGTTTTGGAATGTAAATATTATGGATATTATGGACGCTAAGTTGGTTTATAATTATATTTTGTTCTTAAAGGTATGAATTTCAGCTCTGGACCTCATGATACATCAATCCTATACGATGACGATGACCACGTCGCGAGGCACGTATTTGACGGTGTCGATAGGGGTGTTTTGGAAACAATTCAAAGCACAAGGCACCTTGAAGAGTGGGTACTAAACGAGGAACAAATACAGCTATTACACCGTCAAAATTTAACCCTGTTCACCGATCCCGGGAAATGGTCTCGACACGACGATTGCCTTATATCCGCTCTAGTTGAACGATGGAGGAGCGAGACGAACTCATTTCACTTCCGGTTTGGTGAAATGACTGTTACGTTAGAGGACGTCGGATTTATACTTGGAATCCCATGTCACGGCAGACCCGTTACTTTGAACGTGCCGTCTGCATCCATAGCGAATATGGCTATGCAGTATTTTCCGGGAATTCCAAGGGCAGCGCTTACAACAAACGGCGTCAAGCTTAAATGGCTGAGAGAGCAGTACGGCGTGCTACCGGATGAATACACTCCTCAAGATTTCGTGACGTATACGAAGGCATTCCTTCTGTATATTATTGGAGCTATATTACTTCCGACGCATTCGAAAAACACGGTGCATCCGAAGTATATGGTGTTCTTGGAGGATCTTGAGGAGGTATACTCCTATTCGTGGGGTTCAGCTGTCCTTGCGCACCTATATCGAGCACTGCATAAGGCTACGAGAAACGGTGCCAAGTCCATTGCCGCCTGCCTGACTCTATTACAGGTATGAGCATTTATTTTCTTGGTAGGATCCTTAGTCAATATATTCGGGATTAATTACTAATTCCATATAATGTTTGCATTCACAGGTTTGGTCTTACGAGAGGCTACCCATGGGTCGTCCACAACCGTTGGTAGATTCCGATGAGACGTGGCCTAGGGTGTGGGCCTGGGGGCCTACGACCAACCGGAGGAGGAGACGGGTAGACCCTCACCACCATCTAAAGTTCTATCGGGGGGAACTAGAGATACTAGATGCATCCCAGGTGACGTGGCAGCCATATGGCAAGGTGATGCATCTGTTGGATGAGTGGTGTTGGCAACTTCCGGTGTCGTACGTGCTGGCAGGTTTGGTTCGGGTGCCGCTCATTCACTTCGAAGAATGTGAGTTTCAGATGCCCGATCGAGCTATGAAGCAAGCTGGCTGTCCACAAGGGATACCAAAACCCGCTGTAGACATGCGGCCATACAGGGGTGGTCGAGGGCCGAACTTCGAGGTGGCTGATGCCTTGATTTTGTTGGGTGACGAGGTGCACCAGTGGAATACCTGGCAGGAAACGTATGATAGCCTTGTATCGCTGAAGCACGACGGCATTAGTACTGAGGAATACTTACAGTGGTTTCTCAGGGTGACGCGCACGAGGGTGAATCGCCCTTCCCAGTGAAGAAGACATCGTACGCGCCACGTGAGGTCTATGACCAGTTCTGGGCATTGGCCATTGTAAGTCATGCTAGTGTTGTTTGATAATTTATTTGCGCACCTTATCGACCATTTGTCAAATATGATTAGCCATATTTTCTATGCATGTTTTTTAGGTTGACCAGGGCATTGAGGTGTTCAAGCAGCTGGAGTCGTTTGACTGGTTTGTCGCGCAGGCTCCTGACAATCTTAAGAGGTCCATTGAGAAGTACAAGACTGAAGTTCAAAACTTTAGTCTTGCGTACCGGGGTTACGAAGGGGAGCCGTCTAGTCGCCCTCGTCCTGAAGCGTACGACTATCAGCCCCAGAGTCAGGTGTGGGAGTCGTCCGGTCGCCCTCTTCCTGACGCGTACAACTATCAGCCCCAGAGTCAGGTGTGGGAGCCGTCTGGTCGCCCTCCTCCTGACGCGTACGACTATCAGCCCCAGAGTCAGGTATGGGAGCCATATAGTCGCTTGCCTCCAAACGCATACGACTCTCAGTGCCAGAGTCAGCTTCCCCAAGTAGGAATCCAGGCCTCGCGCCCAAGCTTTCAGTCGGACAAAGGACAAGCGACGAAGCCATTGAGGTCGGACAAGATGGCTTGGATCGACCGGCACTACTTCGGGCATGAGCCTGTCAATTCAGCAGACTTTCCCCTTGCGACATTCCTAGGTCATGAGGATATCAGAACGTTGGCGCCGGAGACAGATCTTTCAAATTTTGTCATGAACGCTTACATAGAACTGCTCCGGATTAGAGAGCAACGTTTTAACCGTTCTGAATATCTGAAGCTTAACATGTATCCCACTCATTTTGTGGAATTAACGGTGAGAGAATTCACAGAATGGAGGCGAGGGGGCGGCAGGAGTAAGTGGAAACCAGGTCGAAACGTGTTAGGCATGATGAACGCAGACTATCAATGTCCCGCTGCTGATGCGAACCTTATCATGATACCCTGTCATCATGCAAACCACTGGTTCCTATTACTTCTCCATCCAGCGTTCAGAACGGTTCACATATACGATAGCCTAAGGGAGGACGAGCCTGGACAGCTGCTGGCACAGATGTACAACGAGTACATCACTTTAGTGGTTAGTATTTATTTTTTGACCTTGGCTCATAGTATATTGTTCTTGTCTCATAGGCTTGATTCTCGTTTTTATTGTTGGATGCAGACTACTGTCCTCTCGCTAGCATGCGGACGGCCACAGGGTGACCCTTGGACGGTCGTGATGATAAAGGACCGACCAAAGCAATATAACGGTCACGATTGCGGGATTTACGTCCTCAAGTACATGGACTACATTGCTCGCTCGGAAGTGCTCAAACACTCCTCGTGGACTAGGAAGGATGCCTTGACGTTTAGGTATAGGATAGCCTGGGAGCTGAAAAAGAATGAAGCTAGACGCCTTCATTACCATTATCCTGACGTGCGTGGCTAGCTGCTGTGATGTTACAAAAAACTGTACCAAAAAGAAATGTACATAATTTTTCGCATGCTATGAATTTGGCGCTAAAATGTGCGCGAATATACCTTTCATATGACGGCATTCGAAAAAAAGTGACAAAAAAAATTACAACTTTTTTCAGAAGCTATCAAATGGGGCCTAAAGTGTGCCCGAATAGGCCCTTCCTAGGAAAACTCAAAAATTAATGTGTCTCGTTTTTCGCCGAAAGTCTTACAAATGGGCTAACTAGCGTGCCTGAAGTGCAATGAGCGGAAAAAAAGTGACAAAAAAAATTACAACTTTTTTCGGAAGCTATCAAATGGGGCCTAAAGTGTGCCCGAAAACGGAGTTACCAAAACTATCAATAATTCACAAACCAAATCACAAATTAAAGATTGCACAAACCAAATCACAAATTTAAACATTATATAAGTTCAATTTATACAACTGAAACATTAACCCTAACACTCTTCCTCATCATCGTCCTCCTCGACCATACTGTCAGGTTCGATACCTAACACTTTATAATGGTTTCTCTTGTCATGATCAGTCATCTTGTTACACAACGCACACTTTCGTAATTTTTTTTGACCCGTTGCTTCTTCAATCGGATTCTTCATGCGTATTGCTCGTTTTCGCCCTTTTGTTTGAGAAATAATTGGATCAAAAATATCGTCCTCCTCACCTTGTAGGTCAGTACCGTCAATGACTGGCTGTTTGGCTCGATTGAATCTACCGCCTGGAGTTGCGTGTAGTCGGAGTGTCCACAGTTTCTGGTAATGCCCTCCTAAACTGTGCATGCTTAGCCTTATCCCGTGCGGCTGCTTCAACTTGATACCTGTACCCATCAAATGTCGACGCTGCATCCATTGATAAACCGTGCATGATGTTACAAAGGTGATTATATCGCAGCGTCTCAGATTGCTCGAAATCAACTGAAACATTGGGCACGTAAGGAATGTGACCGTGGACTCTGTTGGCTTCCTTCGTCCACCGTTCCAAGATATACGGTGGAGGGATTTCACTAGCATTCTTGGCGCTCAAAACCCTCAACGCGTGTCGACAAAGTATACCTTTATGCTCAAACAGTTGACAGTTGCAATTAACCAACCCGGTGTCCTTACAAACTGCTACGGTAAAATGTCGTCTGGTCCTCGGAGCCGACGAAGAGCACGGATTGGCGAAGTTCGTCACATTTGTCAAAGCATAAACCTTGATATCTCTGGTGGAATACTCGTGCAACTTTGTCATGCCATATTGATTCGACTTTAGTAGTTCCTCTTGAAACTGTCGAAACATTTCCTTGGTATAGACTTGAGCCGCATGAGCCTCTAAAGGTGAATAAAGTAGTATAGCTCTTTCTTTGCAAACTGTAGCCGCGTCGGCTTCTCTCTCACGGTACAATTGCCTGTCAACGGCTTTCTGCATCTCTAGTACGAACTCCGCTATACTTGAAGACTGGCCTACGTACCCATCAAAGAATGAATTCATAGCTTCGCTTCTCGAGGTCGTAGTCATTCCGGCTGCAAAAAAATTCTTGGTGTAGGCACCGACCCACTGTGTCTTGATCTCATACAACGATTGTAACCATTCGTGATTGTGCAAATAGTAAGTATCCATTAACGTGGCCCACCTCTCCTCGAACACGTCTACCGTCAACGATTTCTTCACACATGTATTAAAGTCAGTCTTGAATGACGGATGGTTTGCATATACATGGTGAAGCCGTTCGGGATATTTGTTGCTTATGTGCCATGTGCACAGGCCATGGTGAGTATCTGGAAGGACCTTAGCGATTGCATTTTTCATTGCCAGATCTTGGTCGGTGATGATGGTCTTTGGAGGAATATGATACATTGCTTGAAGCCACGTTTCAAATAACCACGTAAATGACTCCTCCGTCTCATCCCTAAGCAGGGCAAAGCCAAACGAGATTGACTGATAGTGGTGGTTCACCCCGGTGAACGGAGCAAAAGGCATAGAGTACTTATTGGTGCGGTATGTGGTGTCAAACGTCACAACATCCCCAAAATTTTGGTAAGCAGCTCTAGAACGGGGGTCCGCCCAAAATATAGTACTAATGCGGTTCTCATCATCCAGTTGGAGACTGTAAAAAAATCCAGAATTCTCACTCTGAAGGGACCTGAAGAGATCAAGTGTAGTTTGAGAATCACTCTTACCGAAAGACTCTCTCCTCTGAGCACGAAGTTCATTTCGAAGGTCTACTTCGTTGAAACTCAACTTGTCAATCCCCCCAACCTGGCTTGAGAAAACCCCCATCATCTTAGAAGGTGGAATTTTAGCCTCGGCCATTGTAAAAATTAGTTGTCTGTGTGCCGCGCTTATTTCTCGGTGTTGATGAATTTGACCAATCTTACTGGGGGTCATCAACTGATGATTATGGCTCAACTCCACTCCTGTGACAACCCAATGGTTTTCATTTTTTCGGTGTACTGCATACACATGGGCCTTGCAGCCGGTACCCGGAAATGTGTCCCGTTTTCTTTGTCTTGTTGTCCCTTCGTCACTGATCCGAACGACCGGAGTTACATGCGGTGCTCCTCTATGACACTCAAATAGTCTTGCACAAATTTGATCTGTATTCGCCCGTTTTCTAGTCGTCTTAGTTCTAATACCGAAACCTATCGTTTTCGAATATGCTCTATAGTATGCTTCAACTTCGTCCAGTGCTTGAAAAACTTGACCAACGTAAGGTGGATCAGAACCTTCACAAAAATTATTTCCTCCAGTTGCATCCATATTTATACTGTAATCTAAAAAATAAAAATTATATCATTCTCAACAAGTCATAAATTTAAATAAAAGAAGAATAAAATTTATTTAAACCACCGTCTTTCGGGAAATTTGGTATAATGTAAAATTAGCAAAATAGCCCCCGATGAGCGGCAAATTACCGAAATGCCTCTGGGGGTTCATTATCACCCTAACGTCCCAAATCAGCTTCAAAACAACCTTTCAGGTGCTTTGCTTACATTTCTGGACTAAGAAATCCTTTGAAAAACTTAACGCTGCAAATTTACGAAAATACCCCTATCGGGGATGCGAATTACCAAAATGCCCCCTGACAAAAAAAATCTGAAAAGTGCTTTGAAATGGGATTTTAAGCTTCCTGAATTCACTCTTTAAAATAACTTTTCAGGTGTCTCACACCCTTTCCTGAACTAAAAGTTATTTTAAGCACAAATTTGTGTAATGTAAAATTAGCAAAATAGCCCCCGGGGGTTCATTGTCACCCTAACGCCCATCAAACCAGCTTCAAAACAACCTTTCAGGTGTTTTACTTACATTTCTGGACCGAAAAACTTTTTTTCGGGAAAATTACCAAAACACCCCTCGCGGGGGGGCAAATTACCAAAATGCCCCTGGCTTCAGAAAATATCAAAAGTGCTTTAAAAAGCTATTTTAAGCTTCCTGAGTTCATTCTTGATCTAAAACGTATTTTACGGATTTTTCGCCTAAAAATTCCGAACCGGTGTCCGGATCGAGCGCTTAAAAGCCCGTTCGGCCAAAAAATTAGCTAACGGCTTCGGAATGGCCCAAATTCCTGGGGAATGGAACTTCCCAACACCCTAGGGTTCTCATAAAAGTTTCGCACGAAATCGCGCTGTCTTGATATTTTAAATTACACTGCAAAGTTACAAGGTTGCGCGTATCAGTTAACCCCTTTCTAGTCTTTGCAAAAATCTGAAATTTTTACCTGATACAGATCTTTTGAAAATAGTTAGGGTCTCTGTTTTGTATTTTGGCAAAATCTAGCTCTAGCTATTTTTTATAAATTCGTGAAAAAACTGTCTAATTAAGTTTTCACCTTTAGCGACAATTACGCCCCGCAATCAGCTGCAAAACAACATTTCAGGCGTTTTACTTACACTTCTGGACTTAAAAGTCCGTTGAAAAACTTTTTCGGGAAAATTACCAAAATACCCCTCTCGGGGTGGCAAATTACCAAAATACCCCTGGCTTCAGAAAATATCAAAAGTGCTTTAAAATGCTATTTTAAGCTTCCTGAGTTCATTCTTGATCTAAAAAGTATTTTACGGATTTTTCGCCTAAAAATCTCGAACCGGTGTCCGGATCGAGCGCTTAAAAGCCCGTTCGGCCAAAAAATTAGCTAACGGCTTCGGAATGGCCCGAATTCCTGGTGAATGGAACTTCCCAACACCCTAGGGTTTTCATAAAAGTTCGCGCGAAATCGCGCTGGCTTGATATTTTAAATTACACTGCAAAGTTACAAGGTTGCGTGTATCAGTTAACCCCTTTCCAGTCTTTGGAAAAATCTGAAATTTTTACACAGATCTTTTGAAAATAACTAGGGTCTCTGTTTCGTATTTTGGCAAAATCTAGCTCTAGCTATTTTTTATAAATTCGTAAAAAATTCTATTTCTGACGCCCTAAAAAATCGCTATTTTGGAATTTTTCGAATGTAATACCCCGATTTGTCAAAACGTAATTTTGACGCCCTAAACACGAATTTTAGACTATTGTAAGAACAATTTAAGCGTAACACAATTTAAACAATCAATTGGTATGAACAAATTGAAAAATACTTACTTGTTTTAACTTGATATATTTCAAGAAAAATCCACCGATCTTCTAGCGGTTATCCACCGATCTTCTAGCGTAAATTTTTTTTGTTTGTATGTAGGTGAGATAGGGAGAATGAGGAGGGTGGAAAAAATGATTCGGGGAGGAGGGATTTTATAGAGAGAAAAGTGAGAGAGGAAGGGAAGAACCGTGAGTGAACAGCAGGGAGGGGGAGGGGGGAATGACACGTGGGGGTGGGGGGTAGGGTGGTAATGACACGTGGGGGAAGAGGGGGTTCACGGGTGGGGGAAAAGGACATAGGGTGGGGGCCACGGGGTGGGGGGCAAGGGGGGTGACGCGTGGGGGGGGGGGCAAGGGGGTGGGGTCACGGAAGCAATAATGCCAACCGCATGTAGGAGTTGCGGTTGGGCATTATTGCCACCATTTTCTCACGAGTTTTTCATTTTCTCGTGGTATTTTCGTGAATTTCTCATATTATTTTCGTCCCTTTTCGTCCCTTTTTGCGCCACGTGGCCAACCGCTGCTCTTACCTGCGGTTCGGTGGAGAAATTGTTATTTCTCCACCGGTAGATGTGAATCGGTCCCCATATATATATATATATATATATATATATATATATATATACTATTGCACTAATTTGTACGGCCACAAGGCCCGGCCAGGTCCTCACGTATCACTTATTATTATCGATGCAATTATCTCATTTAAACCAAGATAATATCATCCTTGTCTTTTGATGCTCTTGGTATGTTAGACCTTTTTGCTCTCGAAAAAGAGTAGATCTTGAAAGACAACAAATCATTGGGAGTAAAAGCAAAAAAAAAAGAATGCAAAAGCATAAAAACGAACTTAGTTGACACGTACAAGATAACAGGAGCGGAGAGTGAAAGGACTGTCTTGTGTTTCCTCCGGACATCAAGGTGCGGGACACAATACAAGCAACCCTAAAGATGGCTTTCATTTTGCCCTAAATGGTGGTAGAATACTAGGATTTAACATTTACAGAGATACCATTTATGTTAACCAAAAAAAAAAAATTCCGAGCTACATCACTACGCAGACTTCCATATGAACAACATTTACAAGCAAAGTAGTACCTGTACACGTATATACCGAAGATTGAATACAAAAACAGTGGATCATTAGAAGCTTCGAGCCTCGGCAAGTCATGCTTGAGATTTCCTGATTCCTGGTAAACCTTGGGGATGAAGATTACTCCTCTGACAGAAAAAAATTCATCTTCACGGGTCCAAAGTGCCAGGAAGCAGCAAAAACCTTCCCCTTTCCTCTTAGGAAAGTTGCCATGACCGGAGACCACCGAGAAAATCAGTCTTGAAGACTACCAGCAAATCACGGGTTCTTTTTCTCCATAAGAGCTTTGCCGAAGCGGAGTGATGTGGGTCAACCAAGATCACCCTTTCATGTTTCCTTTCAGCAACCGAAATCTGAGCCTAGTAAGGTTAGTCTCAAACTAATTCTATGCAACTTCCTTCCCACCTAGAAAAAGGAACAAACCGGTTCCATAAAGGCCAGAATTTCTAAAGAAAGTTAAAAGTCCCACGACACGCAGGAGGAAGATTGCCAATTCATGTAATCAGGGACGAGTCATTAATCTAAAGTCGCGTAAAGCACATTACATTTACTCCTCTAATTAGTGTGCACCCACCTGATTCTCTTTATATTACGCGTAGCGTAGCTAAAAACAGGAAGTATAGGCCCTATTTTTGCATCATTCGGGTAATATTTACACATCAAACAAGATACCTGCATCTATAGGGACAGGTTCAGGAGAGAGTACATTCAAGCCAGGAGGAACTCCCTGAGCCCCTGAAGCAGGTTGATTTTCCAAAATCCAACTATCCAACTGCAAGTCTAATGCATCAGGATTCGGGCTTCCAGCAAACTGTTGATCAAATTCCATCACAGGTACCGACTTATCTGTTGCTGCTGCCCCTTGAAGTAGGGAACTTTCGGTCAGAATTTGGCTGCTCTGACTGCTAGGGTTATCCCAACTAGAGTCAAAATCAGTGAAACTTTTCCCGAGAACATTCACAACATACTGAGGAGGGTCTTTTCCTTGATAAAATATACTTCGGCAATCCTGTGAAACAGGAAGAGGCTGACTACATACTTGAGAAGGTTCTTTCCCTTGATAAAATATATTTTGGCAGTCCTGTAAAACTGGGAGAGGCTGACTACATACTTGAGGAGTTCCTGAATTTGCGAAGGAGCTGCTGGCGATTGGCTGTGAGGTTACTTGTGCTTGAGAAGGCACTGGATTCTCAAAGGCGCTACCCCAGTATGGTTCTGAGGGTACTTGTGGTTGAAGGGTTGGATTCAAAGAGAACCTGACAGCATTTGGTTGAGAGGATAATTGTGGCTCAGACGGCACTGTATTCACAAAGACGCTGCCCACATTTGGTTGAGAAGATACATGAGGATGAGCAGGTAATGGACTTGCAAAGCTGTTGCCTGTGTTTTGAGAGGTGACGGGATGTGTATTTGACTCTGGACTCGTTCCACCACAAAATTCTTGCCAACAATTGGGATTTCTGTCACTTGGTATCGCATAATGGTGGCGACCTCTGGGGTAATAACTGCGGTTAGATGAACTGTACAGGGATCTGACTGGTGCAATACTAACTCCAGGGGTTCCTATCCTTTTAAAAGGTGGATGGGGTGAAATATTATGAGGACTCATACTACCAACCTTATGTCTTCTGTCCCTTGGAATACTGTTCCAAGACCTGGGCAACTGTTGTGATACCAGATGTGACTGAAACTTATTCTTGGGATTAACATATGCAGGCCTATAGTTTCTGCTTGGGTTTACAACATTTGGATTGCCAATAGTTGTTGCCACTGAGCTTCCACTGGCTGAGGCTGGCCTGAAGACCTGAGCCTGGGGAGCATAGTTGGGTTGCAACGGAGTTGATGATGGAACTTGGTTGATTTGAAGAGGCCTACTTGAGATAGGAGTCCCGGGAGCACTGGGAACTTGTAGCGTAGCTTCATCAGTCGGCTTCAAGCATTTCCGCCGCAGGTTCCTCCAAAACTGATCTTTGTCGGTAGCATGACAATGGTTGGAGCTGACAATGCCAGTACCCCAATGGGCACATGGAGCAAGTGAGTCGCACACATAACAGTGGCACTGAAATTAAAAAGAAAAGGGTGAGTTCAAGAGAGTAAAAGGTTTACCGACAACCGAAACTCAAAGTTCGATAAGCTTAAAAAGGCCAAAGTTAGAAAGAATGATCCCTACCAGATCACAATGGCTTTCATGCGAAGTGGAAGCAAACGGAAATTTAGCACAAAGGTGCCGTGCATGGGGATAGTCTCTACAAGCAACCTGCCACAACAAAAGATTAAAAAGCACGAAATGAAATGTCAGATAACGTAAAATATGGCTCAACTAAAAATCGCAAACCTTATAAAGCACAGATTTTCAGCAGAGACAGCATTATGAAAACCAAGCACAAAATAAAGTGAGATAAATATATAAATTCTACATGTCAAGAAATATTTACAGAGGTCATCAGCAACAAGCCAAGAACAAAGAAAAAGGTCTCTCTGCAGACCCATGTTTCCCATAAAACCAAATTCCTTGTTCTCGTAAGACAACCAGCACCCCATTAGCCGATTGGACAGCCACTTCACCGTGTTCATTCCACAGTAAAATTGAGTTCTTAAATTTATAAATATTGCAGATCTAGGCACGTCGCTCACTGTTTCCCTTTTTGAACAAAGACAGGTCATGATTTTGAATGTGGAAACCTTTTTTCGCACTCCGAGCCACGTGTTAAACAATCCCCTTGAAGAACACAATGGGGGCAAATTTCAGCCCATCAAGAGGAACATCTCTCCTGCAGCAGCGTGAGGCAAAAAAACTGTGAAAGTTCTTCTGGGATCACTGTGTAAGATTAGCATGTCAAAATTCATCCCTCTCAAGGTTCCACCAAAATGTCTAGTGCTTGGAGGGAATGAAAAAGTTAGACTGGGGCATAAGTCTAACTCCATAATTGTCTTCTTCCCATTTCTCAGAGCTTCCAATGCAATTTGTTGATCATCCACCATAATAATTAGGAAAAATGCTCATCTAATAAAATCATCGTTTTTCTGTTTGTAAATATAAAAACGTATAGATAGGCGGAAATCCAGATGAGAAATGCATAACCCAACTACGGAAAATAATATCAGCTATAGAAGCCACTAAAAATAAGTAAATAAAACCTTATCTTGTCAAAAAACAGTCCCATTTTCTGCATCCTTGTTCTTCCTGCTTTGATATGACTATGGAGCCACCTATTTCATCTCCAGACTCAATACTATAGTTCAAAAGTTATAACAAAACCTAAAATTATGCTAAGAAACACATGCAGGTTGCAATTGTCAATATCACCTAGTGGTCCGTAAGCCCATAAAACTTCTCGTCATCACAAAACATTACTCATGGCACAAAGCATAAAGGAGGGGAAACAGAAAAGCGAGTCAACATGTCCCAGCTAAGTAATGAAAATGGCAGGAATCACTTCAAAGGCAATTACCAGCAAGTTTGTCCACCAAAAAGGTGTGCAACAGGAAATTGTCGAAAGGCAAAGACTATAGTCGAGGGAAGCCTGATCCCAAGTAAGTAATATCGGTAATCATGTTTCAATAACTGAACTAGTGCACTGATTGGATGAGATTGTTTCTAGTATTGAATGTCATGTTTACCTAGTGTCCCCCTTCCTCACAATTATCTGTAACTGCTTACTGGCAATAGCATTACGAAAACATGATTGGTGCTGCTTTACAGTCTTAGCAAAGCTTTTACCATAATCATCCCACATTCAAAACTGAACCATTATTTGTGCTGCTCTATAGTCTTAGCAAAGCTTTTATCTAATCACCTCACATTCAAATCGGGATCATACTAGTTCTAGGAGCATATCGGCTCTCAGTTGCTCAAAGGACAAATGGACTTACTCCAGCACTTCCCCCTAACAGGTCTCCTACGATACAAAAAGAACTATTCCATGTACATTAAAATCATCAGAAAAAAGGTCGTGCACTCTTAATCCGGAATAGGCTTTCGGGCGAATCAAAGAAGTCACCGGCCAATCAATAGACTAATAGTAAAGCTAGCCCATTCGTAGCCTGTGCATAGCAGCCGAATTTCATGTCAAATAAGGTCTGGTCGTAGGCGAGGAATAAGAATAGACCATGCGCATAGGAACCGAATCTCCTTCCCTTTCCCCTCTCATTTAAAAAATACGTAAAGCTGACGCATCTTCAAAGTGCCTTCATCTATACAAAACAAGGATGAATAATAGATGGTGAATTAAAGTTGATCCCCTCTGGTGGCTGCCAATTCACTTGTATCTATCCTTGCATGTCCATAATTGCATTAACAAATCTATTTGTGGTTGACAGGTAGACCACAAAATATTTCGAGCTCTAATTGTTTTTTGAAACCAAATAATTTTAACAATGCTACACATGTAAAGACTAAATCATGGACTCTTACTTAACCTCTGCAACAACGTTATCACACAGTTTTCTTGAAATACGAGACTAATTTATCCCTAAATGCTTCCATTGATATCGAATGTCTTATCCACGACCTCAAATGCTAATCCACGTATAAAACATTTGTGAAGGGTTAAAAGACTTTCAGGGAGTTCTCAAGTAAGCAATTCGATCAAACTATCAAAAATTGCAACCGTATCAAGCTATGTAGAAAAAAATCACTACTTATCGAAAGAACTAAACAAACACAATTTAGCCAAAAAGCGTATAAGCTTCCAATTACCTGACCCTTCTCACCAACAACAAGCAGATCATCTGACTCACATACACTACTATCCGCTATCGCAACCAGCTTATCGGGGTCACCATCCAAAATTACACAGTCATCATCATCGTCTAGTACATCTTTCTTTGCAGCCTTAGGGTTTACCACAATTTCACCCACCAGCACCACGTCATCAGAGTCATGCTTTTCCCTATCCACCTCTTCTAGAAGGTCCGATATCCACCCGAAGTCGTCGCTACCGCCACTTAACGCTCTACCCTCGTCCCAGCCCACGTCTTCGTCGGAGCTTATATCGAACACCACCGCATTTGGGTCCATTGAGAATCATGAAAAAAGGAATTTCAAGAAAAATTTAGAGAAAATCTTGAATTTCTTTCTCATGGAATTTCTTGCCCCCGTCAGTACCTTCCTGGAGAAATTATTAGTTGAGTGAAATGGGTTTTCCAAGATAAAAACCCAGCAATAACTTCAGACTGATTTCTCCAAAATGAAGAAAATCAAGAACTCTAGGGAAATTGAGGTAAGTATAAAGCAATTGGGGTGGGAAGAAAGTGAAATTTGAGAAAGATTGCGGAGGGTCTGAGTCAAATAAGAATAATAGTGAACAAAACCCTAAATTATACGTATAGAGAAGGGGAAGAGTGGGGATAGAAATGGAAAACTGAAAAACCCCTGTTACTGGATGCGAAAAGGTGCCTCTACTGTACTGTGCGTAAGCTGTAAAGCAAAAGCTTCAAACTGAATCTGGAAAAGAGGTTTCTGGTGGTGGTCTACTGCCGGTGCAGTTGACTCGTGACTCGCGACTCGGGGATGAGTTGATCGGGCCCCGTGCGAATGAAATGCAGAGTTTAGACGGGAGGCACTAAAAAGAATTACATATACAATAGAGTTTATGCATATATAAAACTTATTATAACAAATACGGATTATTATAATACAAGTTAAGACCACAAATACGGTGAGCTCACAGCAAAATAACGCTGTAAAAGACTCCACCAATTATAACCTAAATTCACCGGTTATACCCTAATTTCACCACCTCGCATGACAAGCCTCTCCCGTTGGATGTTATCAATGGGTGTACAGTAGCTACAGAATTAACCATCTTATACAAGCTTTATGCTTTCTTAAATAAATTGTAACTGTGGAGTCCCATGCTAGCGAAATATATACAAAAATTTATCCGACCTGTATCAAGAATTTGTTAGCCGTGTGGTTTTAGATTTTTACTGATACCTTGGCCTGCACTCAATTGTGACTACAAGATATTCGAGTCAGTGTCGATCGTAATTATGCATGACATTACAAGATCGAGCCCTTGTGCATGACATGAAAAAGCGCAATATCTTTAAGCCAAATGATCAATTGATGCCCTTTATTTCACTGGCTAGGAAGTAATGCGATGGTTGTTCTGATTTGAAGCTATAAATTCAATACCCACATACTTACCTCATGCATGGCGTGCTAGCCAAATACAAGTAACTAGAGGATTAATACAGCTGCAATGGTCAAAGAAAACCTGGAAGGCGGCCCATTTTTCTGGCTTCAATTGGTAAATGTCCAAAATGGTTGTACAAATCGGACGAAATTATCACCATCTCAGAAGATTAGAATGCGAGGTGATTAATGTCGAGCCTATCGTGGTTAAATTAATCTCATTTCTATGTTTTCAAATGCACTACAAAGATATAAAGATTATATTATGTGATGAAATTGTTTATAATTTTGGAATCTTATCCCTTGCTATCAGAGAGATTGGGATTCCTCATGCACACGATGCCTGCGCAATCAAAATTTATGTTGTTAAAGTGTAATTTGTGTTGCTACAACGTTATGGTTCAAAATACGTACGTATAACATATTAATAATTTGAGAAGAAAAATAGGCCTAATCTTAAAACTCTACCCTCGAGTTTACTCATTGTAAAACTTTAGTACTCAAGTTTAAAAGTGTCAAATAAGTACCCAACTTTGAAAAAGCGTACCAAATCGATACATCGGCTAACGAACGATGAATGCCGTTAAAAATTCTGAGGGGTAGGACCATCAAAAACAGAAAAAATAGATAAAAAAAAACACGTCGATTTTCAAAGAAGTACCCAACTTTGAAAAAACATACCAAATCAGTACCTTGATCTTTTGTCTTTCTTAATTTAATCAAAACAAAAACAGAAAAATACTTAAAAAATTGTTGAGAATTTTCCACTTCCTTAATTTAATCCTTAAAAAAAACTCTTTCTCTAAAAAAACTTCTCTCTCTACACCCCATGAACATCAACCTACGGTGGTCTCAGCCCCACCATTGTTTCTTTGCTCAACCTTGCATTTGGCTTTTCGACTCTTATAGAACTCTCTCTCTTCTCCTTCATTCTTTCCAATTTTATTTGCAATTTCTGTATGTACTTTGCAACTCATCTAGTCGACCAGGCAACGATACCACAACTTGTAACCATCAAATTATCCAACCCTCTCCTCTCCTCAGCCTTTATGCTTCCATAATTCCTTTGGCAACACATCGAATTCCATTCTCTGGCAACCACGTCGGTATCGCCCACGCGCCACCGCGCTGGCAACATCCTCTGGCGACCATGATGGCAGAACTCGAGATCAAGGTCCGGGTTGACACTTTCCCCTTTGTATTGGCAAAACAAATCTGGATTGGCCGGAGATAGGTGCCAGAACTCGATGCAGGTAGGGGCAGCGATGTTGATTGGGACATGTGGACCAATGGGAATGGTGGCTTAATAAGCGGCACCGAGGATTGGATCGGAAATGGGCTTGCCTAGAGTTTGAACAGAACGGCTCCAGGGCTGGACCATCGAATTTCTTCTAGGCACGGGTGCAGTGTACCCATTAGTCCCAAACTCCATCATTTTTTTTGCTGGTGCAAATGTGGTCTCCTTTTGTTCTTTGAGAAGGTGTGAGATATGAATGACAGAGGAGGAGGAGCGAGAAAGAGAGAGAGAGAGAGAGAGAGAGAGAAAGAGAAGAGTTTTTTTTAGAGAGAGTGAGAGAGTTTTTTGTTTTGAAAGGATTAAATTAAGGAAGAGGAAAATTGAACGGCTGTGATAGTGTCATGTGTTTTTAAAATTTACTTTCCATTATTGAGGAAGAGAAAAATTGTTGAAAGATTGTCAACAAAATTTAATGTATTTTTCTGTTTTTATTTTGATTAAATTAAGGAAGACAAAAAATCGAGATACTAATTTGGTACGTTTTTTCAAAATAAGGTACTTCTTTGAAAATCGGCATGTTCTATAGATCTATTTTTCTGTTATTAGATGTCCTACCCTCAGACTTTTTAACTGTAGCCGTCATTCACCAATCGAGGTACTAATTTGGTACGCTTTTTCAAAGTTGTATACTTCTTTGACACACCTTCAAATTTGGGTACTAAAGCTGTACTGCGATAAACTTAAGGGTACAGTTTTGAGATTAGGTCAAAAAATACGACGAACTATGATTTTTGAAGAAGCAATGTAACGGTGAGACTGTGACGCTCGATTTGTGGACAAAATCTCAACACCAGATGACTTAGTAAAATTCAACGGTGGAGTGTAAATCTAAAAACATGAATCACTTGTTAGAGAGAGTTTGTTGAAGACAAAAATGAAAATAATTTACCTGTTGTTAGTTATTAAGTTCTGTCCATAAAGCGTTTCTTCATCGTTTTTTTAGTAATGGTAGCATGCAATTTGATATGGGGTCACATATGGCAGGCAGTAGACATTTCTGTACATATTGATCTATTTTTCCGTGTGTGTGTATTGTTATATAATTATCTACTTAGATGATACTAGACATTATAAGAATTTTTAAAAAATATCAAAAAGTAAAACATTTTAAAAAGTAAATAACTATATATAAGGATATATTTGATTTTTCACAGTTTAAAATTCATCTTATAAAATGTTGACGATAAAAACTTATATCATGCTTGTTTTAATTTTGATTTTGTAGGTAACACAAAAGTTAATATAAATGTTAGGTAACTACGTTAGAGGACATGTTTGTTCCTAAAACGTAAAAATCATTCAAAACAATGTAATCATTATACATCTAAAATATCATGTTTGATACTATAAAATAATCATACTGCTCATTTCATTTTGTACACACATCGCTTGTATCACTGACTCAAGCATGTGCCGAAACCACCGTTGCCACGAATCAATGTCACTACCCATACCGATATATTTTTGCCGTCCACATATCCGCCGCCTCGAGCTAACATTGAACCCACCCGTAGCTGTGAAAACAATGCCGTGATCCGCTAACGTGACTAATCGTGATCCATTTCGACGGTCCACATATACGTGGCCTCGAGCCGACCCCGAACCCGTCGTTGTCACGATCCAATATCGCAACCAACCTACGCGACCCACCACGATCCATTTTTTGTAAGCCACATGTGTGATGTGGTGGTGGGGTTGCGGTGAACTTTGTGGGTTAAAATGGGATAATGGGTTGGTGGTGGTAGTCGGGGGCGATTGGTTGCAATGGGTGGAATGCACGCGTGCGTGCATGCCTGTGTGTATATTGAGATTTGGATGGTTGTTGCCTGTCGGTGGGAATTGGTTGTTGGATTAGTCGAGATTTTAGGGTTTTGATGGTGGTGGTTAGCGGTAATGACAGTCGGTGGTGCTATTGAGTTTAAGTTTGGACACAAATCAGTTTCCTTGAATGGTTGGGGATGGTAGCAACCTTGATTTTGGTGGTAGTGGCTAGGGTGGCGGGGGTTTGGATCATGGTGTTTGGCGGCGTTCTCGTTTTGGATGGTGGATTTTGGTGGTTTATCACTCCCAAACAGTTTTCTTGTTCATTCGTTTCGATTGACAAAAACACTCCCAGAGAAAATGACCATGTGCCTGTCACATGATCATTTTGGACAACAACAAAAAAAAAAACTAACGGAAGGGCTTAACTGAATTAAAGAAAAAAGATAAAGTACAAAAGATTGAAATGGAATCGTTCCTTTACTTACGATTACTTACCTTACATTATTTTTTTATAAAATGCAATCCTACTCACGACGCATAGGTAAGTTGACACAATTAGTTTATGATGATGCAAGCCCATCCACGACCAAGTGAAACGGAGCAAAGTGTAGCCATTATATGTATAGGTAAAATACAGTAGGATATATATACTAACTATTTACATCCCATGCACGACTTACTGGACAATGCTTTATCATGTGTGTTGATCGAGCGACTTTTGAATAGTTAAAATAAGTGCGTCATTTATGTACTTTTGCATATTATGGTCGGGAACACAAGCATGTCAAAACCGGGTAAATAAAGAACTTTTTATAAGGAAAACAAGTAATCTCGCAACTAAGGTAAGTTTGAAATTACTTTCAGTTTTGATTTTCTATTTTCAAAGCAGCAAAAATAAAAATCAAATAGTTTTTATTTTTTTCAAAAACAAATGGTTGTTAAATTATCCAGTTTTTATTTTTAGTTTTTTCTTTGATGGTGATTTGTGACGATGGTGGCTGCTGGCGGTGGCTGCCAGCTGTGAGATGGTGGTAGTGGTGGTCTCAAAATAAAAATTGAAAATCCAAAACTCCTCAATAGGAGTTTTCAAAAACAGCACTATTTCAAAACTGATTTTCAAAACTAAAAAAAAAAATTATATGTCAAACGTGTTTTTTTTTCCTCCAGTTTAAAAATTGAAGAAAAAACAGAAAACGAAAAGGTTACCAAACAGAGCCTAAATAAGCCTGCTTACTAGGTGTGAGCTTGTAAAAATATTCCTCTAAGACACGGACATTTCATAACGTGTTTTGGTGTTGCAATACTGTGTAACATAGCATAAACAATATGTGGTTTCGCCCATTGTAATATGACATGGATTTTGGTGATTTTACCAAAGTGATGTCCACTCTTTTCCCCAAAAAAAACTTTCTGTTCATTACTTTGGATCGACAAAAATACTCTCAAAAAAGTGATCACGTGCCTGTCACATGGTCATTTTGAATGAATGAAAAAAAAGCTAAGACAGGGGCTTAACCAATACAAGGAGAACAGTACATTGACCGATTTCAAAACGCGTCATGTTACAACATTCAAGGAACATTCGAAGAGGGCATTCCTTGGCACATTCTGTTCTCTTTCACTTGTTGGGCCCTCTAGCGGGCGGGCCTGCGAAAATGAGACAACACACCTGAGATTCTGAATCAAGCATGAGTCGGGCCACTGGAAACTACCTCCTGGGCCCAAATAACCATAAGTCCAACCAACAAATACCCATCGGTTTAAATGGGCCACCCGAGACTGGATTTTCTCAAACTGAATATGGACGGGGCCTCAAGGGGAAACCCCGGCCCAGATGGAGCTGGCGGGCTCCTCCGTGATCATCTGGGCAACTGGGTACTGGGCTTCAACTGCCATCTTGGAGTTGCCGGCTCAAACCTGGTCACTTTAACGTTTTTAACCTTTACTACTAGTACTATTTACCAGATGAAACTGTCAAAAAGTTTGAACTTCCTTTCTTCTTCTCGGTGAAGGTGAAAGGATTGAGTTATAATTCCATGGCGAAAAGGATGCGCCACGTCGTCAAGGCCAATCAAAAGAAGGTGAACACTTTATGGAATCTCCGAAGCTCATAAATTTTTAATTGACAAATAAAAAATACCGTCACTTTCTTTCCTTCACTGTGTAATTTACTCTATATATTCACTTTTCAAGAGCGTCCTTATTTAAGAAGATTTCTTCATCTTGATAAACAATCTATTTTTTATGTTTTTTTTGCTCGTGTGGTTTTGCACTTTATACTAATTGGACCTTGAAGTTCGAGTACAACGCAGAAGATGTTGGAACAACCGGTAAATAAACTTTAAAATTAACAATGACAACACCCGAATTAATATATTGACTAAACCAAGATTCAGAGGTACGTAAACGCTTTTTAAAGTTAGTTAAAGTCTCTCTCACGTGCAAACAGAAAACTACTTTGATAACTCTATCTTCAAAATTCTACCAAACATAGATTCACTGTTCATCTGAAAGAGTTGCACTTCTCTACCATAGATCGTGTAAGATCTACCTCCGATCCATCAAATGATAAGTTTGAAATGAGATTTTTAGTTAAAATATTTTTTTTCTCTCAAGTGAAGCTGGTGTGTCTTATTACTAACTTTTAACCCTTTAGCCCTTTATGTAGTGGTAGGGAAGGGAAAAATATACAGCATGTAATTTGAACCATGTCAATTACTTTGAATCATACCAATTCAAGATTCATCAATACAATGAATTAAAAAATAAGTAGATCTTATTCAGGGAATATACATGAACCCGCTAACTTCATAAACGATATCCAAACAATAAAACCATTTGGCAACTGAATAAGTCTTAAGTGTTATATTTTAAAAAATAAAAATTTCAAACTTTATTATATTTGAAATCCAAAAATTGGTTAGCTTCTTCGAGGCACTCAAAAGAGTTGCCAAGATAGAAAGGCGTAAATATGCCAGATGGGTCGAATTGGTTCTAAAATGACACAATGGCCAAACTATTGTACGGTCGAGGATTTGTTTTAATTTCAAGAACGACTCACAATCCCGAATGATTAGAGTTTCCGTTCGCAAAGAGAGTTTGTAGGCTTGAGTTAGAATTATCAGCCTTTTGCGTTGGCAAAGAGAATCCTCAATTTCGTTCAGCCATCAAAAGTTTCTTTTGTGACTAATTATCTAAATGGTCTTACTGAATTCTTTTTATGATATAAATATGGTGTAAGTGGTATACAAAATTGACAAATTTATCTGGGTCGAAATAATGCTAGAATTGAATAAGTTCACTTCTACCCGAGTTATAAAAAGATCGTTACAAATTACAATTCTATGAGTACCAACAACTAAATAATTAATGTGCATTTAGTCTATTGTAGAATACTTCATGCTTCACTCATCATCTAAAGGAGACAAGTGGTACTAAATGGTGAAGTGTTCTAGTGTGGTACTCGTGAATGGCCCAAGCCCAACTAAATCAAAGATTATGGGTCTGTTTGATACAGTTTTTTTTTAGTGGTCAGTTTTTAAAGAGCAACTTAATTTTTTTTTATTACAAAAACAAGTGGGTATTTGATAACCCTTTGTTTTTGAGGTTTTTTTTTTTTTTTTTGTGTTTGGTAACTCTTTTATTTTGACTTTTTTGTGGTGGTTTGCGGTGGCGGGGCGTAAAGGAGGTTGACGGTGGTGGTGGTAGGCGGCTGGCGGTTGTCGCAGCAGTCGCCGGCGGTGGTGGCAGGCGGCTGGTGGTTGTCGCAGTAGTCGCCGGCGGTGGTGGCTGTCGGCGGCCGAAGGTGGCCTCTGGCCAGCGGTGATGGCCACCGCCCACCGCTGCCCGGTGGTGGCTGCCAGCGGCCGGAGGTGGCTGTCGGTGGTTGCTGTTTGGCAGCGGTGGGCGGTGGTTGCAAGAGGTGGCTACCGGCGGTGGTGGCCACCGCTTACCGCTGCCCGGTGGTGGCTGTCGGCAGCCGCCGTGCAGCGGTGGGTGGTGACTGCCGGCGATGGGTGCGTTGTAGTGGAGGTCTAAAAAAAAAAATTTGAAGTGAAAAAAAAAGCTTTTTCCTCCTTTTTTTTTACTCTACAATTTAAAAAGCGAGTTTTTAAATTGGAAAAAAAAGAGTTACCAAACATCCCATTTTTTTTCTAATTTTTAAAACTGAAAAAAAGAGAAAAAAAAAACCTATGTCAACACTTTTTAATGGCTTTAGACACAAAATCACCTTATGCTTGATACTTGCTCCCATTAACAATTTTTTTTTTGTGGTCGGCTAGTAATCAAATTTAAAATCGAGGCACATGCACTTCAAACCATTGAAATCAATCACACCCCTCGAACAATGTTTAAGGTTGACTTGAATTAGAACTAAATCAAGCACACTCAAAACCTAGTGCTAACGGTGCATGTAACATATTTGATATATATCTTGTTGCCTGAATCAAATTTTAATAATTGGATATTTATTACAAACTCCTTTTTTTTTGTACTTACAAACTCTAACCCGAAGAATCACGTACCAAGAACTTAATTCTCTCCATTATTATTAATTAAAGAAGAAAAACACTGAAATCAACCGTGGCATGTGCTTGTCTTTTTTTTTTTCCCCATATCTTCCTGCCTTGAAATTGGACCCGATAAACAGTTCACCAATCATTTTTTTTTTTTGGACTACCTCCTAGGTTGTCTCCTCCTTCATATGCCGCCTCTGTTCCTCGCTCCTCTCCCCCTCTCTCCTGCTGACACCCAGGTATACACAAGGCATAATCTTTCATTGACTAACACAACCCTTTTTTAAGAGGCAAGCAAACCACATTAATCACAGTGCTATTAAAACGGGTAACAAAAATATTACAACTTTTTCAAAACTTATCTGGTTAATATTCTTCCCACCAGGGCTATAACTTTAAATATCTTGAATGCATTGCCAAGAAAGCGTCCCTTTTTTGACGGTTTGAGCATTTGGAACGATCTCCTGATCCGGGTTTCCCGGGAATTCATGATCGGAATCAATACTTTATTGGAATTTTCCCCTTTGCTGCATTTGGTGTTATCTCCATTGGCTCCAAAGAATGTTAGCACTAGTTCACTGAGATGGAAAAGAAAGAAGAAGGTGAAGAGTGGCCAACGTCATCCTACGGGGAAGCACTGCACAGTGGGCACAGACGGTGTCGTAGTAAAGTTGTGACGTCAGCGCAGAGAAGGAGTGGCAGCAGTAGTTTTCAGAAGTGGAAGTCTCAGGTGCAGAGGGTTCTGAGGTGGGGCGGCAGCAATTCGAGGGAGCAGAGTTGGGGTTCTGGTTTCAATCCCGAAATCCTGGCCAATCATAAAAGGCAGTGGTACCAGCTTCATTCAAGAACCTCGGTATGTAGGTTGAATTTGTTTTATATTTCTTGAACTAAATGATTGTTATGTCATGGTTATTTTTCTTTAAAACTGTAGCATAAACCAAGTAACTCACATGAAAATGCTGTATAGGATCATAGGAGATATAAGGAGCCCACCTCATTATTTGAGCACTTCATTATTGCGGGTCTTCATCCAGACACTAATCTTGAGGTTGTGGAGGATGCATTTGCCAAAAGGAAGAATTGGGAGTTGCAAGTGGAGAATTCTGGGGACAAAGATACTAGGCTGTTGCAGTATCAGGGACCTTCACGCCCAACGTTGGAACCTCAGGTCTGATGCTTGACTAATTCATCACTCACGACGTATCACTAAAGTTTTGCTTCATTTCACATAGTATGTTCCATATGATTTCTTCCAACTGTCAACATTAAGCAACAGGCTATTCCAAGTTCCTAATTTTGCCTCCTGTTGAGTGTCCATTTCCTTCAATGATTTAGTCGGTCTTTATTTTCTACACATCCATGCAATGCAAACAAATGCACCACTCTTTTTGAATTTTCTACTATTAACTCATTCTTTTTGTGTGAGTGCGTGTGGTGGGTGAATGCTGACGATAATCAACTCTCTCTCTCTCTCTCTATTTTGACAGATACTTTTCAAGTATCCTCCCGGGAAGAGGTTGGCTATTCGTCCGACGGATTTAGCGGCGTTCTGCTTTCCTGAAGGTGTTAAGGTGTAATGACTTGCTGATTCCATAAGCATATTATGATAAAGTAGCGAATAAGCAATAATGATTGACTTCATATATGAGCACTGTGATTCGTTGTTATGCTCCTCATTAATTTGGTACGGCTGTGGGCTTGTCCCCAAGATTTCTGAGTTTACATTTAACCCTCTAGAGGGCTTCGGGAATGACATCCTTAACGACGCAAGTGCAAGGGAGTGAGTTGCCTACTTGACTAGTGATATTTTTTTCTCTTCACTTTTTTACGTAATTTATTTTTTGAAAAGAACATGGAGGATGAAGTGATGCAGTTTAAGTGTCTGACCGCTTATCTTTAAATCTTCTGCTGTCGCTAGAGCGTGATCCTTAAGTTGTTAGTTCTTGCCTAACCCCCCCAGGCAAGCATGTGATTTACCTGTGAGCATGTCTTTCTTGACATACATGCAACAATTAGGTTCGTTAAAGTTTTTAATGGCAAAACTATATCCCAAGCTTTCTGGTTTGCTGATTTTCAAAACTCTTTCTGTGCATACTATTTTACCGTAGTGGGATAGACAAGATAGCAATTTTTTGGGAGGTAAATGGAAGAGCAATTGATGTCCTAGATATCAAGTTGTGCCATATGATTTGAGGGATCGTTAAATTGGAGTCCTTCCATATGCCACAGAATGAAACATAAATAAAATGCTACATTTGTCAGGAAGTCTTTAGCTGAGGTGTATTTTACTCTGCAGAGGGTGATTGTTACTGCTTCATGCACATTGATTTTCGTCGGTTCATTTTATTAATTCCCAATGTCTTGTTTATTCTAATCTTAGTTTTACATATATTTTCCAGATTTGATTCTTCACAGGTCTTTTTCTACGTAAGAGATTACTGTGAGAATTGATCTTTTTGGAGGGTTTGCAGCTACTAATGTTCTTTCTTAAACTTTACTTGGTTTTTTCAGAACCTTTTTGAGACTTATTCCTGTTTCCAAGTAACTTGGTTAGTAGAAGTTTAAACTAGTAGGTTAGAAAGGAATGTACAAAATGGAAAAGAACCCTCTGATTAAAGTAGCCACAAGAATGCACCTTAAGGATAAAATTTATCTGAAGTTATATGAGAGTCAAGCCCTAAAGCTTAAATGAATCTTTAGTACAAGGCAACTAATAGAGATTTAATGTGTTTTGTTCTTACTTGATATGGGGTGTGGGAAAGAAGGATGCAACTTATAAATTTTCACCTTCTGAAGTGGGTAGTTACGTGGGCCTTAGGACTTAAGAAGCCTGATGAAATTAGTTACTTTGTTCGTGCTGGTATATTGATGGAATGGGGGTGGAAGAGAGAAGGTATGCTGTGAGGCGAAGATTATCTATGAGCTCAACCTTTGGGGGAGGGATTAGTTAAGACTCATGCTTAAAAGTATTCTGGTCTGGGAGATGGAGCTGGCTTGCAAGTTGGTTTAGGGTGGAGTTTGGAGGGTTTCCCACTGTTTATATGCCAAAAACTGTAAGTATGGCGAGTTCAATCATGCTTTTTTGTCTTTCTAGCAGTCTGGTGGTTCTAGCTTGAACTTATGCACCATGACCTTAGGTCCTAAACACTAATCTTTTTGTTATACCATGAGGGCTTTCAAGTAGCTACTATTGTTCTTTATAGGAATGAAACGGTATCTATGACAGCGCTCTGATGAAATGTGTAGCCTCTTACTTTAGACCACTTTGCCCTGGCTGCACGTTTTGGCCTTACAGAGTTTGGCCAAAGACTAAGAATCGTGGAGGGCATAATTTTTTGTTGCCAAGCTAAGAAGCACGGATTCCAGTGCGGGTGCCGATACGATATGGGTGTGGATACGCGGATACGGCATTTTTGAAAATTTTAGGATACGAGTGCGGCTGGGATACGGCAAATATTTTTTATATATTTTTTTATTATGTACAATTATTATTAAATTTCTAAGTAATTTGGATCTTAAAAAGTGTATAAAAAGATGGAGTGCAATTTAATTCAACCAATTCAACCATTTAACAGTAGTACAATACCATCAAATACATAAAAACCACCACCAAATAGATCATATGCATATAACAAAAGTGGCAATATAGCATCAAAGTTTGCAAAATTGGTTTCAACATCCCTCAATTTTTAACTATTGAACCGCTGCTTTAAGCCTTTGACACATGTTAAACAATAAACACTGTATAAATTGGTTCCAACTTTCAATTCACAATCCACATCCAAGTCACAAAAGGTAGCAAAGAGAGATTTGAAGACAGAAGAAAGGAAGAAGAGGCTTATCTTTGGAGAAATGCTGCCGGAGGTGACTAGAAGTCTTCTCGGGTGATCGCCGGAGGTTGCCTGAGGTCATCGGAGGTCGCGGGTGGTCGCTGGAGGTTGTGGGTGGTCGCGGGTTGTCGCGGCTGGTTGCGGGTGGTCGAGGGTAGTCACCGGTAGTCGCGGGTGGTAGTCGGTGTCGGGGGTGGTCGCGGCTGTTCGATGGGTGTTGCGGGAGGTCGCCGGTGTCGACGGAGGTCGCCGCTGCTGCGATCTCTCTTTCTCTCTATCAGATGAGTGTGCCCTAATTTGGTAAGTAACACTGATTTTATGTTTTCACCCCTACAAAATTTAAATTTCATGTTTAACCCCCGAAATATCTTCTGGAAATTATGTTTCAACCCCTGAAGTGTCGGATCCGCACCCGAATTTCGACAAATAAAAAAAATAAATAGAAATTAACGGGTGCACACCCGACATGCACCCGAGGTGCACCCAAGCCGCACCCGAGGTGCACCCGTGTCCGATGCGCACCCGACCCCGATACTCCCCCCATTTTGAAGCACCCGTGCTTCATAGATGCCAAGGAAAGTGGGTTCGCAGTTGACGTGGAGGTGTCACAAGGAATGCAGTCCGAATCAGATGCCAAGTATGTTGATGTGGGACACAATAAGGATGGAGCAATGGCAGAGACCAAGGGCTTCCCAGATAGAGCCTGAGGAGTGGCAGTGCTGCGAGGGCGATGGCCTGGGGTGAATACACGATAATAGTCACAATCTGATGCTTAGGTCCAGAGTCAAGGTCCTGTATGTTTCTCTCTCTAGAATTCTAGAGTGAGAACGTCAATGTGAGAATGAGTTTTGAAAATGTGAAGTCCTAAAAATGAATTCTCAAGGCCCCTATTTATAGAGGTTAAGATGATGATGTCATCAATCGACACGTGGCGCTCCCCGGAGTGACACGTCACCAAGGGGTCCACAGGTGCTGATGCTCCGCAGATTGTCAGATTGCATATTCACCCGGCCTGTCCCTTACAGCGTCGCTCTGTTTGTCTGGAAAGACTGGCCCACACAATGTCAGTGTGGCCAGAGAGTCCCCTTGATCTAGCCACCAGTCCAAAGCCCTTACAGAGTCCCATTGGGCGTCAAGAGACGCCGAAGACCTGGCAGCGGTAGGGAAGACCTGACGCCCAACTGTCAAGAGGACTAGGCGCGAAGCCCTCTAGAGAATAGCTCTTGTTTCGGAGTGACCCATGAGTCATAGTCCTTCGGGGTGCCGATGAAAGCCCCCAGCGTCAAAGCACATAGGCTACTCACGCAGACACCCCGACGGAGATAGTATCCCGAAGGATCGCTTATATTGCGGGTGAGTCCTTGTGCCGGAGCACTCGGAGCGTGCCAAGGTAGTGCCTGGAGGAGTCACCTACTTGATGGGCGGAGGTAGTGTCCGAAAAGAGTCGTCGGCCCGACACGCCGAGCTAGTGTCCCGGAGGAGTCGCCTTTGCTACTTAATGGGCCTAGGCAGCGTCCCGAAGGAGTCGCCTACCTGGCAGAAAAGGGGAGTTGGAGCTCCCTGGTAGAGATAGTGTCCCGAAGGAGTTGCCTATCCCTGTAGGTGAGTCTTTGTGCCGGAGCATTTGGAGCGCGTCAAGGTAGTGTCCCGGAAGAGTTAACTACCCGACGGGCCGAGGAAGCATCCCGAAGGAGCCGTCTACCTGGCAGAATAGGAGTCTTCATGAAGAAGCACTTGGAGCTCCCTGGCAGAGATAGTGTCACGGAGGAGTCGCCTTTCCTCCTGGTTGAGTCCTTGTGCCCGAGCACTCGGAGCGCACAAAGGTACTGTCTTGGAGGACTAGCCTATCCGACGGGCCAAGGTAGCATCCCGGAGGAGCTGTATACCTGGCGGAAGGGGAGTCTTCATGCCGGAGCACTTAGAGCTCTCTGGCAGATATAGTGTCCCGGAGGAGTCGCCTATCCCCGCGGGTGAGTCCTTGTGCCGAAGCACTCGTAGCGCACCAAGATAATGTCCCTGAGGAGTCGCCTACTCAACCTTAGGGCGGTATACGAACTGAGTTCGAGCCGGACAATGATATGTTCAAACTCGTTTGTTTAGTTTCAGGCCATGCTTGTGTTCATGTTTGTTTAATCTTCAAAATCTTGTTTGAACTCGTTCGCCGTTCGGTTCACAAGACTCGTGTTCGGCTCGAGTTCGTTCGTTTATTTATACGAACCGAACTCGAACTTGAAAACTCTGTTCTCGTTCAAATAAATTATTTTCAGATCAGAACTAAACCTACTTGATCCAATTGTCTAGCTGATTTTAAGTTTCCAAGTCTAAACTAATTGAAATTTATAATGAAGTTATATGACTTTTAGGCTTTAAACGTATTACAATGAAACTATTATCTAGATGAGCAGTTCACAAACACATTCGTGAACATTTTGGAATGTTCATGCTCGGCTTGTTTAATAAATGAACTCTAAATTTTGTTCATGTTCGGTTCGTATAATAAACAAATGAACCTGATCGACTTCTTTAGGGAACGAACCATGAGCAGTTCATGAACAACTTAGTTCAGTTACATCCCTACTCGATGGGTCGAGTTAGCATCCCGGAGGAGCCGTTTACCTGGCGGAAGGAGAGTCTTCATGCCGTAGCACTTAGAGCTCCCTGGCGGAGATAGTATCTAGGAGGAGTCGCCTATCCCCGCGGGTGAGTCCTTATGCGAGAGCATCCGGAGCGCGTCAAGGTAGTGTCCCGGAGGAGATGCCTATCCATCGGGTCTAGGTAATATCCCGGATGAGCCGCCTACCTGGCGAAAGGGAGTCTTCATGCCAGAGCACTTAGAGCTCCCTAGAGGAGAAAGTGTCCCGGAGGAGTCGCCTATCCCTGCGGGATGCTGCATACTCCAGGGAGTGGTTGAAGCATGTTCCACGACCAAGACAAGGTGCGCATGGTGTGGTGAAAGAATGGATCAAGGCAAAGGCGTGGTAGTGTGACAGAGTGCCGGTTGGAGCGACTGTATATAAGGCATGGCGCATGGGTGCGGCGGAATGTGTGTGGTGCCGATGGCACGGTAGTGTGACAAAGAACTAGGAGGCGCGGCTGTATCAGCGGCGCTGCGGATACGGTGCCGACGGCATGATAATGTGATAGAGATTCCGAGATGCGTAACTGTATAAGCATCGCTGCGCACGGGCGCGGCAACGTCTGTCGCGGAAGTGAGTGTCTTGCCTGGGGCACGTGACGTGAAAACGGCACAAGGGTGCGGCGACAGGAGTCTAGGCGCTCGGGAAGGGGCGACGGGGGTCATGGAGTTGGCACGAGGGCACGGGCGACAGGCGTCGTGGAGTCGTGTGGATGCGGCGGTCCAAATGTGGGCAACCGGCTGGGGTAGCCTGCCGGTGCAGCCGACCGAAGCAGGCCGGCTGTCCGACCAGCAGCCCATCAACTGGGGCCGACTGGGGTTGCCAGACGGGATAGCAGAGGTCCAAGTGTGCATAGCCACGATGGGATAGCAACACCTTTCTCCCACATTCCAAACATATGGCATTGTACTTGTGGTAGGGAAGGTGGAGATAGGGTTGCTTCCAACCTCGGTGCAGCATGCCAGTTAGGTTATAGGGAAAGCAATTGTTTTATATAAATCAGTTTACGTTGCTCACGCTTTCTTTATTTGCTATTTGATGGATTTCATCTACTACATCTATTTGTTATATTGACTTTGTGCATTAGCAGCTATTTGTAGTTTTACATGAAACGCATTGCTTCCTCATCCATCTTATCTGAAGACAATTACCCATATTCTCTGTCCTGTACTTTTCTTCAAGGCTAAATAATTATTGTGTTAGATACTGTTTTACCCTAAACAATTTCTATTTTGAACTCAGGCTCGTATATTGGAGAGGACTCCATCCTTGAGTGAGCTAAATGAGCTTCTTCATGGACAGGTATGGCAAACTGTTTTTAGTATGAATTTAGTAGCTATTATGTAGTTACAGCAAGAAGACACAGAGAAACACATATATTACCCACCCCAACTTCAAGGTTTTGTCATAAATGGGAAATTCATATCATAGATAAAATATTTGTTGGTTACAGGAGTGCAATAAAAACATCAAAATAGTGAACACGTAGAAAAAATTATATAGATGCATATGGTGAAACTTTTATCTTTCTAATTTTTTTGAGATATGATAAAACAAGTAAGATGTATTCTATCAGTGAAATATTAGCATAGCAAAACTTGCAGGACATGCATGCCAAAGAAAACAAATATGCGAAGCTATATAAAGGTTCTTAATGCATACTGTTGACATATACATTGAAATTATTTTGAAGAATATTTGCTTTAATGTTCTAAAAGATGTTTAGTGACTTCATGTATTAGTCACAAAGCATTAGTGTGACATGCATTCGAAGTTACTCGCATGTGTTTGATGGGCATATTCTGCATCTATACATGTGAAAGTTTGGAAGGAAACTGTTAAAATTACTGAAAGAGCTCCATGGTTGGTGACGATGGGTTCTTTGACAATGTTTGGGGCAGGGAGTTAATGGAAAAGATAACTATTCTGGAAACTGTTCAGCGAGGTTCGATCATTGACTTTTCTTAACAGGGTAACTGTAAGGATGCTTGGGAACCTACACAAGGACAACGCTTCCTTTCACACTTTCCATGCTTAGGTCTTTGGTGGTGACCAGGAGGATGAATTTGAATCATATGTCTCTTAAATAATCATTTAGGAGCTGACGAGGTGGTAACGATAAATTTACAGATCATAACTGATTCGTGAACGTCCTGCTACACATTCGAAAAGACAGATCTTGTATCTTCTTGAACAGTTTCAAGTTGGCACGATGGTAGCTAGACCTTATATCCAGCTCCTTTGAACTAATTCCTCCTCACTATAAAAAAAAATAAAATCATCTAAAGCTCTTTTTTGTTGTCAACAGGAACACTTAAGCAGAGATGATTCAACATTCATATTTTCGCTTAAGGTAACTTCAGTTTACATTTGACTTGAGACGTGAATATATGAGCTTCCTTGTGCGTTTTTGGGATTCCTGTTTTCCAGAGTAGCTTCAATTCATGAACATAGGCCTGTTGGATGCTTCTCTCTCTCTTGAAGTTGTAGTATGATTAGAATAATTGTAATATAAACTTCTGATGGCTCAGTGATTCCTTTGCCTCCAGATTGCTACGTGCCCATTTTGCAAAGGAAATGAAAAACTGAATTTTATACTGGGTTTTCATGCTCATTTTGTGCACTTTTCCCGACAAGAAAAGGGTGGCCCAGTGCACAAGGCTCTTGCCATGGTAGGGTCTGTCCAGTGTTGATCTGCACAGCCTTACCCCCACTAGTGTGGAGAGGATGCTCCCAATGACATCCAACTCGTGACCCGGTGGACCAACCTTGTTGTTGCCCAGGCTGTTATGTTGCCTGATTCATTTTAGTTGATTATAGGATGGTGATATTGATCCAACATGTACCTTTGCGGTGTTTATCTTTTTTCTGTTTCGGTCTTTCTGTCGTGACTGCATCTTTAAATAGCTAAATATTACATATGGATTGTCTACTAGCAACTCTTAGGTACTTCTAATCATTCTTTGCTTTACAGCTTGTGGTGGATCCTGTGAAAGGGGTTGTAATTCTTGACAATATCCTGTGTGCCTCTGTCAGGTGGCAGACAATGCAACTCTTTATGGTGTTTGCCTAGTGGTACAAGAATTTGTTCAGAGACCACCTGCTATATTAGGTGCTTCATCACCCCTTTCCCAATCTTCTGGAGCACGCAGTCGCTTTTTGGTTTCTGCTCGTCGCTGTTATTGTGTAGTAACAAGAGTTCCTTTCTTTGAACTACATTATGAGATGTTGAACAGGTAGCATTGCATTATATGCAAACATAGCTTGTCATTCTATGAAGAGGACTATTGATCTTTTTGTGGAGCATAATATTGATGGAATCTTGTCTACTTGGGTGCAGTATCATTGCGCAGGAGCGTCTAAATCGGATAACACAGTTTGTCAGTGAGATAAATTTCGCTGATTATGCCTCTCCGTTATCTACATTAAATGACCAATTGAATGAGATGGGTGACTCTCCTAAACAGGAGTGCTATAAAGATTGGATGGCTTCTGCAATACCCGTTGATAGTGCTGTAGCCCTTACTGCTGCTGCTGTGGGTATCATATCAGATGAAGAGGTCCGCTCATCTTTATCAAGGTGGGAAACTCACTCTCCTAAGAGTTGTAGTGCCAGTGAGATTTCCGAGTATAGTCAAGGGCAGGATATGGATAAGAATGGCAGGAAGAACTTGCATTTTTTTGATGATTATTCCTTTGAGGCCTCAGAAAATCGCTCTGATGGATTTGAAAGGATGCACAGACATTATGCTAATAGTGGAACTCCAACAAATGTTGGGGCATATGTCTCTCCTAGGAGCCCTACACTGGAGCGCCTTGGAAGTTCTGAGTCTTTATTCAGGTGTAGAATCCTGACATCATTCATCAACTCTTTTGGGTTAATTTTAGATGTAGATGCTTTCCTCCACGTTATTAAATCAATTAGTAACTTGGAATGATGTTTATAATTTTGATTATGGCGAATCTTCCTATGATTTTGTTGTGCATGTGCTGTTTATTAGGTTTCAATTCACTCTGCACGGCTTTATAAGTATGTTTTGGTATATTTCATAACACATAATGTACTTTTGCAGTTCAATAAGAAGCATGGAATCAGAGGATGAAGATGATGAACTTATTTTCTGCCATGAGAAAATTACTGGGGATGAGATGATTATGGAATGGGCTAGGGTTAGTTGAATCTACTTCATGCTTATATTATTCCTACAGCAGTGGCTTTTTCTGTTGCCCTTTGTCATTTTACCACTTTGGTCTCTATGACAGGAGAACAAAAATGATTTGCTACAGATAGTTTGCAGTTACCATGCTATGCCTCTTCCCACAAGAGGTAGTGAGATAGTTTTTCAGCCACTTGAGCATCTACAGGCTATTGAGTATACAAGGCTTCCTGTTTCTGCTCTTGAACTAAACGAAAAACATATCATTGCAAGAATGTGGGATTGCACAGATGCTGCTGAGGTATAATCTCTAAGGATTCATCCAATTTAGTCGTATGTCCTCTAATATTACTGACCTAACAACATTTGCTAGGTCAACAGAAAATTAGCTGCTGCTGAGGAAGCTGTTGCCTTATCAATCTGGACGATTGCAACAATTTGCCGAGTTCTTTCTCTTGAAAGCGTAATGATCTGGTCCTGGCTCAAGTTCGTTACTGCCAATGTCTTTAAGTTTCTCATTGAGTTCATCGTCCTAGAAATTATTTCGATCAAGTTTCTCAAAATATATTGCTAAGGTCTAAGCACAAGAAGGAAGATTGCTCAGTAAGTAGGATATGAAGTTAAAAATGCAGCTTATTTATTTCGATTTGTTGCTTTAGAGAGGAACAAGCCCAACCATATACATGAATCTTATACATGACTGGAAGCAGAATTATCTTCCATATTAATTGCCCATTTATATCCTAAAATGCTTTACCTACTTCGCTGTTGTTTACATATAATAACATCTTCTTTATCGTCGTATCTTCTACTCTATTTTGTACCTACGTACGGGCACTATCACCTATAATTACGGAACCCACAAAATTTTCAGTTTAATAGCATTTGAGATATCAATTCATTCTTAGAACTTCATTAATCTCTTTTGTGCTCTTTTTCGCAACAGATATGTATAATGTTAAGCCTGAGATCAAAATGCTTAAAGATTTTACTTATTTATGAAGGAAAGGAGGGGCTTTTGTTTTTTTGAGAGGGGGTGGGGTTGGGGGTCTTGTTAAAGGGTATTGCTCTTTGTTTGCTTTCGTGGTGAAAAAAGAATGGCAATATTGTCTCTTGAGAACTGCTAGGCCAGTTTTTCACCACTGTGTCATGAGCACAAAAGAAGTGGCTTAAACCCTGGCTAAAGAGCCAAGTACTGCCAATGAATGTGAAATTCATTCTAAAGAATCTGAAAGAAGGTTAGCGCAACAAATCATGAACTTCAGCAAGTTGCAGAGCTCTAGATGGAAAGAGGGTTTCTAATTAAAAAAATTTACGGATATATGAATGCAGAATGTGAACATGTACCAAATTTATCCATCGTTGCTGAGAAAATTCTTTGTTTACATTTTGAATGACATGTTTATGAGTCCAGCTATGATGGATTATATTTTACTTGAGTCCAACTATGACTAATAATGCTTGTTTCAGGTTTTGACCTTGGTGACAGGGGTGCTACTGGAAAAGCAAGTGGTCATTGAATGCCAAAACCTGGTAATCTTTGTTCTTTGCAGTAACCACGTGAACATTACTGTTGATTTGCTTTCTGCTTCACCAGGTTTTATATCCTTCATTTGCTTTGAATTTCATAACTTTGATGTAAGCAGGGTATTCTCTCGGCTATAGTTTTGTCTCTTATTCCCATGATTCGTCCTTTTGAATGGCAGAGCTTGTTGCTTCCAGTAAGTTGTTACCATTATGCACTTTTGTTTTCTTTTCCCATAACATTTTTCTTTACCCCGACTTCTGTGATTTGTTGTAGAGTTTTAGCAATACTCGAAGTGATTTAGAGGGTCAAGTGTTCTGTACCTGTGAATTCCTGCAAATCCATTTTATCTGTATTAGCTATTTTATCCCGTCAAGATCATTGGGCATTCATTGAATTATTGTGATATCCTTAAGTGTTAATAAATGAGACTAGTAGAGAAGAAAAAGAACGTTGTAGAGAGGGAGAGGGATTTCTAGATACATAATATTGTGGATGCTCTGAGCCTAGTTACAGTTCATTTTAAAGCCGCAATTCATAAGTTAAAACAGTTTACAAAATAGTCCCTTTTTATCATTTAGTGAGCACGCTGTTTCAGAATTCATGAGGTGATATGTAAATTCTTTTCCTTCCATCCTGTAAGCCCCTTACAATTCTACAATTTGTTGTGCCTCTTCTTTACCGAATCCGGATTTGCATAGAGGAACATAAAGTAGGTAGAAAGTCTAGAAAGAGTACTTTCTTATCCAGAACAAGATATAGAAGTCCTTCATATTAAGGTGCCTAGAGGCTTGAGAAAAGGGAATTCTCTGCTGTTTGATGCTCTTAGCATGGTGGTGATATCGAAGTCTGGTTTTCTTTTGAGTTGTCACTTCAAGATGCCTTGTTTCTCGATACTTTTTTAGGCTGATGATTGCATGCTTTTGCTCCCACTATTGATGTACAGCCAATACCTAGGCTGGCCTAAAATTGCAGTGTGCATAGGAAGTTCTGCTTATGTTTTTTCAATATGCTATGATGAAAACTATTGTGTTCCTTGGCAAAGTTATCTTTATGATCTAGAAAAATAACACGAGGCTAGAAGTAAGTATCGCATTATGTCTTGTTACGTCAGCTTTGACATTAAGAGATACGTAGTAAGTTGTATTTTACTATTGTAGTCGTGAACCTTTTGTTATTGAGTTAAGAATGACCTCCATATCAAAGTATCACAAATTCCTTAAATTCCTTTGTTTTCACCCTTTGGGAATTTTGTCACTTTAATAGAGTTTGCCATTGATGCTTAACAAATATTGTTTCTTTGTTATCTTTGATTTTCATTTAGAAGCTCATGCCCATTGTGCTTGCATTTTGTTCTTTACTTATGCAGCAGTCCAATCTGGATCTTTTTGCAGGTTCTGCCAGGGAAGATGTTAGATTTGCTTGATGCTCCTGTTCCTTTCATAGTGAGTTTCTGATATTACTTCCTGTTCCTTTCAATATAGCATGACTAAACTGAACAAGATCGTGATTGAAATCAAGCTTTGCTATTGACATGGAAATTTAGAAGTTTGGTAGTTTTATTAATTAGTCAGACGAAATCTCATGTTTGAAGAGTTTTAATACCTAAGCTTTCACATCAACTAGCCTCTAGCTCACCAATAATTTCTTATCCGTAGAGATACTTGCAATCTTATTTTTGAAATTGGAGTAGAATAGAAAATAAGAGATTTTGTAGTTTTGGTGTGGGTTTTATTGTTTGGGGTTGCATGGTTTAATTCGGGCTTTACTTTCTGATTTGTTGTAAAGACAACTTTGAAAAATTATTATAATATCAAACCTTTTCTTCCTACCATTGTGCAGGTTGGTATACAGCATAAATCAGCTGAGTTGAAGGTTAAAACTTCAAATCTTGTTCATGTTAATGTGGTGGAAGACCAGGTATGAGATATTTTCCTTGGAGGCAACTGCTTATACTCTCTCTCTCTCTCTCTCTCTCTCTCTCTCTCCTCCCTCCAGCAATTTTGTTTAGGAAGTCTAATGCTACGTGGTCAATACTACCTGAAGAAACCCCGTCATCTTAGTTTGGGCATATGACTCTTGCCTCTGTAATACTACAATCGCCAAGTTTTTGGAACTTTAATTTGTTCTCGACTGCCTGAATGTCTGAGGAATATTGCCCTTCTCAGTTTTTGTACTTCTCTCCCTCCATATAGGTGAGAATGTGTTACTTGCCTGCACTTCCTCAACATAAACAGCTTGTCTCCAAACTGGCGCCAATCCATGCCAGATTGTCATGTGAAAACTCCTATCCTCTAAGACATCCAGTGTATAAGTTCAATGAAGTGCAGGTAATGACATTACTCAGCTTTTGAGCCATATACAACGTGGGTCTGTCTATGCAATAATGAAGTTCTCGTACAATATGATCATCAATTTTTGGGTATTTTAACCGGTCAGAAGTTAATTATTTTGAAGTCTTAGGTCTTTATAGAGAATGATAACTTTTTCATTTTGTTAGTCCAGTAGCTCTATACGATCATCGATATTAACAAATATGATGGTCTTATGTTAATTATTCTGAAGTTTTAAGTGTTTATATAGAATAATTACCTTTTCCTTTTATCAGTCCAGTAACTTTCTGTAAGTACAAAGTACGATCAATATCTTTACTAGTTTTTCATTTTGGTTTAACCTTTTTGTCGATATTGCTCCAGGGAAAGCATTTTGAAAGTATAACTCGACAGCTACATACTTTTTTTTATGCAAAACCCGGAAGAACAAAATAGAACCGAAAAGTTCCACTATGTATTCCACCAAATTAAATTATCTCGAAATTTTCTATTCACTAAAGTAAGAAAGCTCTCAGATAGTAGTTCTCAATTTAAGGTGCCTTTGTATAAAGAGAAGCTCTGGTGCATATTTGGACTTTCTTCTTTCTCCAAGCATAATGCCGTAAAGGTGAGTTCTCCTGCAAAGTATCTTCAATCTGCCAAACATTGGAACAGATGTCGGAGTTCTTGCGTTCTTTGATTTTGCTGGTGGCCAAAGTCATCCATTTGGTTGCCATTTTTATGGATAGAAGAGGATCCATATGGACGAGTTCCATTGTCACTTTTAAACCTTAGTTTCCTTGCCATAGACATATATAGTTACCTTTTCTTCCTTGTATTAATGCTTAATCAGGCTTCTATATTGGGTTTGACAGTCTATTAACAGTGGCGGGAGCCTCATGCACTGGTAGCCCCTGCCTTCTCTATTCTTTATTAGTTCTTTGCTGACCTGCTTTCTTCTATATCTAATATCACTTTCAAATGGAGTTCCCATTGTTTTAATCTTATGAATCTTATCTAGAAATTTTTACAACAACGTAGAGTTGAGGATACTCTAGAAAAATTCTCTTTGAAAAGGTCCACTTGAACGAAAAGGATCCTACTTGTTTAGTCAGACCATAAATTCTTGCCTGTAGTATTTACATGAAAACCTTCTTAGAACAGCTAGGTCCAATGTTGTCCATGATATAACAATCTTTGTCCAACGATTAGAAGTATGGCTAAATGTCAAAGAAGCTGCGGCCTTTAATGGATTTTTTCTTCAACTCATATGTGCGAAACTCTGGATGCCAGCAGTATCTTCAATACCTTCTGTATTCTTCTCAAGGATAGCTTATCGATTAGTAAAGACCAACCATTTCCATAAGTTAGCCTATGTTTTTTCTGTTGATGCGTCTCAAGTCTATTCTTATACTTATATTAGGATTCCAATAGTGTTTCGTTGAAGTATCATTTTGCTGGGGCTACCAATGGCATTTTGAGGTTGCGGTCATGTTAGACATGTTATATATAGCTGAGAATTTTTCATAGTATCTAAAGCTTAAAATCTTCAACAACAGGGTTACTGGATGCCTTATTCTTGTTAAGTTGAAAAGTATACTGAGCATGTGTATTGGCCTGAGACATAACCGATCTACGATGTAGTATTGACCAAAATGAGTTCACTTACATGATGCCAATGCTAATATGCCGATGCCACCAAGTTTTGATTACTGCCATTTTTCGTAAGTGTCAAACTTCCTTTTGCTTCCACTTTTATTGCTACAGACACTTGATACTACAGGTGGGGACAGTAGTCACCAAATCCACCATGAACTATTTGTTCCCAACCTATCTTGGTAGGACCCAAGGACCCGCTAGGGGTCCCATTTCGCCCGAACACGTCGACACGGGATGGGCTCACAATCTTAAAGCCATCGCCGTCACAATCACGGGGGGCTCAGGCACAAGGACCCCTCGCAGCGGGATGGACTCACAACCTTACAGTCATCGCCGCCACGGGATGGGCTCACAACCTTAAAGCCATCGCTGTCACAATCATGGGGGGCTCCGGCCCTCGCAGCGGGATGAACTCACAACCTTATAGTCATCGCCGACGTGGGATGGGCTCACAACCTTAAAGCCCTAGCCGTCACAATCACGGGGGGCTCCGGCACGAGGACCCCTCGCAGCGGGATGGACTCACAACCTTATAGTCATCGGCGCCACGGGATGGGCTCACAACCTTAAAGCCATCGCCGTCACAATCATGGGGGGCTCCGGCCCTCGCAGCGGGATGAACTCACAACCTTATAGTCATCGCCGCCACGGGATGGGCTCACAACCTTAAAGCCCTAGCCGTCACAATCACGGGGGCCTCCGGCACGAGGACCCCTCGCAGCGGGATGAACTCGCAACCTTATAGTCATCGCCGCCACGGGATGGGCTCACAACCTTAAAGTCATCACCGTCACAATCATGGGGGGGGCTCCGGCACGAGGACCCCTCACAGGGGGATGGACTCACAACCTTATAGTCATCGCCGCCACGGGATGGGCTCACAACCTTAAAGTCATCGTCGTCACAATCACGGGGGGCTCCGGCACGAAGACCCCTCGCAGCGGGATGGACTCACAACCTTATAGTCATCACCCCACGGGATGGGCTCACAACCTTATAGTCATCACCCCACGGGATGGGCTCACAACCTTAAAGCCATCGCCGTCACAATCACGGGGGGCTCCGGCATGAGGACCCCTCGTAGCGGGATGGACTCACAGCCTTATAGTCATCGCTGCCACGGGATGGGCTCACAACCTTAAAGCCATCGTCGTCTTCATTCCGGGGGGCTCCGCTCGTAGTGCTCCGGCACGAGGACCCCTCGCAGCGGGATAGGCTCGTTATCATAAAGCTATCATCGTCTTCATTCCGGGGGGGCTCTGTTCGTAGTGCTCCGGCACGAGGACCCTTCGTAGCAGCGGGATAGGCGACTCCTTCGGGACACTATCTTCGTCAAGGTGTCTTCGTGACTGGCCTACGTGCTCCGGCATTGGGGGCTCGCGTCGGCACCCCTAGGGGCTATGACCCCCGGGTCACTTCGAGACGGGAGCAGGTCTTCAGAGGGCATCGCGCCTAGTCCACCTGACAGCTGGGAGTCGGGTCTTCCCCACCACTGCCAGGCCTGTGGGACTCTGCAAGGGCTTGGATTGGTGGCTAGATCAAGGGGATTCTCTGGCCACACCGACGCTGTGGGAGTTAGTCTTTCCAGACAGACAGACAGAGCGACGCTGTGCGAGGCAGGCCTGGTGAATATGCAATTCGACAGTCCGTGGAGCACCGGCAGTTGTGGACCCTCGGTGACGTCACTCCCGGGGAGCGCCACGTGTCACGTGATGACATCATCATCTCAACCTCTATAAATAGAGGTCTTGAGAATTCATTTGCAGGACTCCAGATTTTTATATTCTCGGAACTCTGACATTTTCACTCTCACTCTAGAATCCTAGAGAGAGAAACATACAAGACCCTAACTCTGGACCTAAGTATCGGACTGTGATTGTGGTCGTGTATTCACTCTGCGCCATCGCCCTCGCAGCACTGCCACCCTCAGGCTCTGTTTGGGAAGCCCTTGGTCTCTGCCCTTGCTCCACCCTTGTTGTGTCTCACATCATCACACTTGGCATCTGACTCGGATTGCATTCCTTGTGGCACCTCCATGTCGATTGCGAACCCACTTTCCTTGGCATCACTATTCAACTAATTCCCCAAAAAGCCTAAGTGTTTGTACCTCGGACATTCTATAGAAGGCACTGTTTGGGTTAAGGATGTTTGCCTTAAAGCAGTTTGTACTTCGTACATGTAGAGATGTCAAAGGGCCGGGCTTGGGCCGGCCCAGCCCAAGCCCATCGGGCCTGCTGTGGGGCCGGGCCGGGGCCGGGCCAGTGGGGCTGCCAACCGGGCCGGGCCGGGCCGGGCCTGCCGAAGGCAAACCTAGGCCCAGTCCAGGCCCTGGCCCTAGGCCCAATATCTAGGGCCGGGCTTGGGCCGGGCCCGGGCCCTTTTTTTTTTTTTTCTTGTTATTCAATTTTAAATTTCATCTCTAGGCAATATTCACAATTTAACGAACCTAATCTTTATCCTTTTATTTCATTATAAGTAATATACATATATATGTATATACATATTTATTTGTTAGCCATTATATTTTTTATTATATGTTAAACATTTTCATACTCTTCTTGGTGAGCTTTATTAATAAAATCTTAACACATAACAATGCTGTTGGGGGGGGGGGGGGTAAAAGTGGAATTTTGAAAAAGGGGTGGAAGAAAGGGGGGAAAAGCAAAAAATTCAAACAAGTGATGGGGCCAAAACCGGGCCAGACCCGGGCCGACTTCGGGCCGGGCCAAACCGGGCCGTTTCCGGGCCGGGCTTTTTCGCAGAAACTGAAGGCCTGGTCCAGGCCCAGGCCCCCAGCCCGCTTGTGCTGGGCCGCTACTGTTCATGGATGGGGCCGGGCCAGCCCGGGCCAGAACCGGGCCGGGCCGGGCCAGCCCACGGGCGGCCCGGCCCGTTTGACAACTCTACGTACATGCCTGTACTCATTCTTGTCCTATCCTCACAGTTGGATTGGTCTGGGAAATCCTACTGGCCTAATTCGAAGTTAGAACCCCATTTAGCTCTCCCTTATCTGGGGCAAGGGTGGTTACCTGTGTCATTCAGTTGGTTGCCTCCGCAGTGCAATTGTTTTAAAGGGCTCAGTGCAACCCATTCTTGAACCTTACAGTAAGTCTATGAAGCGTTTCCTATTAAATTTTTGTAAGGATTGCAATATGGGCTAATAGTTCTCGTCTATGGATTCCATTTTCGCCATCTAGTTCAAGTATATGATCCAATGTCCAGAATTTATTTGACTTATGTTACAATTTTTCTATGTCGGCTTATCTCTATTCAAAGCAACTTTCTTTTGCTTTCTGCTGAGCAAGAGGGAAGTAACTTCATAGAAGACCTCATGTATTGTAGTGGGATTTGCTTTGAAGATTGCCATTAAAGAGAATTGAAAGATGACCACATCATTATCCATCCGCTGAACTAATCTAATTGCATGGGAGCCAACGACGTTCCCAGAAACTGCTTTGTACATGGCTGCAGTAGGAGGATAGTAGCATTTGGATCAGTTACCTTAAGAGGTTGATCTTATTAGCAAAGGCTCATTATACTGGATATTGTCTAGTGCAGATTGGCATTCTCCACCAAATTCTTTTGAGTTCTATTTGATGTGTTTCGTGTAATTCCTCATCTTTAAGTTAGTGGACAATTTCATATCAAACGTTTGCCTATCTGGAAACCCAACAAGAAACTTGATGCATGTATAAAGGTGGTTGGTTCAACTCTACAAGTATAGCACAAAGGAAAGATTATTGAGAAAACATATCTGGTGTACTGCCAAAATGATAAGGCTGAAAAGGGATGAATTTGATTGTAGCTCATGTTAAGTGACTACCTTTTGATTTGATGCTCATCACACGTTTCATTTGTCTTAGATGTTAAGCTTGCTATTAAATGTACCGTACTCGCATGATTCATTTGCACGCGTGCTCGTTCTAATTTCACACACCAGTCTGTAAATGTGTTTGGAGACATTTCATTTGGATTGAGTTTTCAATGTTTAGAAGCTGAAAGAACTCGTCCCTTTTCCGGTAGTAACATCTTTTCCCAAGGCATAAGCCCCTCTTCTTTTGTTTTGGCCGATACATTTTCTAGGACGGTGAGCTTCATCAAACCAGAAATAACCTTAAAGAACCTTATCTCGAGTTTGTTTTGTTAATATTAACATAATTCGTGAAAAAAGTTAAGCGTGTTGATACTAGTTGATGATATTCTGTCATTAATTGTTGAATTTTGTTTCTGCAGCTATTTGTGGATACCCAGCTTTTCACTGTTTTATCGGACTCGCACCTGTCGAGCTTTGAGAATGGGTACCATTAATCTTTTCAGATCAATACCTCAAACTGTGCATTGTACAGAAACCTGGGCAAACTTAACGCGTTGCAGTTAAGTAATGGTGGAGTCACTTGTACGGAGCGATGCAAAACACCTTAGCTTAGAGCAGTACAGAAATTCGCCTGTTGAACTGCATAACACCATGTATCATCAGTCCCATCTTTTAGTGGGTTGTGAAGGTCCGCTTTGTGCATAGAAAACAAGAAAGTAAAGGTACTCGGAAATGGTAAGAAGTTTTCTTCTTCATTACCTTTCCCTTAATATAATGTAATATAAACTTCGGCTGTCCTGAATAGTCATCATCTTCAGTTGGAGCAAGATTGCCTTGCCTGCAATACAGCAACAATGTACATTATTATGACACATATCTACCTATGTAATTCTCGTTTCATCGTGTCTTATCCGCTATTCACATAGCTGTTGCAACTGTTGCGAATAACTCTTCATTGCAAAAATGTTGTCTTGGAGATCCACAGTATTTGTCGATTAAAATGAAAATCGACAGTATCTATTGTGGCTCGGGGACCTAAAATGCAGTTACATACATTTGGGCTCCCGATTTCTGCACTTATATTGAGGCCGAAGCGTATGAAAAACAACTCGCATGTGGAGCACAAGTTTACCACCAAAATGAGCGACCAAGTACAAGTGTTAGATGCTAAGCATGTACAAGAGTTAGCACTTCAACCGAGGACAAAGGTTCGATGCTAGGTACGTACAAGTGGCTATGCTTTAGTTTCTTGAGTTCCGACGACCCTTAAGAAGGTCTCCCAATCCCTCCCTCCCTACGTTAGAGAAAGCCACTCCGTCGTTCAGTTTGATTCCACATGACGCAGATAACATTAATTCTCCCTGACAAGTCCGTGTAATTTGAAGCCATGTTCAACTTGAAGGAAAACCGAACTACAAGTTCGACATTATAAATACATCTGTTAGCACACGTTTACAGTGTTGCTGTTAAAGGCACTCTGCAGTCCGCACTAAACGGCAAATTTAGCGAAGTTGTCATATTCAGCATATTCATTTCTCGTCATCTTCGGAATCTGACTTTGCAAAAAGTGGTTCTGGCTGTGTTTGAGAATATGCTGGAGCAATAAACTTGGGATCTTTTGCAGCAACATCAGCGTACTTCAGTATAGCTTCTCTTGGATCCTCATCCATCCATGTCTCTTTAATCATGCCACCTTGCTGCAACAACAACGCACTCAGCATATAAGCCGCTTCCGCCATGTTACTAAGAATGGTACATATTGAAAAGGAGTATGTATCTTACCTTGAGAAGATACTGGGTCAACAGGCTTCCCTTGGTTGTACCAACTCTTCCGCCATGGCCTGGCCCTGTCATTGGAATCTCAGGCTTATGGGACTTCAGCGGGTCCTTCAATACTTTCTCGCGCTGACGCTTACGGCTTGGCTGATCTCTAAACAAGGGTAATGCATGAGGATTGTGAACAACGGGTTGAGGCTGAAAATCATCAATAGATTTTTTCCTTGGTGCACGTGCTACACAAACAAGAGCTCCTCTCTCACTGAGGGATGGGTCGTATAGGATGTGTGTTCCTCCTTGTTTTTTGTCTCCTGCCGTGGCAAAGATCTACACAACCAATGAAAAAGAGGTTTAGTCAAATAGCTGCCTATAAACAAAGTGGATAGAAAGAAGGGGGGGAATGCAATTCATCTCTGCCAAAGATTTGACTGCTTTTCTTTGCTTGTGTTATGTTCATTTTTTCCTAGGGGGGCCCGTCCATAACGGTTAAGTTTCTCAATTGTGAAGCATTGCCTCGTGGTCACTAATTCAAATACAACCACAGCCTCTTCATGAAAACAATTGTTAAGGCTGCATACGTCAAAGCCTTCTAGCAACTGGGTGGCAGGAACCTCAAGCATTGGCCCGCAATTTCAGCATCCCCCCCAAAAAAAAGAAGAATATCATTACGTCACCTGATTCAGCTTTGGGTGCCAAGCACACTGCACAACACTACACGTAGGAGATATTCCGACCCTCGACACGAGGTCAAGTTTTGTTCGGTCATAAACGCATAGTAATCCACCCGTTGTGCTATCCCTCTCCAAAGATGTTCCAGTCAAGAAGAGCTGCTCATCAGGACTAAATACAATATTTGTTTGAGCATAATTGTTTGGAAGATCCTCAAACACGCGAAGTGACTCCTTCATTTTGCGCAAATCCCAGACCTAACACGCCAGAATAGAGAATGAGACAGAAATGCTACAGATATATTTAATAATGAGATTATAATTGACTGCTCAAAGCTACAGTACTACCTTAAGTGAGCCATCAAAACTTCTTGATAGTAGAATCCTTCCATCACTAGAGAACTTGAGACCAGTAATATCATCAGAGTGACATTGAGCAACATATATATCTGGCCGGCTTCCCCATCCAGGCTTAAGATTCCATATCTAGAAAGGCATTTAAAACACAAATTAAAATTGGACAAAACATTCACCAAAAGCGTTTCGAGAATTTCACACATTTTTATAGCTAACCAATGCAAGATAAGATGAAATTCGATACTGTACCTGTATAGATCCATCTCCAATGCCACCAGCAATGCACTTTCCTTCACGATCCCAAGCACATGTAGTAACGGGTACTCTACCAGGCCTTGCAAGTTTTGGTTTGATAACCTGTTAGCAGAATATTGTTTAAATCAGCTAACCAGATAAAAAAAGAAAAATACTCTACCGTACCACACAACTCATATTACATTATGCACCAAAAAAAGATCTTGTATCCCAGTTCTGTATTGTTAGATCTGTAAATAAGCACTTAAATCATGTTGAAAATAGAGTTAAAATGACATACTGAGGCTGTTATACATGCATAAGTACCAACTATCTTCAAAAGTAAACAGCTCATGCACTGTCCTACCTACGTCTATGCACAAAAGAAGCCCAGAAAAGAGTGAAGCAATTCTTCCAGAAAAACCAATCAAGAAAATATGAGCAGCATTTAATTTTGACTTAAAAGATCAACAATTTGATACTTCTCAGGGTCTGTTTTCTGGCTTTGATTCCATAAGTAGGAACAATCAATGTGGTAATTTGCGCACGCCAGTTTTTTAGTTCGTCATCAAATAACTTCTACAAAAGTCTTTTTGTTATTTTTCACACCAAATTCATCTGAAGATCCTATCATGTGTCAGGGTTTCTTCAGCTTTGAATCACTCCCATCAAGAAATGGAATTGAAAAACACTAAGATCTGTGTGCAAAAATGAAAACCATTAACTGTCACTGGAAAGTACCTGCTTTTGACTTTTAAAGTCGTTGACATCCCATATACGCAGTGAACCATCCTCCGACGATGTTAATACAGTCTCCTTTGTTTTTGGATGCCATTCTCCACATGTGAGTCCACATATGTGGCCCTTGGTATTCTTAAGGTCACGGATATACATGTCCCCTTTCATGAACTCACCAAGAGTCAATCCATCACGGTCATAAATCTGGAACGCCACACAACGAGTTAAACCAAGAAAAAGGAAGTTTTCCAGCTGATTATAAACAGATTAAAGCCCGAAAATCCAGCTGCGATCTAGAGGAAAAGAAAAGAGGCACCTTAGCTTGAGCTGATCCAGTCACACACAAAAACCGGTCTGCTGTAGGACTCCAACTTAGACTACGAACTTGGTGACCTTCGAACGGTTCAAGCTGTCTAAACGATTCCAAACGAGCATTCATCCCTTGAAAGTCATACATACGCACTGTGTAGTCATAGCTACCAGAAAGAACTCTAGAACCCGAATGGTCAATTGCAAGAGCAGAAACCACCTGCCAAAGGTATCACCAAACAAAATCAATTTTCAAGATTGCATCACTTCTCTAATCTCTTGAACTCGAAAGTATCCATCAGAATCATATATGTTTGAACATACATCCTCTGTAGTAGAATTAACAGTAATAAACCAGCATTGGAATCTCGTGTCCATTAGGAAAAATGCCAGATATGTGAATTACCTTTCAAGCTCATTTCTTCTACTTTTAAAATTTGGCAAAAGATTATATTTTTTGCACGCCTGTTAATTTCAATTTTATAGGATGAATATAGATCCAGCATTATCTCCTACGAAGTTGATGCAAATCCCTAGTTTTCTCTCATCAAGAAAATTACACAAAATACATGTCATGAACTGAAATTGTTAAACTCGTTGAAAACAAACCACAAGTGAAATCGCTAAACAGTAAGTCGCAGCATAACAACGTGAAGGTGAAGTGACTATAGATTCACAAAAGGAAAAACGAAATGGTACCTTACTGTGCCCTTTCAACACAATCTCATTGCTGAGAGGCAAACGGTATTGATCCGCTTCTTCGGCATCCGATTCATCCTCCGTATCAGAACCAGCTGAAGCCATCGAAGGCCTCGGCGGCCCGATCATCGGCACAACCTCATCCTCCTCCTCCGCAATAGGCGGCGGGCGAGGTGGCCCAATCATCCCGTCCTCATCCTCCTCCTCTGCAACAGGAGGTGGGCGAGGTGGCCCAATCATCCCGTCCTCATCCTCCTCCTCTGCCCCAGTCATCTCACCCTCATCCTCCTCATTACGATGGCCCGAATCTGGGACGGGCCGGGTAGGCCCAATTTTCAAGTCTTTATTGCGAGGGTTAGGGTTTTTGACGGAGTCTAGCCAGGCTTTAGAGGAAGAAGAGAGAGAAGGGATACCTTTAGATGATGAGGGCTCGCCATCGACAGCCGGTGTGGTGGTGCCGGCGGCGGGGGCAGTTGTGGTGGTGGTGCGGCGGGTGGCGTTGTGGATGAGTTCGAGAGGGGTCTGGGACTTGGATTGCTTGCCGAAGCTTATTGGGAACTGGGCTCTGATTCCCTCGTATATCTCTGCTTCGTCCTCCATTACTCTCTCTGTGTGTGTGCTTTGAACGTATATTTGCCGAAGCTAATTGGGAACTGGGACTTGGTTTTGATTTGCCCACGATTTATAGACAGCTATTCTGCCGCCAAACTCCAAGTCGGCGCTTCCTCCAAAGCGAGAGCCCACGCAACAGCAGGAGTAAAAACACCGAGAACAACGAAAGATGTATAAGCGCCACCCAGTGCACGATCGTCAAACTGCTCCCACCCGAACAATTTTTCATCAAAAATATTGGCCGACGGTGCAAACCGGAGCAGGCGGGGTCAAGGGGCAAAGGCGCTTGGCAACCCCATGGCGGTCGGCCTCGTGGCCTTCCCCCTGGTTTGGCCTACCCCATCACACTTCTCGCACAATGTCCTTTTCGTGCATTTTTTGCTTCGTACGCTACGTGTGTCACTTTGGCACCTTGTTTATTACGTGAGTACGACTCATGGCAACACGCTCGTCGTACCTCAACCACCCAACTTTGCGTTGTCCAACAGAACACCAACCGTCGGAGTGCCCGAAGAGTATCAAAAAAGGAAAGTGGCTTTGGCCTCTCATTTGGGGGATGGCCTCGGCCTCGGCCACCCCCTAGGGTCGACCTCGGCCTTCCCCCAAGGTTCGGCCTTCGGCCTCCCCTTTCGCGCGGACTTGTCTTCACGGGGTTTGGCGTCTTCGTAATGCTTACCAATGCTCGCACACCAACTTCGTGATGTCCGACGTCTATCACCCGCGGCCGCGCACCGCCTCCGTGATGCCTGTGGCCCAAAGTCGCGCGCTACCACCTAGTGACCCTTCGTCGACAGCCGCATACCATCACTCCCAAGTTTGTCATTACTAATCATCGCACTCGTCATTTTGGTATAACATTCACACTTGGCTTACGCCCCGTCTAGGAGACACTCGACGCGCACCTGTGTGCCATCTCCGCAACAGTAGTCGCCGCGCCTGTGCACCACTTCCATGACATGTGCCCTTGGCACCAGGTATTGTCTCGTGATGGTCGTTGCCGCTCCCGTGTGCCACTTCCATGACATGTGCCCTCAGCACCAGGTATTGTCTCGAGACGGTCGTCGCCCCGCCCATGCGCCACTTCCATGACATGTGCCCTCGGCACTAGGTATTGTATCACGACAGTCGTCACCGCGCATGTGCGCCACTTTCATAAATATATGCCCTCGACACCAGGTATTGTCTCACAACGGTCGTCGCCGCGCCCATGAGCCACAATCAATGTCTCGTGCTGTAGGCACCGCGCCCATGCCCCACAATCAATGTCTCGTGCTATTAGCATCGCGCGCCATGCGCCACAATCAATGTCTTATTGTAGGCACCGTGCCCATGCACCACAATTAATGTCTCATGCCATTGGCATCGCGCCCATGCGCCATAATCATGTTACATGCCTCTGGGCACCACACTCATTCACAACATCATGCGTCCCCGCCATGGACATGAAACATGCTTTGACCTACTCTCCTGAGTGTGTAGCATTTTGAGGGGGCTCCGCTACTAGAGCTCCGGCATAGAGATGTCAAATGGGCCGGGTGGCCCGTGGGCTGCCCGGCCCGGCCCGTTTTTGGCCCGGGCTGGCCCTGCCCGTTTTTGGGCCCAGGCTGGCCCTAACCCTTAGGGCTTGGGCAGGGCCAGGCCGAATTCTTTGAAAAACGGGCCCGGGCCGGCCCGGCCCTAAAACGGCCCGGGTTTGGCCCGGCCCGGCCCCGTTAGCCCCCCCCTAATTTTTTTTCTTTTCTATTTTTTAAGTCTATTTTATTACATTATTATTATTTTTTTGATATTTTGAATCTTTTTAGTTAAATTAATAGTTTTTGAGGTGTTATTGAATTCATATGATCAGTATTTTCTTTAACATACGCAGAGAAGTATGGGTGTGTGGTGACTGTGACGTGTTTTTGATAATTTCTGAGTGAGCTTTCATTTAATGTATTTTACAGAATTTGCTTTGTGTTCTACATCACAAGCTAAGGGAATAATTATAAAAATAATTATCATGTATTCTAAACATAAATAAAAATTATGTATTCTTTTTGTTTCAAACCAAAAGAGGTGAATTGAATTCTAAATTTAATTTCATGAAGTGGGTGACGTGTTAAAGAGCCTTGAAGAATAATTTCATGTTTCTTTAAATGACCAAAGAATTTGAATGTAACAAGAAAAAGATATTATTTTATTTTCATCAATCTCGTTATTGTTTTTGTTTGATCTACTATATTTTTCTTTGACATTTACAGGTTTTACACCATATTACGAAAGAGATTGAATTTTGCACTTAAAATCAGTATGTATGGGCTAGAACAACTAGTTTTTGTACTTAATCCGTAGTTAATGGTCAATCAACATCAATTTGCCTTTTCGAAATGGGGTTAATTTGTGAAAAAATGATTGTATACTCAGTGGTCCGTTTACAAAAACTTTGCCCTTTGTTGAAGAAGAAGTCTTTATAATAAAAAGTTGGGAAGAAAGGAAAAAAAATTTGGATTAGGCCCGGCCCGGCCCTAAATATTGGGCCTAGGGCCTGGGCTTGGACTGGGCCCATATATCCCAGGTTTTAGGCCCGGCCCGGCCCCGGCCAGATTTCATTGGAGGCCCGCTGGGCCTGGGCTGGGCCGGCCCAAGCCCGGCCCATTGACAGCTCTACTCCGGCATGAGGACCCTTCGCAGTGGGATAGGCTCGTTACCACAAAGTTATCACCGCCTGAGGTGACTTGCATGACACTAGGCACTGAGCTGCGACCATGTCCACTCACGTTACCGATGATCATTGGCGACTCCAGGACGATGATTCCCAGGTCACTTTGGGACGGGAGCAGGTCTTTGGAGGGCATCGCGCCTAGTTTGCTTGACAGTTGGTTACAGGGGCAACCTTCGCCGCTGTCAGGTTCTCTACGTGTCTCCTGACACACTTGTAGGATTCAGTAAGGGCTTGGACCGATGGCTGGAGCGATGGGCTTACTCTGATCATGCCGTCACGGTTTGGTCAGTCTTCTCAGACAGGTAGAGCGACGCTGTGTGAGGCAGGCAGCGTGAATTTGAGAACTGGCAATCCAATGGAGAACTGATATTTTTGAATCCCCTGGCGACATGTCACTCCTGAGGGACGATACGTGGCATTTGATGGCATAAGCATACCTTTGCCTATAAATAGTGGACTTTGGACTTCATTCAAGGGACTTTGGCTCATTCTTACAAAATTACTTTTTCACTCTAGAACTTGAGAGTTCTTGGTTTCTAGAGAGAGAAACACCAAATTAGACCTAACTTTGGACATAAGATCGGATTGTAGCATTGGACCTTGACTTGCACTATTGACTATCAACTGTCGGCCTTGTTTATCTCAGCCTTGTCTCCACAGTACTGCCACTTTTCACAGCCTGTTTGGGAAGCCTTGTTCTTTGCCCTTACTCCACCCTCACTGTCTCTCACTTTGCATACTTGGAAGCTGACTCGGACTGCAGTCTTTATGGCACCTCTACGTAGGTACGAACATACTTTCCTTGGCATTAACCAGTTTTCAAAAGGGTCGAACCGATCTTTTTTGGGGCGGGAAAGGACAATACTCTTATTTTTAAGAAATCGAATCCTTTCTTAAATTACACGTCGGACCCCCTATCTTTGTAAATTACACTCCGCTCCCTAAGGTTTATACCCACATTACACGGAGCTACACAAATTTGACGGGGACCCTAACTCCGTCTATAGATGCTCTGACACCTTACTTTTTGATTTTTTTCATCCCCAAAATACCCTCCCTTTCTTGAATAAAACCCCTTGCCCTTTAGGGTTCTTCTTCTTCTGTTATATCTTTTTTTTTTAACTTTTACCAACAATGATGTTGTACAGCCAACAATGCACGTTGTATAACCAAAACTTCACACTGTACAACCGGGTTGCTGGATGCTCTCATTTCACACATCACCATCCACCACCACCGGCGACGACACCTTCCGACAACACCACCGGCAGCATCCTCCGGCGACATCCTGATGACCATGCCGACATCACCCACTGCCCTTGTGTATCTATCCATCATGCCGATCCACCACCCCGGCCTCAACCTCCCAACGAAAACCACCCACCCACGACCCATACCGTCAGCAACACCCAATGTCCCTGCCAATTAACTCTCCCCATCACCACGACCCACCACCACCGGCCACCACCTCCCCGCGAAGATAAACTGCAGCCACCCACAACCACACCGACGCACCCAAGGCCGCCAACCGCACCAAGGGCCATTACAGGCGACATCTTCGTCTGCCTAAATCAGTCGCCCACCTAATACCCATCCACAACCGACACCGGCACACCGATAACCATAGCAGCAACTGATCCCCATTCCCAAGGGCTACAAAACACACGTATACAATCTCGCACACCGAGGGCCACCTATGGCTGGTGTCGGTTCAGTCCCGCCATCATTGTCTGTCGTCCATCCACGCCGCCGCTGAGGGCAACCAACGGCCGCCAATTGACAACCATCAATCTACCCACCCATGGCTACCGTGCCCCTCCACCAAATGCCCAACCTCTACCAATCGCAATTGCACAACCACGGGAAAGGGAAAGGGGAAATGCAGAGAATATAATGGAAAAAGTCAAAAAGTCAGTAATTATATACGAGGGCAGAAATGTCTTTTTATGATCAGCCGTTAACACCGTCAAAGAAATCTAGATTTTAGGAGCGGAGTGTAATTTACAAAGATAGGTGTCCATGTGTAATTTAGGGTAAACCTCAAGAGTGCCGCGTGTAATTTACCCTTTTTCAAAATTGGACTGTTTTTTAAAACTTCTCATTTTGGAGTAATTAGTTTTTAGTTTTATTTATTTTTTATTTGAGATTCACCTTTCAACATTTGTTATAACCATTTTATATCTCTTCTACCCTTTAATCTTCATCACCAACACTTATTACCCCCGCCAAACACCAACACTGTCAACCATCATATTTATTGACCCCGCCTACACCACCACCCTCAAACACCAAACTAAAAACACTACCAACCACCACACCATTAACTCATGATCTGCCACTACTACTGATCAACACGACCAAACTTGTCAACACAACCAATCACCATAGCGATTGACCGACGCCACCACCCCCAGTGGACAATACCCACGAACGTCGCCAATCAGCATAGCCGTTGATAATCATAACCACCACCACTGACCAATACCGTCGAACACTGAACCTATCGGTCACCCCCACGATATCACCATTCCTCTAACTCCAAATCATTATCATACTGACCACCATAGTTCTTATAACAAGCACCATAAAAAGATTGCATCCATCAATTAGCCCTAATACCTTTGATTTGCACAGTTGACTTCCAAGCCAATCAAACTATTCAAACCCATCAAACCAATGATTCACAAGTTAGTGTGTTACTGCCAGTAGCTAGACATTGGTAAAGGAGGTGCGTTGGGTGTGGGGAACGTTCTAGTTGTTGAACATAGGGGTTCGTAAGAAGCTTTAAGTATTATAAAATGAAAGAAAGATAAGAGAGGAAAAATTGAAAGGAAAAAAAATCAAAAACTAATTATGCAAAACTGTATCGAACAAGCCATTAGGTTTGTAAAAAACTAAAAATTCAAAGATGCTTTGATTTTTGTTTTCTTGAAAATAAAAACTGAAAAACTAAAATGAGTTTCAAAGATACGCTTAGAGTTAAAGAAATTGGATGCAATATTAACAAAATTGTCAATCTCTATTCACAAGTCATCATGTTCGGTAACAACCTTGACTCTATTCGACAGAATATATATATGCACACACACACACACACACAAACACTAATGGATTTTTAACTATGTTTGCCATTCTAAACTATGACGGAGAGGTGGCGTTTGAAAACACTTCTATTTTTGGTTTTCTATTTTAAAAAAACAAAAAGTAGTATAATTTTTTTCTTAACAAAAACAAATGAGTGTTTGATTATCCAGTTTTTATTTTGAGTTTTTTTATTTATTTTGGATGTTTGATTACCCAGTTTTTATTTTGAGTTTTTTCTTTGGTTGTGATTTGCGGTGGCGGTGGTGGGGCAGCCATCGCTAGTGGCTGTGGTGGTAGGAGGTGGTGGTCTCAAGATAAAACTCGAAACTTCAAATGAGAGTTTTCAAAAATAGTATGTTTTAAAAACTGGTTTTTCAAAACTAAAGGAAAAAAAAAATAAAAACTGTTGCCAAACGCGTCTATTTTCTCCAGTTTACAAAACTGGAGAAAAAGCTGAAAAAAAAAGAAATCAAACAGAGTCTTGATCATAAGGGAAGTCTGATGCATGAGAGTCCCTAAGTAGTGGAGTCTGAGATGAAAGTAGGACTCAAAATGGACTCGGACAATACTAAAACTCGCTTTTTCGACCCAAATTTAATAGGGTCAAACTTTGACTGGGAATGGTCCGAGACAACACCTACCTATACCAAAAACAAATAAGTTTTCCAATGTTTGGGCATCATTGTGTGCGGTGGGTTGTGTGTATGTGTGTAGGTAACGGGTGGATATGGATATATGAGTGTCGGGGTATGTATGTAGGCATGGATATGAGTGTATGGGGGTGGGGGCTATATGTATGTGTCTGGTGCACGGGGGTGGGTGTGGCATGTGTGGGTGGGTGGGCATGGGTGTGTGTATGTGGAAGGTTTATTGTGTGGGTGTGTGTGGGTGGCAAGGTGGGCATGTATGGGCTTGAGTGAATGGGGGTGGGTTGTGTGTAGCTAGCGGGCGAATGTGGATATGTAGGTGTCGGGGTATGTATGTAGGCATGGATATGAATGTATGGGGGGTGCGGGGTATATGTACGTGTCTGGTGTACGGGGGTGAAGGGTGGGCATGGGTGTGTGTCTTTGGAAGGGTTGTGTGGGTGTGGGTGTGGGTGTGGAGGGTGGCCAGGTGGGCATGTATGGGCTTGGGTGGATGGGGGTGTGTGGGAGGGTGGGGTGCAGGGTTCTGTGTGTTTGTTTGTATGTATGTATGTATGTATGTATGTATGAATGAGTGTGTGGGTGTGCGTGTTCAGCAGTCTGACAAATGACTTACCGAGTTTTAATCGGTAAATAATTTTCCAACATTCTGTTTTTCAAAATAAGTGTAATTTAAAAATTATTTTCTATTGAAAAATCTTATACATTCACCGAACACAGAAAAAATCAAATAAACATTTTTCAGAATATGATTTTCGTAAAACGAATATGATTTTCGTAAAACAAACATGACCCAAATTCCTTTTTTAGGTGTACTTTTTAAGATTGGGAATTGTTATGTTTAATTGGTCAAAAACTGAGAAGGTAAAAAGCCATTTTGTTTATGTCCTGACGAAGCACTTACGTAATGAACACAAGATTTGATGATATAGAGCTTGAAGAGGATTGCTCCAGTATAGTGGCAGCTTTCTTCGAGCAAGAGAGTTATGAATTTTAAAATGACATCATCAATGATGAACATAAGAAGCTCTAGTCATTATAGGCATTGCAAAGTTCTGTATGTGAGGCTACCGGAAATTATGTTGCAGATTACCTGGTCAAAATATCAGAATTGTGAAGGATATAAAACATAAATGAAAGACGCTTCTCAGTTTTTTACTCTGGCGATCACCAAATAAGCAAATCTCACTTGATTTGAACAATAAAATCGTTCTCTTCTAAATAAATTACTTCTTATAAATATTACACATATCCATTATTCATATAGGAGTAAGGAATATTTGATCAACTAATCCACGATACCAATGATGATGGGGTTGGTCAAACTCTCACTAATGATTGTTATGTAATGTCCTTCTGGCATGTGTTAACGAGGGCTACCAATAGTCTTGTAAGAAGAAATAAGTGGAAGGCATGGTGGTGGTGTGGAGATACCTATGGTGTGTTAATGGCGGTTTTGGTGATTGTCTTAAAAGAAACTGAAGGGGCGAGAAATAAGACTTGTTTTTCTATCTCAAGAGAGTAAGACTGTATACGAATTGAGATCGAGCCGAACATGGATGTGTTTGAACTCAGTTTGTATAGTTCTAGGGATGTCTGAGTTCGGGCTCGTGTTTGTTAAGAATCAGGTATGAATGTTTGAACTCAGCTCGAGTTCGTTAATATAATAGTCGGGCTCGGCTCAGCTCGTTTGTCAGGAGATGCAAATCGAAGCAATGACGGCAAAAGCAACGACTGGAGAAGAGACTGCCGCCACAAAGATCGGAGCTTCGAGGAAAACCCCAGATTCTTAAAAGATCCCAGATCTGGTCTGTGGTGATTTGTGTGCGTGTATCTGTGGAGAGGAGAGAGAGAGTGTGTGTGTGTGAGTGAGAGAGAGAGAGAGAGAGAGAGAGAGAGAGCGTGACATGGCGATGTACATGTGAATCTGTGGAGGAGTGTGTCTCTCTCTCTGCGGAGGAGGGTGTCTGCGAGTCTGTGCAGGAGTTGTGCGGCTATGCTGAAGCTGTGTGTGGAAATGTGTGAAGAAGAGAAGTCAGAAGAAGCGAAGGCAAAAAGATAGTTTGTGAATATCAAGATGGATGTTAGGGTTGTCTTAATGGACTAGTAGAGGAGTTGAGCTACACATTTGGGCTTTTTAGTTACACATTCTGTTTATGGCTTGGCTATATGTAAGATTTCTTTGGGTATGTTATTGGGCTTAGGTCTGATATAAAAATATAAATTTATTATGTAGACGAGAGCCGTTCACGAATATTTTCGTGAACATTTTGTAGTGTTCAAACTCAGCTTGTTTTTGAAAAAATTGTTCATGTTCGATTCGTCTATTATACGAATAAACATGAACGATATTCAAAATAAATGAATTACGAGCTATTCGCAAACTACTCGGTTTATTTAGGTCCTACAAAAGAAGAGTCAAGACAAGAGGTACGCGAAACTGCTCATTTTTTTGTAGTATCTTTATGAATGTCTGATCTCATTTCAGCGCAATTGAGACGTGAGGGGTTAAGTGAGACCTGTCTTCTACTTGAACTGCCGTCCTGTGGACAAAACAAGATACCCTCCATTCATTTGATCAAAGAAGCCTGCTACCCCTCTGAATTTATCCTCACCGGAGGACCCCATTCTCCGCTGGTTAACTGCAGACATTCTCACCAAATGTAAGCCGCCCCCCCCCCTCTCTCTCTCTCTCTCTCACACACACACACACACACACACACACACACACAAAACACACAAAAGATACATAATTGCACTGTTTACTGCTATGGCCAACGGTGTTTTGAGTGCATACAAGGTGTTTGATAACTTTATTGCAAAAATGCTTAATGCTTCTGTTGGTTGTTTAAAACCTTTCAAAAAAAGGGAGGGCGGGTTGAACCTGAAGCCAATGGATGCTGAGCAACTGAGAGAGAATGCTCACAAGATGGTGGACTTCATTGCTGATTACTACAAGAACATTGAGACTTTCCCTGTTCTCAGTCAAGTCGAGGTTTGCTCTTATCTTTTTACTGCTTATTGTGTTAATTCTCTCATAATTTTCATTTTTCAGCCCCTCGTGCGGTTAACTTACTACTATTTTACAGCAAGTAGTGACCAGTTTGCAAATTCTTAACCCATCTAGCTATCTATCTACCTGAGGGTAACTTTTATACTGCTTTTGCCATTAGCTACTTCAGGAGAGCCAGTAGACATTTTGAATAGGCCATTAGTGTAAATTGGATTGCTCACATGATTTCTTTCACAAAGTCGTTTATTTTTTCTTAGAAATGACAAGCTCGTCATATTAAATGTCACTCTTGAGAAATTATGCACTTTGAGTTGAATTTCTTTGAATTGGCCTAAAAGTGACCTAGATGACCATCTTTCTGGTAGATAAACTTGGGAAAGAAGCTCATTGACGATCACGTTGCAACTGTGTGAGTAAGATTAAGGACATGCGACATTTAAGTCAAGTTTTACTGGGTTAATTTTCTCAAATCAGCAAACAACTTTATCTACTTGGTTTAACCTCCACTGTTCTCTGCGTGTAATCCGTGCATGCAAGTGTAAATTTGCGTTGTCTTAAAATGTGTATGGTTTATTTAGTGGCAGTCTGGCAGAGCTATGGAACCGGGCTCGGTCATGTTGCTTTGTTAGAGTATGATCGGTGACTACAATTTTAACAGATTATTGTGGATTGCTTTCTTTTCGTGCTGTCATTACGATTTTAATGGTTACTTGAACATAGTGACCTTATGCAGCCTGGGTATCTGCATAAGCTTCTGCCAGATTCTGCACCAACTCATCCAGAATCGTTGCAAGATGTTCTCGATGGTGAGATCTCTCAAATGCATCTCATACATTTCGATCATCTACACGTTAGACCTTAAGATCTCTAACAGGATACATGAAGATTCTGTATTTACTGTTTTGTTAAAGTTCGATGTAGGCAACATTAACGCTTTGGTTTTCCTGTTTCAAATATGATGATTTTTATATGTGGTGGCAGATGTTCAGGCAAAGATATTACCTGGAGTAACCCACTGGCAAAGCCCAGATTTCTTCGCTTATTATCCCTCTAATAGCAGTATCGCGGGATTTTTAGGAGAAATGCTCAGTGCTGGTATTAACATGGTGGGGTTTAGTTGGATAACATCTCCTGCAGCAACAGAACTTGAAATGATTGTTCTGGATTGGCTTGCTGGAATACTTAAGCTTCCCGATGAGTTCCTTTCAACAGGTAAGGATTTTAGACTACTTCAGTGTAATGTGATCGTTGTAAGGTAGAGCTTTCTCCCAATCTGAAAATTCTATTTATTTATTTATCAGAAGCAATAAAATGCAGAATAATTGCTTTTATCTGCTAGATGTCTAATATAGCTCAGGCTAGCCATATTCTCTCACCACTTGTTTGTATATAATGTCCGCCTGTGTGTGTGATTTTGCATTCATGATGTTTTATCCTTTCCCTACAAGTATATATCACGTAGATTAAGCAGTATTGGATACGTCTAAATTCTATTGGGAGAAGAATAAGGATAAAATTAAAGCAGTTGTAACTGGTCTATTGTGTTTTTGACAGATACATTCTTGGTAATGGGAGCATGTATGCCTGAGTGCGTCGTTACTCGTTATTCTATCATTTCAGGCTAAAACCTACCCGGTCTTATCAGAATAATAAAAAAAAATTAAGGAATACCTAAACTGTTTGTTTTTAGTGGAACCTGCAAGCTACAGATAGACTGCAATTAAGTTATTGGATCAGTGGAACTTGAGTCAATTATCTTCTAGTTGGGGAAGTTTCCTATGATTCTCTTACTGTTGGAAGGAATACCTGTCTATATAAGTTACGCATTATCATAAGCAGTTTATAGCCTGAAACTCTGCAGTATCCTACAGTACTTAGGCCAAGCAAATAGATATCGGTCTTGTTGTACAACTGATGTAACTTTACACGACAGAATCATGCAGATAGAGTCGAATATTAGCTTATGGATGTATGTCAATTTCGAAATATCCGCAACTTAAATGTAGATAAAAATAAGCTGATGGAAACTTAACAAATAACCAAAACACTAGCTTAAAATCTCATTCAGCTTAATTGGAAGTTTGTTCCTTCATATCTTTGCTCTTTCTTCATCAAAGAGCCACTTATATCCAATCTAATGAGTATGGTAGCCATCTGAATTTATTCCCTGTTGTTGGCAACCATATTGCAGGACACGGCGGCGGAGTCATCCAGGGCACAGCAAGTGAAGCTGTTCTTGTTGTGCTGCTGGCGGCTCGTGACAAAGTTTTGAGAAAGGTTGGAAAAGATTCCCTTGGAAAACTTGTGGTTTATTCTTCTGATCAAACTCATTCTGCTTTACAGAAGGCCTGCCAGGTACCTTTAGAGATGACTATGAGCACTTTGTTGCTTTTTATTCCATTTGTTGGCTTTTATTCTATCCAAGTTTATGATCTCTGTACGTATCATGTGATTATAGAATTTACATGATCCTTATGTAAGCAGGATTAATCCTTAAAACAAATCTAGTTGGCAATACATAAAAAAGTCAGCATATTGTAAATCCTAAGTACTAAATACTATTTCCTTGTTTATACGGGCTGTTAAGCATGTCATTAGAATTCAGGTTTGGCAAAGTCTTAGGTTTAACTTTTCCGCATTTGGTCCCTATTTTAGTGCAACTTGGACCTCGTTTCTTTGTGCACTTGGTGGGTGCACCTTGATCTGTTTGTCATAGATGTCTCTCCATGATCAGTTAGAGGCTTGCGCATTAGTGTGAATGTTAACCGTGGCATCAAATCTCTAGTGGGTTTGAGTCTCCAAGCTTTCATTTGGTTCCCCTATATTATGTGCTTGGGAGGGAACTTTGTTAAGTTGTATGTGCCGTGATGATTGTCTTTGGTTTGTTTCTCTACATGGAATCAAGGCTTTGCGAGTGAAGGGGAGTGCTAAAGCATATACATTGTTTGGCCCATTCTTCACCGGCTTAAGCCTTTAGGGCAGATAGTGATCTAATAAGGACGGGACATAATATTTTAAATTTTATCTTCTCTATCACCAAGATTCTAGATAGATGTGTAATAAGGTAGATGTGCTGTAGGAAATTAGCATTAGCAGAGATTTGTCTTGTTTGAAGAAGGGCCACAAGAGCGTTTCTTTGTCTGAGACTGGTCTGCTATGGCTAGTAGTTACAATGTGTGCTCGGGTTCAGTACAATGGGTGACATCCTCATAATTTTACCGTGCTTGATGCTATATTTTGACGTAAGTTGCCACAACAGTCTTCTATAATTGAATAAGTTGAGGAGTGGTCATTTGCGGAGGCAGAGAAGCTTGAGATTTACTTTCACTTTGAATAACCGGTACTTTACTCCTCACCTTTTCTATCTTGTGTCATTTGCCTTGTTCTTGTGGTTTACTCTTCTCACTGCAGTCCAAAAAAATTGTTGAACTGCTTGGAAGAACCTTATCTGTTCTATTGCACTGAGGACCACCTTATTTTGGTAGAACTGCCAAGTACAGTATACCATCTCATAAATTTTGCCACTTGGCATACTATAAGAATTCAATGATTCGGAATATATCTGAGAAGAGGAGGTTCATGAAAGAATTCTTCAGGAGATGTTATGGAATAACTATCCGTTATGGATGTTATACAGTAAAAAGTTTACTGTCGAGGGTGGAGCATGAAGTTGAATTAATTTACCAGATTGGAGTACAATTGTTTTGATGAACTGCGGACATTACCTGCCATTACACTTTGAAAAGTTCTGAATTTGAGACACTGATTATATGTCAGTGTTTTCTGGTCGTTTGAGGTATTAGCCATGCGACATACTATCCTCCATTACTATATCCCTTAGTTGCAAGTTGTTACCATGATGTTTCCCCAGAGGGTGCTCTTTCATAAACCACTTAAATTCTTACGTGACTTCTGTTATTTATGGGTCTTATCATCATGATCACACTGCAAATTTTATGGACATTTGGAATATAAGGTTTTTCAACAGTTTATGCTACTTTGATTCTGCAGTTTGTTCTGGTTGCCATTTAATGTTCATTTTTTGGCGGCAGATAGTAGGAATTCATCCAGAAAATTGTCGGGTGCTGAAATCAGACACTCACTGTGATTATGCCCTTTCTTCTGAATCAGTCAATGAAGCGATCTCATCCGACATCGAGGCTGGCTTAATCCCCATGTTCTTATGTGCCACTGTAAGAACTTGATCTTTTATTGTGTTTCCGCTCATTATCTAACCTTTCAATCTTTTACTTGACATATTTACTTAAAATAGATTTAATATTTTCCTAAAACTGGTAAACAATACTATACGATGCTGCATCTTCTTTTGAAGAATAATGCAAACTCAATTCATAATGACAAAGAACTGATACAAAGTTTCGAGGAGTTCTTGGGTCTGGTTTAAGTCTTGAACTCATAATGCAGCATGTTCTCGGCTTATGCAAGGTGCTTACCTGGCCTTTAGCAAATTTTGGATAAAATTGCTGCTTTTGACACAACCTACCTTGCCTTTAACTGCTCGGGCACTTGCTAAAACTTATTAAGATAGATTACAGAAAGAATCGTAAAAGAGAAAAGAAATGACAAAGGATCTTCTAAGACGTTGATTTCTTTAGTTAAGGAAAACACAGACTTGAGATTCTTGACATGAAACTTCCTTTTGCAGAAGGCTCTGTGTATAAATGTGCTGACACATTATGGGTTCTGCTAGGACAGTGCCATCCACAGAGAATTTTTTTTTTCCCACTACTCTGAGTGTTATTAATTTGTCTAATTAAGAATTCCTGGAAAGTCTTAAGACTGCTCAGGTATAATGAGGAAGAAAAGAAATCCTTTGTGAATTCACTGATGTTAATGGACAGACATTCTTTCACGACCAGTTTGATGATAGGTAATATTAAGGTAAGCTGGTGTCTTGTTTCTGTAGACCAACAATGGATATTAAGGCCTCTTTTTAGATGGTCTAAGAACTACCTCCCTGATTGTTTCAAAAGAGGAAAAACCTTGATTGATTTTTTGAGGAGGACATGGTGTTTGTTAGTGATAATATCCAAAGGGAAGGGCCATAATTATATGATGTCTTAGTATTTGAAACTCTTAGATCTTAGAAGGCGGAATTACCATTAATATGTTTCCACCTGAGGTTCTTTTAGGTAACGGCTTAATCACATATAATTGGAAGGCCAGATAGAGAATATACTCGACGAATTAGGCTCGGGTATGGTCTGAGATGCCATAGTATTAGGTGATGATTGTGTGGATCCATCTACATGCTTTGACACTGCATATTTTTATGTAGCAGCCATGCATAGCATGACATAGCCTGCAAGATTTTCAGGAACATGGCATACTAAAATCTGGTTCAATTTTTCCTTTATTTTGGTATGAAGCTCTAAGATGTCACGCTACCAGGTGATAGTTGCACCAGCCTTTTGCTTACTGGCTATAATTTGACATTATATATACTTTTAAAGCACTGCTTATCAATTTGGCAGGTTGGGACTACTTCATCAACAGCAGTGGATCCTTTGCTTTCACTGGGAAAGATTACGAAGGTTTTATTTTCAATTATATTCTCCCGTACAACTAGGAATTGGGCATCGTGTGAACCTATAGCTTCTTGTTTCAACGTATTATATACCTGCTTGTAATGGTTATGTAAGCTGACCCTTCACTTCCTCTGTGTGTGTGTGTGTGTGTCTCCATCTCTGGGGCATAGTCAAAAAATGCGGACAGGAATCCTTTCCACAGAAATTTCCATTTGGACCACCAGCACTGCGCTTTCAAGGTCTTCCTAACAAGAAGTGTCATTCCCTTTTCTTTTCTTCACAGATGGCTGCTGTAGGAACGTTACTGCTATTTCAAAACACTCAACTGGGAGTCATGTTATGTCTATTTCAAGATTTGATTGATGTAGTGGAAAAACGTCTTTAATTTTCCCTTTCTGGTGAACTATTGGTAAATTATGTCCAATTGAGACTTTGAATGATTTGGTTATAAGGTGGTCATTTTATGGTTTTCAGTTTTCCCTTTCGATGTAATTAATCTAGTAAGTCGCCGTATGCATGTTAAATAGAAAGAATATTATAACAGTATGCATGACCTTTTGACAGAGATATGGAATATGGTTACATGTGGATGCTGCATATGCTGGAAGTGCTTGCATATGCCCGGAATATCGCCACTACATTGATGGTGTTGAAGAAGCCGACTCATTTAACATGAATGCTCATAAATGGCTTTTAACGAATTTTGATTGTTCAGCGCTCTGGGTTAAGGTATGTACTTCGTACTTGATGTATTATTTCCTAAATTTCTAAGCAGAGCACGACGACTTAGTTTTCATCTTCCGAAATGCTTCAATTTCCTAAAAATTATCATTCACAACAGAAGCACCCAAAAAACGAGGGGGGCAAAACCCACGCGCATGAACCATCCTTTGCATTAGCACGACCTTGCTAACCGAGATGTTGATACATGACAATAGTACTATTTTTTGATTTCATGGAAATTTCCGTTTTTTTTTTCTTTCCATAGCATCGTTTGTTTCCCTTGCAACTAATTACGACATAGACAACACTAAATTGTGAAGTAAAATTCAGCTTATATATTATCAACAACCTCCCTTTTTGGTAGGGATTGGTAGGGAATTTGTTGACTGCCGCTATTCTTTTGTTATACAGGACCGAAGTGCTTTGATCCAGGCACTTTCAACGAATCCAGAGTTTCTAAAAAATAAAGTAAGTATATTTGGACTTCGTCCTAGTATGTTATTATTGATTTAATATTCAGAAGCTTCAATACAAGAAGAGGCATTACTCATTTTGTCTGCTAACACTTGTCCAATCCGTCCATCAATGCTTTCTATGTCATAGTCAGGAATACTCCTGAAACCCAGACACCGGATCCTTGTTCTGTACTTTTAATTGCATGCAAGATGACTGCTTGCAAGTACATTCAAACTTATCTGTGTCCTCCTTTGCTCCTCCTTTTTTAATCTTTAACAATACCTGTGCGTCCTTGACAACCTAACCAGAAAAATCACAAAAATGTTAGTCAGCATGAATCTCTGTTTTGGAGTCCACTCAAATGTTATCTCAACCCAATGTCTATTTGAAGGAATTAAATGTTTCTTTAATGATGTATACTGGGTAAATATTTGGAATACCAGGTAAAGTTAATGTCTCTTAACCAGCCATTAATGTCTACACGTGAGTTAACTTAATCTGGCGACTAAGGTTATGAAAGAGTCCCGTTGGAGCTGTCAAGATGTCACCACCTGATGATGTACTGCTCAGGAAGTTTGTTGATATAGCAGCTATTTATTCTTACCTGAGGTCATTATTCCAGGCTTCTCAAGGAAACATGGTTGTGGATTACAAGGATTGGCAAATTCCTCTAGGTCGCAGGTTCAGGTATGCATTCCTTCACTGTGCAAAAAGTAGTTTAACTTTTTTCGTAGGAGATTCTCATCTAAACCATGGCTTAAAGTAGAGAGAATAATCATTTCCAGTTGATACTATAAAATGGTAAAGAACAAAGATGATGGTGCGAAAACTTTGGAAAGAGCCTGTTGGTGCCATTTGCCCTTAGATAGGCATATCTAGGCTTGCTTGGCTTTAGCAGATATGCAGTGTGAACGAAGAATCACGCCTCACAAGTGAAGTCATAAATGACGTGTCAATTAACTCGTGTGTGCATGAAGAGTAAACTTCATAGAAAGTCATCATCCATATTCTACTCTTCTTTGGCTGCGCTTCCATAACAAAAAATTTAATGTCACTGCAGATTCTAGTTTAAGTTATCTAATAAAGTGTTGTTTAACAGATCACTGAAACTATGGATGGTATTACGCTTATATGGTTTGGATAATCTACAGTCTTACATAAGAAATCATATTGCATTGGCTAAACATTTTGAGGAACTTATTGCTCAAGACCCACGATTTGAGGTAAAAAATTTCTTTACTTGTTCGCTTAATTGGCTACTAACAATTTGTTGGGCCTCCTCCTCCCATCTTGATGTACTTGTTTTGTCCTTGTGAAGTTTGCCTTCTGTGTTAGCCATGGGTACACGGACACATTGTGCTCTAACAGAGTCAGACATACTGTACATTGGACACAGCAACTCCTGCATAGTCTGTCTATATTTGTGTTTTTGTTATTAATTTCTTTGAAACACCATGGACATGGTTTTATTTGGCTTGTCTTACACTCTTCTCTCTTTACTTTTCCTTCCTTTTTCTGGAGGGAAGGGAATGAGGGTGGGTAGGAAGCTACTAGTGAAAATGCAAACTGTTTTATTAGAATACATGAGGGGATGCAGAGATTGTCCCAAGAAAGTGTCCTACCTTGTCAAATATGGAGAGATCCTAACTAGCGGCTATCTTTCTAATGCTAGCTGCTAGCTGGAAATTTAGTAAACTTGGAGTTAGACATGGTATATAGGTGTGCACTCTTTATTACAGGGAAAAAGAGAGAGAAATCCATGCTCATAAAATTTTGGTCGGAAGGGGAAAAAATTGGTTGATTCATATTTTTCAAATTTGAAAAGCTTTTACTACCACACATTATTTACTTAGTAGATTCATTTTGGATTGGTTGTTCATTATTCTTCCTTCGTTTCTTTCGTTATGTTCTTCTTTGAGAGCTCTTCCTTTATCGACTTCTTGATAACCCTACTATGTGTGTATAAATAGAGATGTAAGGAGAGTGTGGGCATATTTTCTGCACGGAGAAGTTTTTATCTGAAATAATTGATGCCATAGAGAAACTCTAGTACAAGAGAAGATGAGAAGATATCTTTGATACTTTTGTTTTGGCTTGTGTTCAATCCCTGCACTATACGTTGAACCTCATCCAGCAGTCTTGTGCTCAGTCGGCCTGCGTTGTCCAAGACTGTTCTATAGTAAGTTCTAGATTCCCCTGGCCTAGATTAGCTTCAAAAGTTTTGCCTAGTTGGCTCTCTGCCTCTCTGCTTTGCAGAGCCTGCTGTTTCCCACTTATTCCAGCACTCCAACCTCTGAAGTTAACTTACTACCCCATGTGAAACTTGCACCCTTTTCTGTTTCCTTCTGGAAAGCTGTTACTCTCTTTCTCCATACTAATTTTATCTGATAACCGTACACTCTTTCATGAAATCATTTTTCCGATTTAGCTTCACTACAATGTGCAGGTGGTTACCCCTTGCAAGTTTTCACTGGTTTGCTTTCGCCTCCTACCTCCACATAAGGATGACAATTCTGCCTACAAAATCAACCACGACCTGTTGGATGCTGTTAACTCAACTGGAAAAATCTTCATTTCCCACACAGTATGCAAATTTCTGTGTTTATTTTCTTCCATTTTAACAGTTAGTATGTTGTCTGATAGTTGCCAGTCAATGAGCATTCTATGTTGCGTATACACAATTTATGCAGGTTTTATCAGGTAAGTACATTCTACGCTTTGCCGTAGGGGCTCCATTGACAGAAGAGAGGCATATAGTCTCGGCCTGGAAGGTTTTGCAAGACGTGGCGTCTGCGCTTCTGAGTAGTCTGTAGTGTAAGTTAATCTGTGTCTCTTTTCATTTTGATGACATTATCTTATCTTCCCTCAGTGCCCATATTTATCTTATTTGAGCAATTGTTATACTTGTTACGTTGTACGTTATTATTGAGGGATCTAATTGCCTTAAAATTGATGAAGTGTTCGATGTTTGTCAAAAAATCATTTGTGGAAACGAATATAACATGACATATTAAGGGGAATGATATCCGCACTCCACTTTTCAACACGTGCACTCCATTTTTTTTTTGATTAAAGGATTTTTTCTACCCTCTTCGGTTCAAGAACTCTTGGTATTTGACGGTATTACCGTTTACGAACAATAAACACCGGCACATCTAAACGGAAATATCGACAGCTACAAGCAATCAATGACTTGAGCAGGAGTATAACAATGAATTTTGAAAAGAATAAACTTGGTAGAAATCTTCCTTTAACTCCGTGTATAGTGACAATTAACAGTCGCTAAATGTTTCTAGTGGATTTTCTCTTAACAATTATTAACAATATTTTTTTAACGTCATTAAATAAAAGTCATTAAAAATATTTAGAGATGATAGATTATTGATGTATAGGGGGTAGGAGGAATATTCTTTCAACCGGTGTAGTAGCTAAATTTTGCCCTTTTGAAAATACAGATAGAAATGTACGTAATATTGTTAATTTGTTAGAAGTAATGCCTCTTTAGAGGGAGTAAGTACGTTGGGGAAATGTTGCTTTGGGCTCAAGCCCAAATTCCAAATGCAAAATCTGTTGCATGAGCAGTAGGAATTTTAATGGGCCGTCCAGGTGCTCAAAGTTGCCGGTACTAGAGTTGGATTTTGCGTTAGGGCCTTGTTCGATACTCAAAGCCCAAAAATTTACAAGTATTATATTGATTTTCAATTACTTTTTAATGGGTTTCTAGTTTATACTTTTTGGCCCCTTTGCGATTCCAAGAAAAAACCTGGAGCATGTAAAACATTGACGCAGGTGCTTGTTTTGACATGCCTATGAGTTGCCAGCTCATTCTTTGACAGACACGCAGTCAGAGCCCTGAGGCCCTCGCACTTTTTGGGAGCTTACGGTTTCATGTTCTATTTCTTTAGTTACTCTTCGGGACGTAGTAGAAGAAAGGAGCGGATTCTCGAACGCAAAAAATGATCCAATGACTTCGAAAGCATTGAATGAGGAGCCGTATGAGGTGAAAATCTCATGTACGGTTTTGTAGAGTGGTAGTAAGGATGACTTATCTGTCAACTTTTTCACTAGCACCTTCCAAAAGCGTAACCGACGAATCATAGATTCAAATTAATTTTTTTAGTGTCTAGGTCTAGCTCTAATTTGAAATGTTTGAAATTCATTATAGGAACTTGCAAAAAGGTTAATCGGAACAAATTCATGAACCGAAGGAGTAACATACCGTAAGCATAAAGATAAAGTATAATGTAAGTCATGAAAACCCCTATATTCTCGGTCTATGTTGGACTGGTCAATATTTGCCTCCTTATCATTAAACAGGAAAATTTCCAGCAATAACAATCAATTGACCTTTCTTTTTCTTCATCTTTTTTGCTAGGGATGGCAATGAGACGGGTCAGATATGGATCTTCTAAAATCCGAAGCCGCCCCGCAAGTCATTGAACTTTGCCCTGCCCCGCCCCGCACCGGGTTATGTATATAAAATATCATAACCGATCCTATGTAGATTTAGGAAACCCGAGCTAGGCATGCCCCCACTATAGCTCACGAAAACCCGAAACCAACCCGACTCGACCTTTTCTGCTTGGTTTTAGCAAATATTTCACACTTTTTAAACATGTATTACAACAAAACTTGCACCAATGTGACAAAAAATAAACTACACACATCAGATTAATGTCTAAAAATCCTAAAGAAGACATTAGTACATTACAACAGAGTTCAAATAAATTACAACATAGTTCAAATTAAGGTTCGGATAGACTACACCATAGCTCAAATTCTGAAATTAGAATGCTTCGTTCTGCTTTTAACTCAAGAAGAGGCATGTACATAACACAGATACCGCTTCTTTAACTTTTATTTCCTCTTGTTTCCAGGCGCATGTAGAAGTAGCGTTACTGAATGCAATACCTCCAACTCAAAATGGAAAATCTCTGTCTGAGCCATCATCTAAAGCTGAAGCCATGAAATCTGCCAAATCAAAGAAAACGAAGTCTGTTTGTTACTCAAACATATATGTGTTTGAGTAACAAATTCCATCAACAGAGATGATGCTGCCGGAGAACGAAATCATATCTACTCCGACAAAAAAATTGCCAAAAATTCCATTAACAGGTAAAAATTATGAAAACTAAATCATACCTACTCCGAAGATGACACCACCACATGTTCGTAACCGTCTTTTGTAGATGGAATTGGGTAGAGATCCTTTGAATACGATCGGAATTGGGTAGAAGCCCACGGGATCGGAGAATTTATGGAGGAAATCAGCGTGTAGCTTGGGTGGGTGGGTGGGTGGGTGGGTGGGTGGGAGCCACCACCGATATCGGTGTACACCAGTGGGATTCGCCCTCTCTTCCGTTCCTTTAGTTTAAGCTAAGGTTCCATATAATTGAAATGGTTGATATCCTTAGATTTGTACTGGTAAGGCAGCAGTGGAGAATGGCAGATTGTGCAGTACTGCGGTGGATATTAAGAAGGTTGAGATTAGGGTTTGCCAGAAAAAGAATAGATATATATGATATCCGATGGACGTCTAAGATCAACTAAAATATTAGGGGACAGTTAAGATTAACTAAAGAATTAGGGTAAGTATACCGGGGCAGGGCGGGGCGGGTCGAGGGGCATACCCGACCCTAACTCGCTGCGGGTTTTAAAAAAATACCATACCCGCCTCACGACCAGGTCAAAATCAAAATAACCCTCTCCTACCAGGGTGGGGCGGAGATTCGTGGGTTTGGATTATTTTGCCATCCCTATTTTTGGCCTCTCATGTCCTGGGAGATGTTTAATAATGGTTCATATTTTTCATTTCATTTTTATTTTAGTCTATTCTCATTATTTTCAATGGTCCGTTAGGGTTGCTGACCAAACCCAACGGTACCATCAACCGTCTACCCGTGCTTTCTTGTAGGGAGAGGCTATTAAAATTGCGTAGTATGTTAATTTTTTCTCTTTATTTGTCGCTAAACACTGAATACTCATATATACTTTTCTAGCGACAAAAAGAATGTGAAAAAACACGGGGAAGGTATTTTTTTTTTTTAGTCTTGATGAAGAGAGTTGTATTAATCATGAAAGTAATTGCCAATTGGTCCATACAAATTCAACAAAGAAATGAAAGGGCACTGCCCGGGCAGCATGATAAGTGCATAGACCACAGTCTAGTCTGATGCATACCCTACAAATTCGTTGTGGTCCCAGGAAAGTTGGAAACATGTTCTACACGGTTTTCAGGCCTATATTTTGTGGCCTTGTTTGGACACATTTTTGCGTATTCATCATTATTCTGAAAAACTTTTAATGGAAAAAAAGTGCTCTCTCTCTCTCTCTCTCTCTCTCTCTCTCAAAAGTCTTCCAAAAAATTCAGGTAGCTTTTGAAAAAACTTTCGGTTTTAGTTTTCTGTTTCTAAAAAAATAAAAATAAAAATAAAAATTAGTTTAGTTTAGTTTTTTTAACAAATGGATGTTTGATTACTCAATTTTATTTTGAGTTTTTTCTTTGGTGGTGGTTTGCGGTGACAGTGGCTTGCGACGTTGGCTGTCGGCTGGCCGGCGGGGGGTGGCTGCGACAGTGGCTACCGTCAGGCTATGGTGGGCTGTGGTTGTGGTCTCAAAATAAAAATCAAAACTCTTAAATTGAGTTTTCAAAAACGGTCATATTTTAAAAACTGATTTTCAAAACTGAAGAAAGAAAACGAAAATTATATGCTAAACGCGTTTATTTTTTCCGATAAAAAAAATTAAAAAAAAAAACATTACTAGACAGAGCCTCACTCTCTCTAAAAACTTTATTTTTAACGCCTCTCCTCGCCAAACCATTGTGCATTAGCGCGCGTGGGGCGGTGGTCAGTCTCCTGTGTCTCCACGACCGTCATAGAGGTGTTTGGTCTGCAATTTTTGTGGTGTTTTGACCCTTCTTTCGAGTTTGCCGGCGACAGCGCCGTGGGTCTCCTCCGATCTATGAGATCTGTTGCGAGGGGACCGGTAGTTCTTGCTCCGGTGTCACTCATCTCGCCACTGTCGTCATATCTCATAGATCACTTTGATCTATGAGATCCTCTCAATCTGCCATCGTGGAAATTTCTTGTCCAACGCTTTAATGGTCAGAAGATGCTTCGGTTAGGGGCTAGGTTTTCCATGGCCAACGGTGGCTGGAACTTTGCTGGCGGTAGTCTGAATCCTCGTCGATGGTGGTTTAACTCTCATCGGCAGCTAGTTAATTTTGCAGAGCGGGAGTTTTTCCGCTAGGGTTCATGAAAAGTTTCACTTCTGAAGACTCGCTACCACCTCGCATTCGTCGTTATCTTTGATGTTGTTTTAGGGTTAGTGAGGTGTACGATTTTTCCTGTTGGTGGGGGCTTGCTTTCGAGTCTGTAGGTTCATTTGTTTCCCTGTCTGCTTTAGCTCGGGTTAATTTAATAGGTCAGCCGTGGGTCCTTGGGGAGGGAGGGTTGAGGACATAAGGTCTCGAGAGGTCTGGGGGTTTTAGTGGGGGGAGTTGGGGCCTGGGAGGGGGGGGGGGAAGGGAAGGGAAGGGTTATGAGGTTCTTCGGTCGAATTCGGGTACTAAGTAGGGATGGCAATGGGGCGGGTCGGATGCGGATCTTATTAAATCCGCACCCGTCCCGTTAGTCTTGAAACTCCAATCCGCCCCGCCCCGGCACCGGGTCGAAAGAAGGCAATACCATCCCCGATCCTAATCTTGTTTAGGAAACCCGATCCCGCCCCGATCCGCCCGATCTTTCCCCCTCATAGCCATAGCCAAAGTCTGTTCGAAACTTGATAGAAGAAAAAGGCACAATTACTTTGAGCACCACTGGCATCCCTTACCCACGGCCACTGCCGACACACAAACATCATTTTCACCCATCACCACCAAATGGTAAGAAAGAATTCAGCCCAAAAAAAATAAAAAAAGGAAAGAATGAAAGACAAAAGCTTATGTGCCGGTCCAGCGCCTCATCGTCCGATTCACCATTTCGATCGCACCACATCGTCGCAGAGGCTGCAGATCTAGCGTTCCCTGTAGCTCTCACAGATGCGCCGCGCCTAAGTTGGCGTGCACTCCTCCGTCAGCCGCGGCAGTCGCACTTGGCAAAGTCAACAACACTACTGCTATTTGGACATGAATATGAGCTGGATGTGGACGAACGGCAGAAGTGGTGGTGCGCTGTTTGGCCAAGGTGAAGGTGGACGGTGTTCAGTTGACTGTTAGGTGGTGGGTGGTCGGTTAGGTGGTGGCGAGGTGGAGGTGTTTCATGGCCGGAAGGAGGCCGACGGTGCGGGGGGAAAGAAGGCAGCGGCAGCGGCGCTGAGTCTGCCAAAAGAAAGAAAGGATTTTAGGTTTTGTCATTTGTGGGCATTTATATATATATGTAAGATGGACGACCAAGATTGAGTGATAAGTAATGACTTAGGGCAACCCGGGGCGGGTACGGGTCAGATACCGGGGCGGGCTGGATAAAAACCATACCCGATCCTAACCCGCTACGGGTTGGGAATTTAAATACCATACCCGCCCCATAATCCGGTCAAAGTCAAAATAATCCGCTCCTATCGGGGCGGGGCGGATCGGAGATCCGCCGGATGTGGGTCTAATTGCCATCCTAGTACTAAGTTCCAGGAGTGGGGTGAGGTGCTTAGGGCAGTGACATTAGCCCCTTGTTGTGATTGGTCGTCATTCCCAATTTCGAGTGGCACGATGTCATTGGTGTGTGGAAGTGGCGCTGGACATGTGTGAATCTCACGATAAAGAAGACTCTTTGTTTGGGCTAACGTTTCCACAGGTTGTCCGCATTGCTTGGTGTCTTGTGGGTTTTTAGTCCGTAATGTAATAGTCAATAGTTAGTTTGTTTCATGTAACAAATGTAAAGCCAAAAATGACTTACCAGTAAAAATCTTGTAATCTGTTACATTATCAATATCACTCTCTTATTTACTCAAAAGAAAAGAAGAAAACTTTTAATGGCAGGGGATGAAAAATTATACTGGGGATATTCTTAAGAACATTCCCGAGTAAAACCCCTTGAAAAAGGAGCAAAGATACCAAGTGGATGACAGCTTATAAATGTTGTAGTTAAGCATATCCACTAGCTCGAACCTTTTGATAAAGTCTAGTAAAGCTCGTGTCTGCCAAAAGGCCTTTTGTAAAAGGCTAATGTAACATCCAAACATGTCTTCGTTGAGATTGGCCCATTGCATGAACTCTGGTATTATCTTCCTCGAGAACCTTTTAGAATGACATGTAAGAGGGGACACCTAAAGGACAATCCCAAATTCATTAAGGTTACATGAAGAGTCAAGCTACCATCAGAGAAAATCAAGATTATGCTACCTTCATCGCTGGATGTGATTGGTCAAGTTAGTTGAGCGTCCTTTGAAACGTGGAATTTTTCTTTTCTTAATTGCATTTACTGGGCATGTCTTGGTTTTATCGTGATTATTTCGAAATATGAAGGTAATTGAAGCCTGATTAACACTGAGAACATGAATCGATGAACATGCAACTCTTCATTTTTAGGCTAATTTCATCACCTCAGTCAAAACGAACACGGGAAGAATAATATACTAGTGGCGTGACTAGTTGTATCTTGTACACATTTCTAGTGATTCTTTCAAAGGAGTTTCGAGTATCGAAAAAGTTTAAGCTCCAACAAAACAAAGGATTGAGGAAACATTTCATGGTCACTATTCTTCGTTTAAGTTTGATCGATGCTAGCCATTTGCTCTTCACTTTGAAACGGTTGTAATTGGTTGGATATTAAGTTACAATTTTACATATTGCCGCTAATAACTTTTCTCGTAACATCCAACATCTTATACTCCATACTAACTCAGTGTATCTCATTTCACAAATGACTGGAATTGAGGAGCTGGATAACGTGATAAAGCCTATTATATTTGATATTCATCACACATGCTCTAAATTTGACGCGTGTAGCTTAACTATTGGAAATTCAGACATACTTAATGAGGTTAAATCGTTCACTCAATCATCAAGTTCAGTGAACCCGTCCCCAACCAGGAATGACCATAATCTTTTATAAAACCTTTCGAAAAATTTATGTCTCGTTTTCTTGCTTGTTGAAATGTTCCGAATACCGACACCAAGAGTTTCTTTGTTTTCTGCCCCCACCACGTTAGGTTTTTGGTATGTGTTGGACGTTGGATGGTTTGTAATTTAGGCCTCGTGCCAGCTAGTAGTTTGTTTTAGGTCCAACAAGTTCTTTTTCCAATTAAACTTCACGGACCCTCCACAAATACGTAAAATCCATGTAAAGGGAAATGAATCAATGCATGCAGCCATCCTAGGTGGGTGGGTCCTAAACCGTACTACGTTTGTAGCTACAAGAAGCCATGTCGGTAAGTCGGCTGGCATGTCGGCACACGCAATATGATGGGTAGACACTCAATAATGGTAGGTTTGCCACTTTTTTTTTTTTTTTTTTTTTGAGTTTGAAAAAAAAAAAATGCGTTTGGTAATCATTTTTTTTTCCTTCTCCAATTTAAAAAATCAGTTTTTAAACTGAAGAGTAAAAAAAAAAACTTCAGAAACTGTTTTTTTTTTCACTTTTGGTTTTTTTTTTAGACCACCACCACCACCCTCCCACCGCTGGCCACCTTCGGCCGCTGGCGACTGCCGACAGCCACTGCCGGCCGCCGGTAACCACCTCCGGCGGTCGGCGACCACCGCCGGCAATTTCTGGCAACTACCTCCGGCCGTCGGCAGCCTCCTCCGGCCGTCGGCAGCCACCGCCGGCAGCCAATCCAGGCCGCCGGGGACCACCGTCGGCAGCCACCAGCCATTGCCGGCCACCACCACTGTCGACCACCGCCACCGCAAACCACCAAAAAAAAAAGTCAAAATAAAAAGGGTTACCAAACAACAAAAAAAAAAGGTTATCAAACACCCACTTGTTTTTGTAAAAAAAAATAATAATAAGCTGCTCTTTAAAAACTGAAAATCAATTTTTTTTTTGTCAAACCAACACTAAGTCTTGATTCGTCAGTTTTTCTTTTAAATTGATCTGATCAGTTTTTCTTCTTAATTGATCATTTTTTATTTAATTTTAAGACTGTCTTAAAAAAATTTGCTCACTTTTTTAGATTAATTTTTTTTTTAATATGTGCTATTTCATGCTTATTTTTTTACGCTTCTTTTCTCGTCCCTCTTCCTCTCCTTTCTCTATCAGGTAGAATGAAAAATACAAAATATATGAATTATATTCTTAATATGCGTGTTAAGTCAAAATAGAGTAATTAAATCAAGACGGGGGAGATAACGTTCATAGTGTAAGAAAATAAAAGATAAAAAGGTGTTCTCAACCCACTCTGCTCGCACCCAAAGGCCTATTAGGAGTCCCAATTTTCATGACACGTCGGCACAAGTAACAATCATTATTCAACGCTTCCAACCGGTCAAAGCATGCACGCTCAAGTCGCGTGCACTTCTCACTTTTGTTATGTTACTTCATCACTAAGAAACTCATGTTTGCGCGACTCCTCATCGTGCCTCGATAGTCGCATGTCGCACGTCACCCGTCGGCGTGCCTTGGCACTTGCCAAGGGGGTTGGCCTTGGCCTTCCCACTGGGGTCGGCCTCGACCTTCCCTTGGGGTTGACCTTGGCCTTCCCCCAAGGGTTGGCCTTGACCTTCCCCCAAGGGTTGGCCTTTGGCCTTCCCCTTAGCACTTTCACTTCTCTTCAAAGGGTCGTGTGCCTCCGCGACGTCCGTCGCCAGTAATGACTCGCCGACGTCTGTCGCCCACTCCCGCGCACCGTCTCAGCAACCCTCGTCGCCCACGTCTGCGCGCCGACTTTGCAACGCTCATCGCTCGTGGCCTGGGCGTCATCTTCGCGACACTCGTCTCCCGTTGCCAGGGCACTGTCTCCACCGCCCCTGTCACCTACGCCCGTGCGTCGTCACAGCGACCCCCGTCGCCCATCACCAGAGCGTCGCCTCCGCGACCTCGTCACTGGCACCCATGTGCCGTCAACATACACATTTCACCACACCCATGTGCCGCACCGCTGATACAGGCGTACCCCCAGTCTCTCTGTCACATTACCATGCCTTCGGTACCATACACACTCCGCCGCGCCCCATGCGCCGCGCTATTGATACAGCTGTGCCCCCAGGCTCTCTATCACAATGTCGTGCCCCTGGCACTATACGCACTTCATCGTGCCCATGCGCCACAATCATGTTACATGCCCCTCGGGTACCACACCATGCGCACCTTGCCTTGGTCGTGGAACATGCTTCAACCCACTCTCCGGAGTGTGCAACATCCCGCGGGGATAGGCGACTCCTCCGGGACACTATCTCTGCCAGGAAGCTTTTCAACTCCCCTTCTGCCAGGTAGACGGCTCCTTCGGGATGTTACCTCCGCCCGTCAGGTAGACGGTTCCTCCGAGATACTACCTTGACGTGCTTCGAGTGCTCCAGCATGAGGACTCACTCGAGAGGATAGGCGACTCCTCCGGGACACTATCTTCGCCAGGGAGCTTTTCAACTCCCTTTCCGCCAGGTAGACAGCTCGTCAGGGATACTACCTTGACGCGCTCCGAGTGCTCCGGCACAAGGACTCACCCGCGAGATAGGCGACCCCTCCGGGGCATTATCTCCGTCAGAGTGTCTTCATGACTGGCCTACGTGCTTCGGCACTGGGGGCTCGCGTCAGCACCCCTAAGGACTATGACCTCCGGGTTATTCCAAGACGGGAGCAGATCTTCGGAGTGCATCGTGCCTAGTCCGCCTAGCAGTTGGGCATCGGGTCTTCCCCACCACTGCCAGGCGTGTGGGACTCTGCAAGGGCTTGGATTGGTGGCTAGATCAAGGGGGTTTTCTGGCGACACTTACGTAGTAGGAGCCAGTCTTTCCAGACAGACAGACGACGCTGTGCGAGGCAGGCCGAATGAATATGCGATTCGACAGTCCGTGGAGCACCAATAGCTGTGGACCCCTCGGTGACGTGTCACTCTCAGGGAGCACCACGTGTCGCGTGATGACATCATCATCTCAACCTCTATAAATAGAGGTCTTGAGAATTCATTTACGGGACTTGGAACATTTTCACTTTCTCACTTTAGAATTCTAGAAAGAGAAACATACAGGACCTTGACTCTGGACCCAAGTATCTGACTGTGACTGTCGTCATATATTCGTATCGCACCATCGCCCTCACAGCACTTTCACCCTCAGGCTCTGTCTGGGAAGCTCTTGGTGTCTGCCCTTACTCCACCCTTGCTGTGTCCTAATCGACATACTTGGCATCTGACTTGGACGGCATTTCTTGTAGCACCTCCTCGTCGACTGCGAACCCACTTTCCTTGGCATCAAAAGGTATAATAAGATGCAATAACACCACTACTGCTATAAAGATGGGCAATTTGGGTCTGTTTGAAATCACTTCCAGTTTTGATTTTCTGTTTTCAAAAAACAAAAATCAAAATCAGTTTAGTTTTTATTTTTTACAAAAATAAATGGGTGTTTGATTTTGATTATTCAGTTTTTATTTTGAATTTTTTCTTTTGGATGTTGATTATCCAGTTTTTATTTTGAATTTTTTCTTTGGTCGTGGTTGCGGTGGAGGTGGTGGGGCGTGGCGGTGACCGACGGCGTGGCAGGCAGCGGTCATCGGCAGTGGCCGGCGGGCGATGGCTGTGGCGGTGGGAAGATGGTAGTCTCAAAACAAAACCAAAAACTTAAAACTCCTAAATGAGAGTTTTAAAAAACAGTCTTGTTTTAAAAACTGAAAAAAAATGTGTTAAACGCTTTTTTTTTCCTCCAGTTTACAAAATTAGAGAAAATTCAAAAAATTAAAGTTTTCAAACGCTACCTAAGTTATTGGATAAGTGGAACTTGAATCAATTATCTTCCGGTTGGGGAAGTTTCTTACGATTCTCTTACTGTTGGGAGAAATACCTGTCAATTTAGTAACTCGTTATCATAAGCAAGCAGTTTATTGCATGAAACTCTGTAGTATCCTATGGAGTACTAAAGCCAAGAAATTAGACATCAATCTTATTGTACAATTGACGTAAGTTGACATAACAGAATCACGCAAATAGACTCAAATATTAGCTTTTTGGATGTATGTCAATTTCAAAATATTCGCAATTTATATGTAGACAAAAATTAGCTCGTGGAATCTTGTCAATGACAAGGTCTGAATGAATTTTCAGCCCCGAGGTGCTGAAATTTACATGTTACAATTTTTTCACTTAGTTCTCTCAGCGTCAAACTCTTGCATTTTTTGATAGGAACAAAATTTATATATTCATTGATCTTTGAATTTTGGGAGAACGATGGTAGGTGATTTATGATGTCTAATGCATATGCAACTTTGTTAGACCTAATAGATTACACCTCGATGCACCTTGCACTCTAACGTTATATAATTCACATATTAATGATGTAGCGACTGTGGACACCCGCAATGTGTGTGCAAAAAAAAAAAACTGGTTTTGTGTTGAACAAGTATATAGCAACATAGATAAATTATTGCACAGTTGAGAAATTACCTGGTTTTCCTTACGTGATCTGTGCAAGTATTGTATATGTTTGCTCATGTTTACAAGTAATGGAGTGAGAGTTTTATTGGAAATTCATTACGTAAGGGTGTCCACCATAGTATAACATTGGCTCCTCGGTACATAATTAAAGAAAATATATACAAATCTAATAGTTACAAATAATGAAAAGTACATAGGAAGACAAAATGAGTTTATCTTGAAAACAGTGACCGGGAGGGAGGAAATAATATAAATAGAATAGAAATACCGGCACTTGAATAGTTGGAAAGTGGTGATTGTGAACGATGTAGAGGAAGAGTAAGGTAGCGTTTGAAATCGCTTCTAATTTTAGTTTTTTATTTTCAAAAAAAACAAAAATAAAAACCAGTTTAGTTTTATTTTTTACAAAAACAAATTAGTGTTTGATTACCCAATTTTTTTGTGTTTGATTACTCAGTTTTTATTTTGAGTTTTTTCTTTGGTGGTGGTCTGCGGTGGTAGGACGTGGCGGTGGCCAGCGACGGTCCCCAGTGGTCGGTGACGATCGCGGACAGCAGGTGGTGGGCGGTGGGAGGAGGGTGGTGGTAGTGCTCTCAAAATAAAAATCAAAACTGAAAACCCAAAACTCCCAAATGGGAGTTTAAAAAACAGTCATGTTATAAAAGTTGGTTTTCAAAACTCAAGGAGAAAAAAAAGAAACTGTGTGCCAAACGCGTTTTTATTTTAGGTCTTATATTAGGAGGTCTGGGCGTGGTATTATTCAAACTGTTGGATTTTTAAATTCTCAACTGACCAATTATGGGATTAATGAATTTTAATTAAAAATTTAAGAGGTAAACACAAATTATTTAATAGATTGGGGGATATTCCCAGGGGACTCAGCGGGAAGAGGATTGTACCATCAGAGAAGCAAGGGGTCAACTGAAAACAAAAAACCAATCAAACAGAGCCTAAGTTTTAGTTTTAGTTTTAGTGGGGTGAAACGTTTTCTTATTATTATGTGTTTAACAAATTTTTAACGAAGATCTCTGAGTAATTTTTGTATTAATTAAAAGTTAGAATATTATAAAGGGGTATAGCTTGTAGTTTATAGTAGGCATCACCCTAAAGATGCTCTGCCTAGATAGTATTGATTATCTAATAAGTTAATGGCACTTTATAATTGATAAAACTAAAAGAAATGTATACAAGATTATCTCTAGAAAATCAGTACCAAACACACAATCTGTATTGTCATTTTATTACCAACCTTCAGTCCCTTCTTTTTGGTCTTTCAATCTTGAATTTAGTACGTACAGAGATGGTGACGGAGAGGGTGGACGGAAAAAGGACAGAGAGGGTAGATGGTATTGAAATCTGTCATCTATTAGTGGGGCCGTTGTATCTATAGGACTGCAAGTTTCTCTCTTTCTTTCTTTCTTTTTTTTTTTTGGGGGGGGGGGGGGGGGGGGGACCTGATATTGGGGTAGCATTTTTTTTTTTACTTACTCTCAGTCAAGGCCAGATTTTTAACTATGACAAGCAGTGTTTTGCTTGCCCAGGAGCTACTTCAAGCTGATATTTGGATACCTTAATTCTGCAAAAATAAAATACATTCACAATGGTCATATCTACTGATATTGAACATAGCATTCCTCTCAAATTATCCACCAAGGGAGATATTGTCGAGCAGCGTTTTGCTTGGGATACCCTTGTGGCTTTGCCCCGGGAAATGACCGTTGCTTGATTTGCTTCAGCTTGTTCCGCGTTGAAGGTTTACTGTTGTTTGCACCTCATCGCGCTCACTGATTGCTTTGTGTTTTTATGATTTTGTTTCCATTTGTTGCTTGAAAATCATGAACCGTGCCCGTCGCCATAAAGAATCTTGTTTAATAAAAAGTAGATGGAAAACATATGAATATCCCTATTTAGCGCTCTGGCGCTTTTATACACGCATGCGTTGAATGCACAGAGAATGCTATTAGCTATAATGAAATTGTCCATATAAAGTACAAACTATGGATGTGTTGATCACAATGTTCAATTTCTTCGCTTTTTGCGTTCCAACATTTTCCTCTAACGCAGTGCTTTTTGGAAGTCTTAATATGCATTAACATTCCGTGGTTGTCATTAACAGGGGGATCACAACTATGATACAAAAACTCTAGAGTTATTTTTAATTATTTCATACTAAAAAGAATGGACCAGAGACCATTCACAGATTGCATACAAGAAATCATTCATATTTTTCGCAGAAACAAATGGTAAGTATCAACCTTTTACATCTTTTCTAACCTCTTTTGATAGTTGCTCTAATTCCTGAGAGTTACAATTTAGTGTAAATAGTTGCAATGCACTAAACAGTTTCCGTTCACGGCGAATAGCCTAATACGACTTACTATTCCTTATTAAGTACTCGATTTTTTTAAACCACTGCAGGTAACAGTCTTGGGTACATGCACACGCGATTTGAAAAAAAGAATGTTCTCACATGTTCAAAACGTCTATACTATATACAGTTGTATAACATATTATAACTAACTTGACATGTTCTTTAACTGTGAGACTCATAATTTTTTTGACAGATCATATTTGTGTGTCACCACAAGTGTGATGCCTATGGCGCACATCAAAATGACGACGTTTTTTTTTTTGGAAATTAGAAGCCTCCACAATCTAATAGCTTTTTCTCTTACTACTTTCATCTTCTCTCCCTCTGGCCACTTTCTTCCAAGACAAAGAACCACATTGCCCGCTATTCATGCTGCTGACCATCGCTATCACAAGCCTAAAGCAGCCATGAAATGCCGTTGAATAGAGTAGACTTCTCTAACGCTCTCTTCCTTCAAAATTTCTTTCATTTCGTAATGTGGAAATCATCCGCGCCACCACGTCTCTCACCGGTGATTGCTCTCCTAGACAACTTAACATTCTTCAGTTTATTCAACAAAGGCTATCAATGGCGCACACCATGTGTGTTCGACAAAATTCATGACTCTTTCATGATGGCACAACTTCAGAAGTGCTGCCTCATCCCTCTTTATTTGTGCCTTTAAGTACCATCATAATCTCCTGAAGTGGTGTTGGAACAACATGTTAGTTCCTTCCATCTGTTGCAAAACACGATATTGACAGTTTTATGAAACTTGGTGATGCAATAAGCAAGAGAAGATGGATGGATTGAGAGACGGTGGATGGTGAAGGCCATGGACATAAATTGAAGCAATAAGGGAGAAAGCTGTTAAATGAAACAGGCCTTCTAATTTCCAAAAATACGGAAGTCGTTTTGCTATGCGCGCCACAGGTATCACGCATGTGGTGACACCGCACACAGATTAGATTTGTCGATTTTTTTTTTTTTTGCACGACGATTATGGAAAAATCTCAAAATAACTCTACCCAAAAAATAGACAAAACATAAAGTGATCTCCAACTTAACACACCAGGTGAGGAGTGCCCTTATCATGGAGCAACAGAAATGCAGCAAGCCAAATTTATAACTTTATTTTTTAGTAATAATAAGTGAATCACCCATCAAAGGTAACCATCATGGAAGCACACTCACACTCACATCATAATCCACCTCCTGTCACCCCAAAAGCAAATAAAACTTTCCACAAGGCTCCAAGCAACACCCCCCACTCCAACAATAAAAAAACCACATACCAAAACACTTGTTTTGGTCAAGTTTGACAAAGATCCATCGCATGATCTCATCAATTCCTAAAACCTAACCTTTGTTTATTAACATTGTTTCTGCAGATCCACACACATGACCCCTGCATGTCAATTTAAAGTAACATTCTCTTCGACCTTTTTGTCACTTAAATTAATCCGCCACATTTCAGCGACCCTTTTTTATAATCTTTCTTGAGCAGCTTTCCAGCCCCATTAATGTTGCTCTCTCCGTATACCAACCATAGTTTCCAGGGATATAAATGGCATGATCTCGTGAACTGGAATACATATTGGGGAATTAAATGCAGTTCTGTACTGTACAGAAGAGACCCACCCGAATTCTACTTGCCATCCCGAGTCCAACTCTCACACGGCAAAGTCCCTGTAACAACAATACACAGGTACAAATTGCATCATTATATTTGTGTATATGTGTCAACATGTATATATATATATAGAGAGAGAGAGTATGCTGGATCTCTTTCCTGTTTCTCTCTCTAAAAATCTTTCGGTCCACTATTCACCTGAACAATTTCCTGTTCAAATTGCTAGTGGTAGCTGGTGGGTAAAACAGCTCTGTGCTGCTGCTACTATCTTCATCATTTCTCTGGTCTGTTTCTTGCAGAACCTTTTTTTTGCCTCGGAAGTCTCTACCGGCTCACTAAACGATTTTCCAGGAAAAGTAACAAAGACCCAGGTCAGTCTTTTGGATTTTAGCTATTGGGTTTATTTCAGATTTCAATTTCGCACACACTACGTTTGTCTACTTGTGTATTCTCTACAGATAACAATAACAAAGAAAATAGAGAAAAAGATAGAGATGTGATCCTGTCTGTATTTGTACTTGGTATTCCGTGTTTGGTTTGATGTTAAAGAATTGCTTTGTTTTCACATGCAATGTGTCTGCAGATTCTCTCCGTATTTGCGACCTGTCAGCCATTCACACATTCAGTTACAACAATCATCGCCAGATGTACCCCAGCTCGAACATTGATAATAGGCTGCACGAACTCGCTGATTTCGATCACTTTCTTGGATTAAAGATTGATATCTGCAATGGCTATCAGTCTTTTGATCAGTAAAATCACTGAGTTGAGAAGCTTTGAGGGTTTCTCTATATTGGAACTATCGTCAATCTTCATCAACTTGACATTGGTGCTGGTGTATCTGTTGGTGGTGTCGGTTAGACGTATATTCCTGTGCGCCGGCCGAGTTCGGTTCATTAAGGAGGATTCCAATGGAAATGCGGTCCCAATTCGACGAAGCGGCGATGGTGAGGTTGAAATTGGTGGGGGTTATAAGGCCACAGTTATTAGTTGCTTCTATGTTTTGTTCCTGCAAGTACTGGTATTAGGATTTGAGGGTATTGATTTGATAAGAGAGACTGCACAAGGGAAAGGTTCAAGTAATTGGACCCTTCTATTACTGCCTGCAGCTCAGGGTTTAGCTTGGTTTGTGCTGAGTTTTTCGGCACTTCATTGTAAATTTAGGGCCTCGGAGATATTCCCATTGTTGATTAGGGTATGGTGGGTTGTGTCCTTTTTCATTTGTTTGTGTACCCTTTATACTGATGGGAGAGGATTAGTCATAGATGGTTCAAGACAATTGGATTCTCATGTTCTGGCGAACTTTGTGGCAACCCCTGCTCTTGTTTTCCTCTGCTTTATTGGAATTAGGGGTGTGACTGGTATACAAGTAATTAGGAACTCTGATCTTCAAGAACCATTGCTTATTGAAGAAGAGGCCGGGTGTCTTAAGGTTACGCCCTACAGCGAGGCTGGTCTCTTTAGTTTGGCCACACTATCCTGGCTGAACCCGATTCTGTCAATTGGTGCAAAGAGACCGCTTGAGCTAAGAGACATTCCGCTTCTCGCACCGAGGGACCGATCGAAAACCAATTATAAAATTTTGAATTCAAATTGGGAGAAGTTGAAAGCTGAAAATCCTTCAAAGCAACCTTCTTTAGCTTGGGCTATTCTCAAGTCTTTCTGGAAGGAGGCTGCACGCAATGCAGTTTTTGCAGGGTTGAATACTCTTGTTTCATACATAGGTCCCTACATGGTTAGCTACTTTGTAGACTACTTAGGGGGTAGGGAGACTTTCCCCCACGAGGGGTATATTCTTGCTGGAATATTCTTCTCAGCGAAGTTGGTGGAGACCTTAACAACCCGGCAGTGGTATCTTGGGGTCGACATATTGGGCATGCACGTGAGATCGGCTCTTACGGCAATGGTGTATCGAAAGGGACTTAGGCTCTCAAGCTCGGCCAAGCAAAGTCACACTAGTGGAGAGATTGTTAACTACATGGCAGTTGATGTTCAGAGAGTAGGCGACTACTCTTGGTATCTGCATGACATATGGATGCTTCCATTGCAAATCATTCTTGCTCTTGTGATTCTGTATAAGAATGTTGGAATTGCTTGTGTCGCAACGCTCGTTGCCACCATTATTTCCATTGTTGCAACTGTCCCTCTTGCAAAGATTCAAGAAGACTACCAAGACAAATTAATGGCTGCCAAGGATGACAGAATGAGAAAGACTTCTGAATGCCTTAGGAACATGAGAATCCTCAAGTTGCAAGCCTGGGAAGATAGGTACCGAGTGAAGCTGGAGGAGATGCGGAGTGTGGAGTTCAAGTGGCTCCAGAAAGCTCTTTATTCTCAGGCTTTTATTACATTTATTTTCTGGAGCTCCCCAATTTTTGTTTCAGCTGTCACTTTTGGCACTTGCATATTGTTGGGTGGTCAGCTTACGGCGGGGGGTGTTCTTTCTGCTCTGGCCACTTTCAGGATTCTACAAGAACCACTGAGGAATTTCCCTGACTTGGTGTCAATGATGGCTCAGACAAAAGTGTCTCTAGATCGAATTGCTGGGTTCCTGCAAGATGAAGAGTTGCAGGAAGATGCAGCCGTTGTTCTACGGCGAGGCATCACAAATGTGGCAATAGAAATATCAGATGGCGAGTTTTCTTGGGACCCTTCTTCTCCAACACCAACATTATCAGGTATACAGATGAAGGTTGATAGGGGAATGCGAGTAGCTGTCTGTGGCATGGTTGGTTCTGGAAAATCAAGCTTCCTTTCTTGCATTCTTGGTGAAATTCCAAAAACCTCTGGCGAAGTAAGATTTTGAACCATAACTTGCTTCTGTTGGTACTCGAGTCCTTCCAACTAGAATTGAGCTTCTTATCCTGTTTCTTTTGTTGTTTAGGTTAGAATTTGTGGGTCTGCGGCTTATGTCTCTCAGTCAGCTTGGATACAATCTGGTAATATAGAAGAAAATATTCTTTTCGGTAGCCCAATGGATAAGCCAAAGTACAAAAGTGTGATCCATGCTTGTTCACTGAAAAGAGATTTAGAGCTGTTCTCACACGGAGATCAGACCATCATTGGAGACAGAGGGATAAATCTGAGTGGCGGCCAGAAACAACGCGTGCAGCTTGCCAGGGCACTCTATCAAGATGCAGACATTTATCTACTTGATGATCCTTTCAGTGCTGTTGATGCACACACTGGATCAGAACTATTTAAGGTTACATTTACTTATTATGTTATGACTTCCGCCATTCAACTGAATAGAGTTGGCTGAGCATTAAACATGGAACTGCAGGAATACATAATGGCTGCACTTGCTAATAAGACTGTAATATTTGTGACCCATCAAGTTGAATTTCTGCCAGCTGCGGATATGATATTGGTATGTGATCGTTATTTTGTACTTCTACAAATTATGTGTTTTGGTCAAGACCTACATTGATATGGGATCTATGTCATGTGTCTCGTAATTAGGTTCTGAATGTGCGTACGTCTGGTGATATCTTGTGCTCGTTTTTAAAATTGTTCTTTTTGCTCATTCTATTTCTTTTAGATTCCTGGCCAGTTAATCCTTCTTTTTTTTGTTGATTGGAGAGGCAAGCAGGCTGATGATAGGTAGATGCTGGTTTTGTATTTGGGCTCAATTTTGTTATTGCTGCTATTTAGTTCTGCTTAAAAAGTACTTTCAAATGTAAGTTATATTTGAACATTATAATGCCATAGATGGACTATGCTAATAGCAACCATATTGATTATACTCCAACTTGACTTACTTATTTGACCTAATTTATCCTTCAGATATATGCTCACCTCTTAAGACTTGTTATAGAATTGTAATTAAAAATTGTAGTTACAATCCTTTTTCTCCTTTCTCTAAGAATCTAAGAGGTGAAAACTCTAAAATGTTTCGTCGAGCCGGAATTTGAAGTGTAGTTCTCATCTGAAAAAAGTCTTTCACAATGATAGTCTTTTATTTGCAGGTTCTTAAAGCAGGTCGTATCATTCAGGCTGGGAAATATGATGATCTTTTGCAAGCAGGAACTGATTTTGATACTTTGGTTTCAGCTCACCATGAAGCAATTGAAGCCATGGATATTCCAAATCAAGCATCTGAAGATTCAGATGAAAATCATCCGCTTGATGGCTCTATTCTTTTGAGTAAAAAATGTGAATCAATTGGAAGTAGCATGGACAGTTTAGCTAAGGGAGTCCAAGAGGGTGTATCACCTTCAGATAAGAAAGCAATTACGGAGAAAAAGAAAGCAAAACGTTCAAGGAAAAAACAGCTTGTTCAGGAAGAAGAAAGGGAGAAAGGAAGAGTTAGCATGAAAGTGTACTTGTCATATATGGGCGCAGCATACAAGGGCTTGTTGATTCCACTGATCATTCTTGCCCAAACATTGTTTCAAGTGCTTCAAATAGCCAGTAATTGGTGGATGGCTTGGGCAAACCCACAAACCCCAGGGGAACAACCTAGAACAAGTAGTATGGTCCTTATTGGAGTTTATATGGCCCTTGCTTTTGGGAGCTCTTGGTTTATATTTGTTAGGGCTGTTCTAGTTGCTACATTCGGTCTAGAAGCTGCACAAAAGTTATTTTTAAAGATGCTTAGAAATGTGTTTCAAGCACCAATGTCTTTCTTCGATTCTACTCCAGCCGGCCGCATATTAAATCGTGTATGTTCTATAAGATTAGGTTCATTTGAAACACTCAGGGCATTTGGATTACTACTCCTGTTCCTAGTTCCATATGAATTAGCTTAATGAATTGCGTGTCATCTGCAGGTGTCAATTGATCAAAGTGTTGTTGATCTTGATATTCCTTTTAGACTTGGTGGCTTTGCTTCAACAACAATCCAGCTTCTTGGTATAGTTGGTGTGATGACAAAAGTCACCTGGCAAGTCTTGCTTCTTGTTGTCCCAATGGCTATCGCTTGCTTGTGGATGCAGGTATACTTGTCTTTTGTAACCTGATCATCTCTCATGAGTTTCAGCACTAGAAGTTGTCCCAAGTTGTGTCTTATATGGATCTTCACACTTTTGAGCATTGTATGAAATTTGTATGTTTCTCTTTGTTGAAGTTGGTATGTGATCAGTGAGCTATTTCCTGTATATTATTGACGGTTCTGCAGAACAGTCATCCGACTTTTGCTGTAGATTTTTCAGTTAGCTGATGTATTTAACATTTTATATACTCAATTAAGCTCAACTAAGCCCAAGGTAGTTGAAAAAGGTTCTGAAAGGATATACTTGTCAAAGAAAAAAGCTCAAAAAGGATTTCCTACCAGAAGGAAAACTTCTGCTAAGTTGATAAGTCCAATTATAGCAGTCTGTTCAGAAGTATCTACATAACAATTTCCATTTCACGGGATGCTTTTCTAAAAGTTCAGCGATAAGTAGTCCAAAGCATGTGACACCTGAAAGCACATTATCTGTTCATCCTTAATAGATACCGTCACTAGAAAAAGTTTTCAAGTACTTTTTGGGTAAGTTCTAGTGGTATGTAAGCTAAAATTGATGGATGCAGAAATACTACATGGCTTCATCAAGGGAGCTGGTCCGCATTGTTAGCATCCAGAAATCTCCAATCATCCATCTCTTCTCTGAGTCTATTGCTGGAGCAGCCACAATTAGAGGATTTGGGCAAGAAAAGCGGTTTATGAAGACGAACCTTTATCTTCTTGATTGTTTTGCTCGCCCATTTTTCTGCAGTCTTTCAGCTATTGAATGGCTCTGCCTGCGGATGGAGTTACTATCAACGTTTGTATTTGCATTCTGTATGGTATTACTTGTGAGCTTCCCACATGGAAGTATTGATCCGAGTAAGTATATCATTATTACTCATTTCATTGCTCGTAAAGTTTGTCGCTTTTGGTTTGTCATCTTATATATGAACTATGAAAATCGAAAAATAGAGAGTAAGCATAGGATAGGGATGTTATAAGCTGTAAGACCCTATTATATGTCATAGAACATCAAATAGAGTTATTTTAGAAACTATATTTAGGATGCTGGTGAAGTCCTGTCAAAAACCTTTTTTGCATTGTGCATAATGCAGAATCACTCTAGTTCCTGCCTCTTGTGATGATGTTTCTGACTAAAGATTTATGCTCTATAGGTATGGCAGGCCTTGCTGTGACATACGGCCTCAACATGAATGCACGCTTATCACGGTGGATACTTAGCTTTTGCAAGCTTGAAAATAAGATTATTTCTATAGAAAGAATTCACCAGTACTGCCAAATTCCTAGTGAAGCTCCACCCGTTATTGAGGATTCGCGTCCCCCACCCTCGTGGCCAGAGAGAGGAACAATTGACATGATTGATTTGAAGGTATTCACCTCAAGTTTGCTTTGCGTTGCTCGTATACTCATGGTATTAGGATTTGTTTTTAAGTTAAATTTGACACTTCCTGATCTAATTAACTTCTCGTTCAATGAACTACTTGAGAGTTGTTACTCATGTTCTTCTAAGTTCATTTACTGGCCATGGATGATATGTTGATCAAATAAAGACCATAATGGGGTGATGTGGACCACGTCAGGTGTTCTTGTTAGGAAAGATCAGCTTACCTGTATGTGGTCATCACCAGTTATTCAAAGTGCTTACTGGTTTTAGAAAGTTTCTATTACTCTGACTAGCTGTTTAAAAGAAACCAATTTTCATTTGTCATCTCTTGTTCATAGGTTCGATACAAGGAAAATCTTCCTGTAGTGCTTCATGGTGTAACCTGCAGATTCCCTGGTGGAAAGAAGATTGGGATTGTTGGGCGTACTGGAAGTGGTAAATCAACTTTAATCCAAGCACTGTTCCGATTGATTGAACCTGTGGGTGGCAGAATCCTTATAGACAACACTGATATTTCAACAATTGGTCTCCATGACCTTCGTAGCCGTCTGAGTATCATACCCCAAGATCCTACCTTATTTGAAGGGACCATTAGGGGAAACCTTGATCCTCTTGAAGAGCATTCCGATCAAGAAATTTGGCAGGTAATACTCAATTTGGATACCCTCAACCTTTCTTTTATCAGCATGACCTCATTCATGAGAACCAATGTGCCGAAAGTTTCAAAGAAAATGTTATACAAAAAGCTCACACCATAAATCTACAAGATTCTCATAAAGCTAAGGTTGTGAATATTTCTTCTTTTTTAAGAATTTCAATTGATAAGTGAGTAGAGTAACTTAGATTGTTTTTTTCCCGATATTACATGATAAAGAAACACTTCCCTTTATTTCCATAATTGTGGACTATATCTGGCTCTTTGTACGAATTCCGGCTTAATTGAGGGTTCCTAGCCTTCTTCCTAAATTGGGCCAAAAGCTCTGAAGCACGGACACCTCTCCTAGGTGGAGGTATGGTGTCCTAAACGGACGGACACCCCGACACCCTCCGGACACCGCCCGACACGTGTCGGACACGGCTCATCGGTGTCGGAATTTTTTATTTAATTTCCGACACCATGTCGGACACATCATCGACAAGTGTCGGACACGGCGTGGAGCAGTGTCTTACCGTTTGAGGCCAATTTCAACGGATCTGATGTTGCCGGAGCTAGTCGACGGAGATACCGAAGCCGAAGCCAACGGATCTAGGCTACAGTCGCCGAAGGAAGAGAAGCTAGCTGCTGTCGCCGTCGCCCGTCACCGGAGGTCTCGCCATCGTCGCTGGAGCTCCTCCGACGCCGTCGCTGACCCACAGGTTGCAGCGGTGCTGAACTCCTTTCCGTCACTCCCTCCCGTCCTTCTCTTTTTATCTTTTCTTCCTTTTGTTCTCCCGTCTGTCCTCCTCTTTTTTCTTTTGTCCTTTGTCCTCTTGTTTCTATCTTTTTCCTTTTTCTTCTTTTGTCCTCCCATTTCTGTCCTTTTCTTTTTTCTTTTCTTCCTTTGTCCTCCCATTTCTTTCTTTTATTTTTTTTCTTTTCTCCCTTTGTTGTTGCATTTCCAGTATATTAACTAAATAAATATTGATCAAATAAATTATAACTTATAGTTTTTCATTATTGTTTGTTATTTTAGATTGTAAAATATATTTGATATTTATTAAAATATATATATATATATATATATAAATATATATTTTAAAAAATAGCGGTGTCCTGCGGTGTCCAAAATCTGATTTTTTGGAAATTGCGGCGTCCGGTGTCGGTGTCCGACACCGACACCGTGTCCGTGCTACCTAGGCCAAAAGTTGTATGATATTAATCTCATAGCTGAAAGAATATATATTTGAATCATTTAATTGGCTAGTGCCCTTTTCTAACATTGTACCTCATGAGTTGTCATCTTATTTTCTGGCTAGGCACTTGATAAGTCTCAGCTGGGAGAGATAGTTCGACAAAAAGAGCAAAAGCTTGACACACCGGGTATGCGACACAGTTGAAGTTATAGGTTATTATTGCTAATATATATGACAACTAGGTACATTCGGTTTGATATTGCAGTGTGCTTAGTAAGTACCTTATATTATATCTATAATTGGCAGTTCTAGAAAATGGAGATAATTGGAGTGTAGGACAGCGGCAGCTTGTTTCACTGGGACGGGCTTTACTAAAGCAGGCCAGAATTCTGGTACTTGATGAAGCAACGGCCTCGGTAGATTCAGCCACTGATAATCTTATCCAGAAGATTATCCGGACAGAGTTTGATGACTGCACTGTCTGTACTATTGCTCATCGTATACCGACAGTTATTGACAGCGATCTGGTTTTGGTCCTCAGTGATGGTGCGTGCTGTAATCCCTTATTTTCCATATCTGAGCTAGTATGAATCTAATTAAAGCACGAGTAGTAGTAAAACGGAAAGGAATTCACCTAATGAACTTGCCTTGATAATGTTTTTAACTTCAGATAACTCAACGATTCCGTGTACTAGTTTTTTGTTCGAATTTAGGAGTGTAACTCTGTAGGGTCTCAAGAAAGAAAATTGACTCAGACATGGAGTGACACTTGCCTAGCCATCGTCTTCTAATGACCAAAACAGACACATTACTGCACCCAATTGACTTGCTTATTTGAGAGTTACATGTTTCATCTTGGGACATTTAAACCATCGCCAGGCCCCTTGATTTACCTTCTAGTATGAGTTATTAGTATATTCTATTATTGTTGTAGCGAGTCTACACTTTCTTGAAGTTACAATATGAGGTGAGAATTGCAAGGAATTGGTTTCAATGACTCGCCAAAGCTTTAATGTTTCTCCTTGTGCTTCTATCCATTCCGAGGAGATGAAGGCTTGTAAATAATTTGCTTAATTTTTCTTTTTACTATTTCGTATCAGATTATTTACCTCAGCCCCGCCTCCCCCTCCCCCAAACAACAACCCACCCCAACCAACACGCATACACACAGAAGGAGCGTGCCATGTTATGAGTTTTTGTAGTAATTCGTGTTCCCTTCTGAGAGCATTGTTTATATTTTGGCATCTTTCTTCATTAAAACAAAGTTACCTAGTATATATTCCCATGTCTTTATTTTATAGCTGCCCTATTAAAAACAAAATAGTAATAACAATTAAAAAGTTGGAAGTTGCTTTTTCTTGCATTATGTTGAGCTTGTGTACTAACTGCTTGATTTTGTCGAGCAAACTTTATGAGTTAATTGCACGAGAAGCCAAGGTTTTTTTGGTTTATATAAAAGTTCCTTCAGAATTGGATATCGAACCTTAGCAAAGGGGTATTATTTGTGCATGAATGGAGGGCTCACCAAAGTGTATTTTGAGATGGTTTACAGGCCGAGTTGCAGAGTTTGATACACCTGCACGACTATTAGAGGACAAGTATTCTATGTTTTTGAAGCTGGTATCGGAATACTCATCAAGGTCAAGTGGCATCCCTGATTTTTGATCTAAGCGGTAAACATAAAACCTTCAACACGAAAGCAAGAACAGCATGCAATACCCATAAAATGAAGTGGCTGGTGGCCTGGTGCTGCTCCACTTGCTGTTGCTTCATGCACAAATTGAAAGATGACTGGCAAGGAAAGAGGGTACATCAGAAAATCATTCCCTTTCTAGGCACAATTTGGGGGGTTCATGCATCTCCAGCCTGTGACATAGAATAAGCTGGACAAGGAGTGGTCGGCAATAATTACAAATGGGCAGCAATTTACATTGGAGAGTATGCAATAATTAGGCGTTCTGCGTTGAAGCAAGATTCAGTTTTGGTAGGCTATTGTAAAAATTAGACAGTCGATGTCAATTCTACCTCTTCCGGGGTAAAGGAATCGGGTCTCCTCAATTGTGCACTATTCTTTCTTTTACTGCTCTCCGAGTTGCTTTTGCAGTGCAAGTCAGCACACACTGAATAAAGCCTCGTACAAAGGGAAAGATGGCCTCTTTTTCTCATAGCCATATGAGAAGGAAACTTTTGCATGTGTGGTTACTGTAAATTGCTGTCAAGGTACCTCTCTTTCCAAGGTAGATTTGATAGTATCAAGAGAGATTGGCCTGAGGCCTACGATCACTCCTAAGCTTGGTTTAGCAACCAGACGGGAAAATTTTCTGACCACCAAACATCGGTCTCCGAGTCTTATGCGATACCATAACCATCACCATCACGTTTACCAGAGGAAAGCTTGCATTCATCGAACATCCACAACCAATTTCGAACACACTTGAAAATCAAGCTATCTGTACGGTTAGGATCCTCTTGGTTCTTTAATACATTGTTTTGTGTGATTAAATTCAACCACAGTACGCCAAGCATTAATCAACCACCAAGAAATAATGTTCAACGTGAACCCTCCCTCCAAATGCTAAAGGTAAGACGACGGGTATGAATGTGAGTGTGTGTCTATATATATATATGAAAAATTGAATATAATGCTAGCCTTTAAGGTTAGCGGCCAAAATTACATCGTTTTGGTCAAACCTATATGTTTTCCTCCTTACCCGTCATTCTCTCTTTCTCAGCGAATCAACCATCGTTGCCCAAGCTCTGTCGCCGGCCGAATCTCCATTATCGCCGTAACCCACTACTGCCAAGTCTCTCTTCTCCCGCGAGATCAGCCACTGTTGCCTCGCCCCCTCACCTACCTCCCTCGCAGGCCGTATTTCTTTCCCGGAGACAATACAGTTGCCCCAAATTTGATCTTTAACCTGTCGCCGCCCTATCGCCGGGTACGCTCAATCTCCAGTATCCACACTATAAACAAGCAGCAAATCATCATCTCACACAACTGCCGAGACCCACCACTGGTTGGTGTTTGTCCTCTCGCCACCACTGCTCCGTCGCCGGCGAGACCACCCACCACTGCTTCGTCGTTGCCCATCCTTCTTCGCCGGAGAAAGCACAATCGCCACCTTGCGAAAATTGGTCACTGCCCATGCTTTCTCCCCCTACCCCATCTCACAATAATCCAAATTAGTGCAATTGAGTTGTTAAAATCATAAAGTTCAATTTGATTAAATTCTAATGAATAATGATTCAAAAGTGTCTGAATTGATGACTTTTGGGTTGGATTGAATCGAAAGCTCTAGCTTTCACTTCACTGTAACTAAAACGAAATGGGTTTTGCATTGATTTCTCTTGGGCATTTAGTGAAAATACTGACGCTCAATCGCCGGCCTCTATTGCCGTCGACGGTGGAGGGTGACTCCCTTTAATTAGGGAGGTGGTGGTGGTTGGGTTTCTGTATGGTGGCTGGTTTTTTATGGTGGGGATGGTGGGTGGTATCCGGCAATGATTTGTGAGGGGTAGCCAGCTATGGAGGCTGGCGATCGACCAAGGTGGTCGTTGGTTTTGTGAGGCGCCGAAAAGGGCGGTGGTGGTGGGTTCTGTATGCTGCTGACGGCAGAGAGCGAAACAAAGAGAAAAAAGAAAGATGAGGTATTCAAAACTACGTAGTTTTGGCCGTTAACTTTAGATAAATTGCATAAGGCTAGTATTATATTCGCTTTGCCCATATATATATATATATATATATATATATATATATATATATATATATGTTGGAAAAAAAAATAGCTTTGTGTATACTTGTGCAGATAACAGTTTGAAAATTATTACTCGTATGCAAAACCTTACGTTACAAAACAGTAATAACGTAAACTGGAAAGAATTATTTATAATAACTCACAACAAGAAAAACATAACAGCAACACAAAGAGCCGAGGCGTGAATTTGATTCACTGTCCTTAAGACTTTATTCGTTCCGCAACGGTACTGACGGTCTCTTGACGAAAAGCCTCCCAGGATACAACAGTAGCACGTCTGAAAATAGGAGCACTCCAAATCTTCAGACTCGACGAACCAAAACAACAGCAGCAGAACTCTTTCTATTTGGACACAAAACCGGACATAATCTTTTACAGAAGAAAATTTCGGGATTAAGTAAATAACTTCTGTAACTGACTCGATTTTATACACAGAATATTCATTGAGGGTGCAACTCTTCTTCATAGAAAAAACTGGCAAGCTAGAAAGGTCACAGCTCACAACTGTTCGGAAAAATAAATAAATAAATAAAATCTATTTATTTAAAATATTTTTGTCCCAAAAAGAATAAAGCCTGATGGGCCCAAGCCCAAGCCACGGACCGGACCGGCGGGCGCGCGCGTGTGGTGGATCTTGGGTTAACCTAGGTTCTTCCTCCTTACAAAACATGGGTACCCCAAGGGGCCCAACTCTTAGCTCAAGGCTAAGCTTTATAAGGAGACAACATTGATTTTAATACTTCAATGTGAGATTCTCTTTTCCTTTCAAGTTGAACCACCAACTTCAATGTCAATTTTCTCATTCACCTTCCATTTATTTTAAACATGTGAATATACCATGATCATCTATTTCAATAGAGGATCATGACTCAATTTGTTCCTAACCCAAATATGGTTTGGAACCCATTACAAAATTGAGTCAAAGTTGCTTCTCCGCAATGGGTTTAAAACCCAATTCCAACAATATATATATATATATATATATATATATATATATATATATATATATATATATATATATATATATATATATATATATATATATATATATATAGAATAGAGTTACAAATTACCTTCGCTTTTCTTCTTTAGACATACCAAGAGGTCTACGATCATTAACAATACTGGATCACCACCCGATATCCAGAGCAAGCATGGGCTGAGCAAATATGAATTGATTTCGTCCGGTAAGTGACTGTAAAAGATATAGCGAGACTATTATTGTCCACACCTTCAAACACGATCTTAATTAACCTTTGAATATTACGTCAACTTTGTCGAGAATATGCTTCTAAAACTTCATTCCTATTAGACCACATTTCGATCTCCTCGTGATGCACGTAGCAAGGCAAAGAAGTACTCCAGTCGCACCCCCAAAATGCCCCTGCTAATCCGGTTGCTTCCCCCGGGCTCATTGGGTGTCTGCTGAGACCACGAGTAGAACCTACTAGGAGAATCAAATGGTTGCGTAATTTAGTCGAAATTGGGATCTTAAGCGGTTACGGTTGCAATATCGTCATTTCTTTCTCAATATTTTTTTTTCCTCCACTCATTGGTTCTCTCGTATTTTGCTCCTACCCTAATTTGTTGAATGAGCAACTTTTTAAACCCTATAAACTTGGGTTCTAGATATCCAAGCGAACTCCTCTTTAATTTATTGAGCCATCCTCTGTTTCTGAGGAAAAAACTTAAGATAATTTAGTAAGATTTAGATCCTCGAGTTATTAATACTAACTCTATCGATCGGTTTTCTCAAACATTTTTGTGTTAAGGTTCAATTCCAACATTTTTAACTAAAATTTTGGCGTATCCCCTTTTACTAGTTTTGATCCCATGCATTGCACACGAGAACAAGAACTATCAAAATACTTATTGAGAGATCTTGTATTTGTATGCATAACAACAATTACAATTTTGGTAGTGACAACAAAATAATCAAAATTTTATTTTTTTTACCTTTTTAAAGCAGCTCTCTTACCAATTTTATCGTTAAAAATGAACTTGAGCAATAATTTTTAGTTTTTAGTGACAAATGAAAATAAAAAATAGTGTATGAAATAATAAAAATAGTCTTTCCTAATTGATAGCAATTTCAGTGATAATAGTAACAAAAATAACCCGTGTGTTGAGCATGTACTACTCGAGATCACCAAGAAAAGAGTAACAGTATATAAATAATGACTGAAAAAAATGGGAGTATAAACTATATATAAAACTTGTAATGAAATAAAAGGAAGAAAATTATGGTAGTTTAATAGAAAAACTGATGGAGATAATTATGTTTTTCTAAACAATAAAAAAGATTAAGATTAAATACACACACACACACACACACACACACACACACATATATATATATATATATATATATATATATATATATAGAGAGAGAGAGAGAGAGAGAGAGAGAGATTTTTTTGGTCAAAATCTAGGAATTAATAAAATTTTAAAGATATAAATAAAATTTTTGAGTGGGACATGTTGACATAGAAGATAGAGAAATGTAAAATCTATATAATTGGTTGAATTTCAAATAGAAAGAAAGAATTCAAATCAAATTGTGTGTGTGTGTGTGTGTGTGTTGTGTGTGTGAGAGAGAGAGTTCAAATCGTTATTATAAAGGTAAGTAAATTTAAAATATTTTAAAAATTCAAAATAGGAAAGTACATATGGTGAATTAAGAGAGTGTCCAAGTAAGCGATGACTGAACAATATTTTCTTAACTTGAGCTTTCATAAATATATGTATATATATAAATATATAATTAGATTTTTGTGCTTTTCATATATGTTTGGTTGAAACTTCTTAAGCTAGTCTGGATAAAGAACAAGTGGAGGTTACTTTGTTAGCTCAAGGAGATCTGGATCCATTTTGTTCCCTGTTTGTTCAAAAATCAAAATTCCAAGGTATCTAACTGTTTGCACTCGACGCAAACACACAATTAAGTTGTGTTACCCAGGAAAAGGGGTTCGCTGCTACAAGGAGGTGCCACAAAGGATGCAGTCTAAGTCAGCTTCCAGGTAGGCAAAGTGGGAGACAACAAGGATGTAAGGGCTGAGAGCAAGGCTCCCCAGACAAGTCGCGAGGGCTAGCAGCGCCACGCAGGCAGGGCGACGACGAACAGGGCTGGGGGTCGACAGTCCGAGTCAAGGGTGCAGCGTCAAGGGTCTGATGTTAGAAGTCCAAATGTGTTTCTCTCACTAGAATTTCAGAGAGAATGACTTTTTAGAGAGAGAGTAAAAATGCCAAATGAGAGAAAAGATCCTCGAATAAGCTCGAAAGTTTGCTATTTATAGGTAAAAATGTGAATGTGTCATAAGTTGACATGTGTCGTCCCCTGGGAGCGACACATCGCCAGGGGGTCCAAAGTACTGATTCTCCATTGGGCTGTCGATCCCCAAGTTCATGCTGCCCTGCCCTTGCAACATCTCTCTGCTTGTTTGAGGAGACTGATCATGCCGCGGTAGCATGGTCAGAGTAGCCCGTTGCCCCAGCCATCAGTTCAAGCCCGGCGTTAAGAGACGCGTAGAGAACCTGACAGCGTTGAGGGTTGACCCTATAGCCAACTGCTAGGCGGACTAGGAGTGATGCCCTCTGAGGACCTGCTCCCATCCCGGAGTAACCCGGGGGTCATTGCCCTGGTGATGTCGACGATCAACAGCAACATGAGTGGGCATGGTCGCCGCTCAGTGCTTAGAGTCCGTTGCGGGAAAGTCTTCGTGTTGGAGCCCCTTGCAAGTGTGATGTTGATGGATTTAAGGTTGTGCAGGTGATGGCTTCAGTGTTGTGAGCCCATACCACTGCGAGGGCCGGAGCCCTCGATGATTGTGCCGGCGATGGCTTTAAGCCTATCCCGCAGTTTGATTGAGCCGGCGATGGCTTTAAGGTTGTGAGCACATCCCGCAGTTTGATAGAGCCGGCGATGGCTTTAAGGTTATGAGCCCATCCCGCAATTTGATTGAGCCGGCGATGACTTTAAGGTTGTGAGCCCATCCCGCAGTTTGATTGAACCGGTGATGGCTTTAAGCCATCCCGCAGTGAGGGCCGGAGCCCCTCTGGAAGCATGTAACATGATTGTGGTGCATGGACGCGGTGACGATCGTCGCAGAGACAATACTTGGTGCTAGGGGCACGTATCATGATGATGGCACACGGGCCCGGCAACGAACGTTGCGGAGCAATTGGTGTTGACCGAGCATTGTAAGACAAAAGGGCGGCCGACCCCCTTGGAGAAGGGGTGGCCGACCCCCTTTGAGAGAGGGTGGCCGACCCCCTTCAGGGGGCGAGCCTTTTTTTCCAACCGTTTTGACTGTGTTGACGTCGCTGCATTGGTGATGCCTATGAATGCTCGAAAGAAGATGCACTTTGACCGGGTGATGGCGTTGAATAACTGACCGTTGACTGGGTGATGTGTCTCGCAAAATGGGTCCCTTAGCGGGCCTTGGGGTGCGACCAGAATATGGTGTGAACATGTTATAGGCAATTAACTACGATTGATTCAAATGTGTGAGTTTTTTTTTTATCTTTTGATGAGAACTTCTTTAAAGAGTTTGGAAGATTGAAAATTGTAAAAATGAAAATATAATTTGTAAAAAGTGCACCCAAATGTAAATTAAAGGCATTTAACTTTTAATCTAAGAAGGTTTAGAAAAAACGCGTTTGATACATAGTTTTTTTTTCTCCTTCAATTTTGAAATCAGTTTTTTAAAACAAGACTTTTTTTAAAAATTCCCATTTTGGAGCTTTGTGTTTCGACTTTTTGTTTTTATTTTAAGACCACCAACCACTGCCACAGCCACGGTAACCATCATCAAAGAAAAAACTCAAAATAAAAACTGAATAATCAAACACCAGTTTGTTTTTGTAAAAAATAAAACAAGACTAATTTTGATTTTTTAAGAAATAAAAAACTAAAACTGTAGGTAATTTTAAAAGCTACCTTTAGTCTTTAAAAAAGGAAGACTTATTTAAAAAGGGAAATGAAAAAGAAATGATTCGATTGATGATGATCGGTGATCATTACAATGAATCTTGCATCTAATATTTATAATACAAATGAAATCTAGAAAATAACTACCATATCATAAAGTTACCCCCAAATAGAAAATAACTACTACATCTCAGAAAATAATTATCCTTTACCCTTATCAATATGAACGCATTTAACATTAGATAATAACTTCTAATTTGAAACTTGGATCCATCATCATCTGCTCTTACAAATAATCATTTGAATCTTAGAGCCATTTAATGGCAATTACTTGAGGAGAAACCATCAACTCTTAGTGACTATCGATACTAGCTATCAATAGTGTTTAAGTCAATGACCCAGAATTTATTTTTTTGGTGTCAACAATAACTTTGACGATTTAAAGTGTTAAAGTTGTTGTACATCTTAACTTGGTGGAAGACACAAGCATGGATCTTGTGGAGTTAACCTAGACGATGGCATTTTGCTCTTTAAAGTGGACTTTGTCGATGAACTTTTGGTTGTCATTTCTCAGCAAGCAAGTGTCATTTTTAGCATTGATGATCTATATGATCTCTATTATGTAATGTCAATATAGTTACTTATGTACGAATAACATATGTTATTATGCACGTTTATTAACTCACATATCTTTCTAAAATGTTATCGTTTAAATGCTTAATATTTTGGACGTGTTATTTCGATACTTTCACGTTCGCTCTCGCTATCGCTCAGCTCGGTGAATAAGTGATCCACCTCTCATACAGGGACACGCACATAAACTAATCATAATCGGCTCTCTTTGATGTTTACTTTCCCCTGAACAGACCACCTTAACCGAAACGGAAACAGAAAAAAACCGGTTCCGACTACGCCTCGGAAGCAATTCGCCGTCGGCCGCGGGCTTCCCGTATTGTTCCCAAGGTGTAGTCGTAACCAGTCTCTCTGTCGATCGGGAAAGATTCCGGCCACCTCGAAGCAACAAGGGCATCAATCTCACAAAATTACACCTTCAATTTCATGCCTCACACACTTCTCAATAGCATATTTTTTCCTGAATTTTCGGGATTAACTGTAACTTTCTAACTAAGGTTTTAAACATGTAATCGTGTCGCAGACTGTAATTCTGATCGTTCACTTGCTACTATGGAGTATGTGGGGCATGTTTAATTTGCCAGGGCTCACGTGGAAGATCATTGGTTAGGTAAAATTAAATTTGAATTCTACTTGCAGTTAATCTCGTCGCTGCATTCCTCAAATTTTGTTCAGAAATACACTATGTTGACACTCTAATGTACGAGTAATGTTTTTGTATGAGTGAACTTTCTTATCACATCCTCCTTTCCCTTTTGGGATGTGCCAAAATCTGGGTCTCTCGTCCCCGAGAATGCTACTCCCTCCCTTCCATAACATTTGCCACGTTTAGTTTATTGCTACGTTCTACGACATGATTCGAACATCTAAAGATTATATTGAACTCAAATAGAAATTACAACTCAAATAAGTATTGTTTGACAAATGAAAATAAGGCAAGAGCAGTGGGTAAAGACTTCAAACTATGCTCTAAGAATTTGCAAACAGTCACATGGGGCAGGAAAAGAGGGAATATACTACAATGTCTAATCTGACGATCGCGCTGTTAATTATGCAAGATCAACCTCAGTTCGTTTCAAATATATTTTTCAAGTGTTTTGGTTTGTAGGAATGAGACGCTCGTAGTCGGTGTCACTTATCCAAGGATGTTGGAAACTTACTATCATTGCTGTCATGCCCTGATACATGTCTTGGAAGTAGAAACAATTCCCCTATGTTTGTCTTATATTTACTAGGTGAAGTGATCAACATATCTTGACGAACTTCTGGAATGCCTTTAATGAACTACTAATGTCACGTGGTAGTAGCAGTGATGTCAGCAGCGGTGATGACACTGATGATGATGGTAGTGCATGGTAGTGGTGGCCTGGTGTTGACGGCGTGTTGGTGGCGGCAACATGCATGTTGTGGGGAGATTCAGCAGTGGGGATTGTTCACGGTGGCTTATGATGGGTCTGATGGTGAGCCAAATGCCAGTCCAATGGTGGTGATGGTGCTGATAGAACCAGTCCCATGATCAAAGTGGTCATCTTCATCAGTAAATTGAGAATGATGCTTTTGGTGGAGGTTGAGTGATTATGGCGATAGCCAGTGCTTGGTGGCAGTGCGTGGTGGTGGTATTCCCCCAAAGGAAGTGGCTGTGGTGTCTTTACCTATATTTGTGGAGATGGTGATGCTCACTTGGTGTAGTAATGGCTGTGAATATTGCTGCTGGCGGTCAAGGTTAGTATGCATCTTTCTTCATCTTTTCATTTTTTTCTTTTGGGATGCAAATTGCATTCCTGGAATAGATGAAGAAATTTCCTGCTGAACACATTTTGTAGAACATTGAGTCACTGATCACTGTGGTCACTTCTAAAAGAACCAAACATGGGTATTCGCATATATGTGAAGAGATGCACTCTCTCAGACACCAAGCTGCCCTTAGTGAGTTTTGCATCACTATCCAACACACTACCTTTCCATGAGCTAAAGATTCTTTAGTTGAAATATTTCCTCTTTCAGATATTGTAATTACAGAGGAGCAAAGAAAGTGGAAAGTGGGATAGATTAGGTACTTAACATGAGAAAGAAAAGTTACTAGTGATTGGGCATCTCTATATTTCTTTTAAGCAGGGCCCTTTGTGTTTTTGGACCTATTGGTCATCCTAAAGTTAAGTTGGTGATAATCAAATTATTACTTTTTTTTTCTTCAGAATAAATAAGATAAAGGTACTGTCCATTCAAAATATTGTGTGGAATGCACTTATTGTAGATAGATACTCAAAGGCAGTGATATACCAGTAATAATCCTTGAAGCTTCTTATCATGCATTTACACTCATATTCAACTAAACATAAAGGTACTCAGTATGCAATCAGACTCATGCTTACATCACAATCCACTAGGGATGACCTAAAGGCATCCAAAATCTGTTAGAAGCATGTAACTCCTCTTTTTCTTTCTCTCTCTAAACCTCTCTGTAAATAATAGAATGGAGTAAAGCAGTAAAAACACTTACATTGGGCCAAAACATTGTCACTGAGCTGTCGTATTTTAACTCAGATGCCAGTCTACAGTAATAGATAAAACCACTCGCAACTTTAGCATATGATTCCTGCTCCTAGTTTACTCTTTTAAAAAAAATCAGCTTGATATGCAGTACGAACAAAGGTAGCTAAATTTTCTTGACAAAATCAACGGAGTCGTTGAATATTCTTTCAGCAACTTATACTAGTATGCTGTTCTCTTTCTCTTTTGCCAATACTTACTGATAACATGGATCCCTATATATATAGGTAAACCAAAGAAGTGACCTTATGAGCTGAATTTTCAGGGAGTAAATGCTATACCAAAAGAAACTACCATTAAGCTTAGCTCAGTGTCAGCTGTTTCAATAGTCAATGGCAACTTTCATACAAGGTTTAAATCCTTAGGAGTGAAAGTTATGATGGGCACTATAATGTGTTACACTCATTTTGTTTGTATATAGCGACTACGGTCGATCTCATTTGCTCTATTTTGTTCCCCCCAAATTCTGCCACCCTTAGATAGTAGCGCTGTGGTATGCGTCTTTTTTGTTTAGTTAACGCCCAGGTCAGTTCTTTAGAAATTCTAATATGGGTTCTAATCAGATTTTAATTTCAGTCTTTATCTGTGGTGTTCTGCTGAGGGATTACTAGAGAAAAAGCTGTCACAAGAAAAATAAGAGGGAGAGGAGAGGGAGGAAGGGAGACACACAGAGAGGTCTACTTGTGCAAGTAAGAAGATTGAGTAATTCTGAAAGGCTGTCTTGGTTTTTAGCGGTGTTTTGGTGATAAACATATCTTTGCTTTCGTAAGTAGTGTATCTGCAGATTCTCTTTCTACATGAACCCATCTGTCCCTCCTTGCTATTCTCCTCATTCCATGCCTTCCAACTATTATAGCTGGATTTTGACATGTCCATAACACGATTTAGTCTATCGATCAAACATTAAGAAACTGCACGGTCACCAATTATATATCCTTTCCTTACCTAGACATTGGTACCTATGATGGCTCTCAGTCCGTTACTCATTAAAGTCTCTGGTAACTCAGCACCGAGTACGCCATCTTCAACCCAAATCGACCTCATAAGGACTTTTCTGGGTTTGCCTGTACTAGAAATGTTGTCAATTTTGATCAACTTGACATTGGCTCTTGTATGTCTGTTTGTTGTATCGGCAAGGAAAATATTAGCCTGTGTTGGTGGTTTGCGAATTTCTAAGGAGGATTTAAATGCAAATGCAGTCCCAGTTCGACAGAGCACTGATGCGGAAATTCAGCACGTAGTCATTTGTAAGGACTATAAAGCTTCAGTCTTTTGTTGCTTCTATGTGTTGTTTCTTCAAGTGTTGGTGTTATGTTTTGATGGTGTTGGTTTGACAAAAAAGCCTGCCCGAGGGAAGACCACAAATTGGATCATTCTACTATTGCCTTCAGCTCAGGGGTTAGCTTGGGCTATGTTGTGCTCTTTGTCCCTTTGTTGTAAATTTAAGGTTTCCAAGAAGTATCCAGTATTGGTGAGGATATGGTGGGTTGAGTCATTTGTCCTTTGTTTGTCTACCATCTATGCTGATGGGAAAGGTTTTATAATAGAAGGCTCAAAACACTTAAATTCGCACGTTCTGCTGAACTTTGCCATGACCCCAGCTCTTGCTTTCCTCTCTTATGCTGCAATCAGAGGTGTAACTGGAATTCAAGTGCCTAGAACTCTGATCTTCAAGATCTGCTTGACGAAGAAGCAGGGTGTCGTAAGGTTACCCCTTACAGTAAAGCTGGTGTTTTTAGCTTGGCCACACTTTCGTGGTTGAGCCCACTTCTTTCCCTTGGTTCAAAGAGACCGCTTGAGCTGAGTGACATTCCGCTTCTTTCACCCAAAGACCGTTCCAAGCCCAACTTTAAAATTTTGAACTTAATCTGGGAGAAATTGAAGGCTGAGAACCCATTGAAGCAGCCTTCTTTAGTTTGGGCTATTTTTAAATCCTTCTGGAAGGAGGCACTCTTAAGTGCAGTTTTTGCCGGGTTGAATACTCTTGCTTTATATATAGGTCCATTTCTGATTAGCTACTTTGTGGATTACTTAGGTGGGAGAAGAAGATTTTCTCATGAGGGGTATTTTCTTACTGGAGCATTTGTGCTTTCAAAGCTGGTGGAGACCCTAACGGCACGGCAATGGTACTTGCAGGTGGACATTCTGGGCATGAATGTGAGATCGTCTCTCACGGCAGTGTTGTACCAAAAAGGTCTTAGGCTCTCAAGCTTGGCAAAGCAAAAGCACGCCAGTGGAGATATTGTTAACTACATGGCAGTTGATGTGCAGAGAGTAGGGGATTACACCTGGTTTCTCCATGACCTATGGATGCTTCCTCTGCAAATAATTCTTGCCCTCTTGATATTGTATAAGAATCTTGGGACTGCTTCCATTGCAACATTGATCGCCACAATTATCTCCATCCTAGGTACTGTCCCGCTGGCAAGGATTCAGAAAGTTTACCAAGACAAATTAATGGCAGCCAAGGATGATAGAATGAGGAAAACTTCTGAATGTCTTAGGAACATGCGGGTCCTCAAGTTGCAAGCATGGGAGGAAAAATACCGAGTCAAGCTAGAGGAAATGCGAAGTGTGGAATTTAGGTGGCTACGAAGAGCTCTTTATTCACAGGCTTTTATTACATTTATTTTCTGGAGCTCCCCTGTGTTTGTTTCAGTAGTCACTTTTGGCACTTCCATCTTGTTGGGGGGTCAGCTTAGGGCAGCAGGGGTTCTTTCTGCTCTCGCCACTCTCAAGATCCTTCAAGAACCGCTTCGTAATTTCCCTGACTTGGTGTCAGTGATAACTCAGACCAAGGTGTCCCTTGACCGAATTTCTGGCTTCTTGCAAGAGGAAGAGTTGCAAGAAGACTCAACCATGGTTCTCCAAAGAGGAATCACAGATGTTGCAATAGAAATTACAGATGGTGGCTTCTGCTGGGATCGTTCTTCTGCATTGCTAACGCTATCAGGTATACATGTGAAGGTGGAGAGAGGGATGCGTGTGGCTGTTTGTGGCATGGTTGGCTCCGGAAAATCAAGCTTTCTCTCTTGCATCCTTGGTGAGGTTCCGAGAATCTATGGCAAAGTAAGTCGCACTTCTGAATAGGTCATCTATTTTGTACTCATTTTGGTTTGTGAATTCGTCATCTGTGAACTTAATTTGACAACTTCAATTCCAATATTCTGGTATTTGTATAGGTTACAGTATGTGGCTCTGTAGCTTATGTTCCTCAGTCCCCTTGGATACAATCTGGAAATATAGAAGAAAATATTCTTTTCGGTAGCCCAATGGATAGGGCTAAGTATCGGGGTGTAATATACTCTTGTTCACTGGAAAAAGATATGGAACTTTTCTCACACGGGGATCAGACCGTCATTGGTGATAGAGGCGTAAATTTGAGTGGTGGCCAGAAGCAACGTTTGCAGCTTGCCAGGGCACTCTATCAAGATGCAGACATTTATCTTCTTGATGACCCCTTCAGTGCTGTTGATGCACACACTGCTTCAGAGTTATTCAAGGTTAGGTCTATTGTTATTGCCTATTGTTATCGTCTTTTTTGTTGCTCAGCTGAGCACCCTTTGTTTAAACGCATAGCTCCTAAATGCAGGAATATATACTGACAGCACTAGCTACTAAGACTGTGATTTTTGTAACCCATCAAGTTGATTTTCTACCAGCTGCTGAGATGATACTGGTATGCGATCTTCTTTTGTTTACTAATTGTATAGATCAAGTAGTTTTATAGTGAAAGATTCTCGTTAATATGGCTACATATTGCTTAATCTGCTATGTGGCTCCTTTCTGAAAGCTCCCCATGTATAATATTGTCCTTTGGTTTTTTTTCTTAACCTTTTGTCTTCTACTTGTGCGTAAATTCATCGTGTTGCTTTTTAAACATACTCAGTTTGTCCCTTTTCATTCATGGCAGTGTTTAATGATTGCTATGCTAGCTTTTGATTGAAATAGGAAGGTTTTGGTTTCTTTAATACAATGGTCTACATTTGTGTTTTTGAATGTTGATAATCTTGTGGAGAAATTGACTTCAGTTAAAAATTTGAAAGTTTTGAATTACAAAAGTAGAAGAACAGAAGTAAAACTCCAAGAAATGCTGAGACAACCATCACTACAGTAAGAAGTAGGGCGTAGAACAAACATGCTACTCAAGCGCAACTCGTGATTGCTCATTTGGAGGCTCTTTCATGAACTGTTTTAGTGATAAGCGAGCATGCCTAAACCCATATCAAACTGGTTAACTAGCCGCACTTGCTCGACTCATAAACAACTAAAGCTTCTTGAGCTTAAGCTGTTTGAGATCAGCTGGGAGATAAACAAGCCAAGCTTTTCCAGAGTTTGAAGCCTCGTAAGTTTACTGAACCAAGCTTGACCTTTAGGCTTGGCTTGCAGTCTCCAAGTTACAACAAAATTGGCACATCTGTAATACCAAAAAAGAAAATGATCATATATTATTATAACTTGGCCATGTTGAGTAAAGACGAGGCACATTAGTTGCTGTTGGCAAGAATTTCAATTCAATTAGTACCTCTCCATTCATCTTCACTTTTTCAGGTTTTTAAGGAGGGCTGTATCACTCAGGCTGGGAGATATGAAGAACTTTTGGCAGCAGGAACTGATTTCAGTGCTTTGGTTTCAGCTCACCACGAATCAATAGAAGCCATGGATATAGCCAATCACGCAACCAAAGATTCACATGAAAGCTATCCTATTCGTGGGTCTGTCCAGTTGAGTAGTAATTTTTCATATGGAAATAAAATTGACAATATGGCAGAAGAAGTGGAAAAGGGTGTATTAGCTTCAGACCAGCAAACAGTTGAAGAGAAAAGGAAAGAAACATGTTCAAGCAGTAAGCAGCTTGTCCAGGACGAGGAAAGGGAGAGAGGAAGAGTAAGCATGAAAGTCTACTGGTCATATATGACTGCATCATATAAGGGCTTATTGATCCTGCTGATTATTCTCTCACAGACGATATTTCAAGTGCTTCAAATAGCTAGTAACTGGTGGATGGCTTGGGCAAACCCACAGAGCAAAGGGAGCCAACCTAAGAAAAGTAGTTTGGTCATTATTCTTGTATACATGACCCTTGCTTTTGGAAGCTCTTGTTTTATATATGTAAGGGTTCTTCTGGTAGCAACGTTTGGTCTAGCTGCTGCACAAAAACTGTTTCTGGAAATGCTTAAGACGGTGTTTCGAGCACCAATGTCTTTCTTTGACTCAACTCCAGCTGGACGGATATTGAACCGTGTATGTTACGATTCGTCATTGAGTATGCTCATTATGATTGTTCTTCCTTTTCTCTTCATTTATCCTTTTTCCTTGTGGTCTGTATTATGGTCTGATGAATTGATGGTTATCTACCAGGTATCGGTTGATCAAAGTGTTGTTGATCTTGATGTTCCTTATAGACTTGGTGGGTTTATTGCAGTAACAATTCAACTTATTGGTATAGTTGGTCTAATGACAACGGTTACCTGGCAAGTCTTGATTCTTTTTGTTCCTACAGCAATTTCTTGCTGGTGGATGCAGGTAAACAAGTAATCATTTGAAGCGCAATTGTAGTTGTCTTACTTCACAAGTTCTGTCTTATGCCAAAGGCATCATTTGTGGTGACCAACAGTGAGCTGGTAGCTACATACTCACACATATATCTTTGGGATGGCTGAAGGCATTTCTTGCTATGCAAAATGTGAAGATAGTAGCAGTCTCTCTTTGAAGTGTTACTTTTCCTAACTTTGTTAGAACACATATTACTGTCGTGATTATCATTGTTATAGCTTCAAGCTGGGATTTTTTTCCTGAGGGTTGTGTGTGGGTGGGGTAGGGGCGAGGGGACGATAACATATTGCAGCGTGAAAACCTGTTGTTTCCCAATTCCTACATTGAATTGCTTCATGTTGAGCATCTTTGCAATGAAGCATAATCTCGTTAGGGAGGAAGAGAGTGAATCTTATGGTAGAAATGTAATGCAGGAATACTACATGGCTTCATCGAGGGAACTGGTCCGTCTTGTTGGTATCCAGAAATCTAAAGTAATTGATCTCTTTGCTGAGTCGATTGCTGGAGCATCGACGATTAGAGGATTTAGGCAAGAAAAGCGGTTCATGAAGAGGAATCTTCTTCTCCTTGACAGTTTTTCTCGCCCATTCTTCTGCAGTATTGCAGCTATTGAATGGCTCTGCCTGCGCATGGAGTTACTATCAACTTCTGTGTTTGGTTTCTCTATGGTTCTGCTTGTGAGCTTACCGCAGGGAAGTATTGATCCAAGTAAGTACATCATTTTCATTCTCATACTTAACCATTTACAACAAAAGCAGATAACACACATTATTGGTATAACTTAGATTGCATAGCTGTCGCGAACTAGGTCTTAATAGATCTAAGTTTCCCCTATGACTTATAGGAAGTGTTGATAAATCATGGGATTACTGGATTCAATTCTCAATCACAAGGAAGAGAATAGAACTTTTGAATGGGCTTAATACCTATGTTTTTCCATGATGTTTCTAATTGAAGGCCGTTCTCTCTCTATATATAGGAATGGCAGGCCTAGCTGTGACATATGGCCTCAATTTAAATGCACGCTTATCAAAGTGGATACTTCGATTTTGCAAGCTTGAAAACAGGATTATTTCCATAGAAAGGATTCATCAGTACTGCCAAATTTCCAGTGAAGCTCCATCTGTTATTGAGCATAAGCGTCCTCCATCCTCATGGCCAGAGAGAGGAACAATCGAACTGATCGACTTAAAGGTCTGTGGTTCCTTCGCCTATATTCTTGGTTTCTAGGACTAGTTTTACATTCTCAAGGAATTTTGCCATGGATGCGGAGTCAATGCAGTTAGGATAGCCCTTCCTTTACACAAGTAAACTAGCTTCATTCACTACTATCTCGTCACGTCAAGTGTCTTGGAAGGATGAACATCTGACCTAGAACCCTGACTTTGATGATAAATTTAATTTTGGGGTTGGCTGCTCTACATGATAGACGAATTATCTCTAAATTTTTGCTTTGCGGCTTGGGATCATTGCATCACGGCTTGTCATCTATTATTAAATTAAGCCCATGCCACAAGCCGTTTGACATTAATTATTTGCTTGTCTTCCATTCTCCCTTATCCAAGCACATATTCATTGATGTATTCCTTGCAAACAATACTATAACATTTGCTCCTTTCCTCTCTCTAGCATTAGTTTCTGGTTCTGATGTCATTTTAACTATTGATCCTTATTGTAAGTGTTCAACCATCTAAATCAGTTTCTTTCCAACCCAACTTCTATTCTATTACAACCCATCTAGACATTATCATTACATGGACAAAGAAATAAGCTCAATCTGATATACCTTTTGTTGAAACCATTTTTGCTTTTGTAATGAGAACATAGAATGCTTGTCATTTCAATTCTGGTGCTTAATGTTAACCCTAGATGTGTGTATTTGGAGCTGATCCACTGCCCGAACGGGCTTGGTGACCCATCTTTGGTTGTCCATGTCAACCAATGCGGTCAGGCCAGATTTGTGTTTCTTTCTTCCACTTGTTTGTATGGCTTTCCCCTATTAGGGGTGAACAAAACCCTTTTTTGTACTCAGGATTACTCCTTCCTCTGCCAATATGGGCAGGTTTATAATTTGACCCCTTCATTTCTATTGGGCCAAATCATAAAACCTGCAAAAAGAAAAGGATAGGGCCAGAGATAGGTTTGGAAAGTTTGGTAAGTTGTTAGTTCAGGTAGGCCTTTTACTTATATCTCTATATTTGCGGTGATAAGTTAGAAGTTGATTCTGATTATGCTTCAAGTTTTGATGATTCTTTTCTTGTCGTGAATAATCATCTTTTGCTAATGAAAGAACGCATGTCTAATGAGGAAGCACATTTGTTTGGGCAGTATCGAAAGTTTTCATCTTATATGTTACTGTACTTATTTTGTGTTTTTCTTCCTAGTATTTCTTTTGCTTGCGGCTTAACCACGCGCGGGGAGGCAATGGTGCTGGGAGAACTATTAACCATGACATAGTGCGTGAAGTACTATGATGATTAATTATTAACAATGATGATTAATTATTAACAAATGCAGTTTCGATTACTGTTTCAGTGCTAAGTACCAATCCGTAATTAGAGAAAGCGCTCTGATGAAATTCCTTTCCTTTATAGGTTCGCTACAAAGAAAATCTTCCTGTGGTGCTCCACGGTATCACCTGCACTTTTCCTGGTGGGAAGAATATTGCAATTGTCGGGCGTACTGGAAGTGGCAAATCAACTATTATCCATGCACTGTTTCGGCTGATTGAACCAGCGGGTGGCAGAATTGTTATAGACAACATTGATATTTCAGCAATTGGTCTTCATGACCACCGCAGCCGTCTGAGTATCATACCCCAGGATCCAACCTTATTTGAAGGGACCATTAGGGAAAATCTTGATCCTCTCGAAGAGCATAAGGATCAAGAAATTTGGCAGGTGAGACTCCATATCATACCTTCTTTTGGCTGCTCACATGATGGTGAAAAATATATTCCTAGTTTCAGTGCAGAGTTTGGCCCAGTGCAACTGCCACATGCAGGCTTGAATGCTTTCTCCTCCGTTATCTATATGTCGTCCTGAAGTCTTAAAGATCTTAGTCTTTTCCACCTTTTTTAACAGAAACAAGAACAATTTAAGTCAACATGACTAGGCATAGTGACTTCAAGCTTGAGAATTCAGTCTCTGATACAGTGAAAGCAAAGATACCACTTACAACATTTATATCCCTGTAAAAACTCTCTGAAGTTATAATAACTTCAGTGCTTTATCCTTTTCACAAGGATGACAAGGAAAAAGACAGTTTATGCTTGTGATTCTAATATGTAAGCTGAATCATTTAAAGTGAGAAAGTATATGATTTGTGAGGTGATATGCTTTTCATTTTTGATAGTATATTTGCAATTTTCTGCCTTTGCTAATTGCTGACCTTGTGACCATTGATGATATCGTGCCTCATAATTTCTATATTTTCATTTGGCACAGGCACTTGATAAGTCTCAGCTTGGGAAGCTACTTCGGCAAAAAGAACAAAAGCTTGACATGGCAGGTATGTGTGCTACAGTTGGAAATGATGGTTTTTGGAAAGTGTAAAATTTCCATCTTGGATATTTCCTTTTTCAGTCACGCAGGACCATTAAGTAGGGTTTGTTTCCTCTTAAAATGGCAGTTCTAGAAAATGGAGATAATTGGAGTTTGGGGCAGCGACAGCTTGTTTCCCTGGGCCGGGCTTTACTCAAACAGGCAAAAATACTAGTACTGGACGAAGCAACAGCCTCAGTGGATTCTTCCACCGATAATATTATCCAGGATATTATCCGGACAGACTTTAAGGACTGCACTGTTTGTACTATTGCCCATCGTATCCCGAGTGTTATAGACAGCGATCTAGTTCTGGTTCTAAATGATGGTGTGCACTTACAGCTCTTTTTACCTATTTCTTCACTTTATTGGACATGTGAAGGGCTGATCTCCAGATTTTTGTTTTGACTGCAAGTCATACAAATTAATAACTATAAGTTATCTAGCATAAGATGCTAATGATGGAACAGGTGTATTGCGAGAATCTTTAAATTCAAAAGGTGTCAAGGACTAATGAGAAAGAAGCAGGTCCTTTAAGTTGCAATTTCTTGTAGCTATTGCAAAATTTTAGAACGTCTGCATGTTTTGATTCTTAGTTTTCTGTTTTGACGGATAATGACTTAATTTCTTTCTTCTATATGGTTTACTTACTCGGCTAGGATGATGATGGTTAACTGTGGCCTGATTCTCTCACTCACACTCTCTCTCAAAGCTACAAAGTTTTGTAGGCTTTGCAGTATGTTGGAACGTCTGCATCATTTTTGTTCGTAGTTTTTTGTTTGGGAGGATGGTGGTTTTAATTCCTTTCTTCCGTTTGGTTTATCTACTCTCTTGCTTCATGTGCATTGCACTGGTGTTTCAGTGTGTTTGTTTCAGCTACATATGCTGTACATCAGCATATCAGATTCTCATGCTTTTTTATTATTTCAGTCTTGGTTGTAGTGAAGTTGCACTCTGCAATGCGTGTCTGCCCTCACAGAAACTTCTGGTTTATTTTGCAGGCCGAATTGCAGAGTTTGATACACCAGCACGATTGTTGGATGACAAGTCTTCCATGTTTCTTAAGTTGGTATCTGAATACTCAACAAGATCAAGTGGTGTACCGAAATTTGATTTAGATGTCATACCTGAAAACCTGTCTATCCCTAATACTGAATAGGCTGGTATCCTCCCCTTGCGGCTGCTTTGCAAGTTCGTAGGTGTATTATCTAATCACATAAATCTTCCCCTGTTGGGCTCAATGAGGAAATTTATTCATCGCTTGCATACTCCTAACAGAAAGCAAGTTATGGAAAGAGGTTTTTAGTACTAATAATTATACCGAAGAACACTTGAGCAAGTTTCAATTTTGGTAGCATTCTGTGTAGCGGTTTATCCATTGATTTAGCACGGTTTTGAGTGCATTCTACTCCAGAAAGTAAACAACAGTTGCATCAATTGAAATGATAATGATTTGGCTCTTGCAAACCTCTATCCCCAAGACGTACCGCTGGCCTTCTGTTTGGTTTCCTTTTATCTGTTTTTATTTTCGTGTTTTGGAAACGATCTTTTTTCGTTGCGATTATCTTAACCTGTTTTTAAGAACCAAGGGTGCATCAGTAGTGGCTGGATCTACAACTGTTGGTACTGAGGTGCGCCTAGGAAAAGCATCGACGAACAAGTTAGCATGCATAGATAGAAGGGAACGATTATGGGCTGCGTTCCTTGCTAGTGATATAATCATATGAAAGAATCGTCTGACTTACGCGAACGGAAACACAACGAAAAGGGAAACACCACGAAAGGGGATTCCTTCAAGCCATTGACAACACCCCTTATGGCAAACAGACCACACGCCACCCTGAGAGTCATCAAGAGTCCACACAGAAAACTCGAAATCCCCAGTGACTCGAGCATGTACTAGCCAGTTGTTGCATTCTCCCCTGCAGTTGCATTCACCACCTAGCTTAGCTTTCTATCACCTTTGGAAGGACGCTGTTTTCGTGCGCTTACGTAGGCCGAGTTCTCGAGACTCGAAGTACTCATTTCCGGGTACATCATGAGCGTAAATGCGAAAAAATACTGGCCTTGTGTGTTGCGTGCAATGGCTCCATATGGTTCCATTAGCCAATGGTGATTTCCTTTGAGAAAATTGGGTGCTCCGAAAGCACAAAATCTTTGTTTCGTCCGAAGGAAGGCACAAGATCACTGTGAACATGGTGCGTCCAGCACGTATAGCACGAGGATTATGAGCTGACGAGCATGCAGCCAGCATTCGGCATGGCGCAATCTGTTATCTCGGCAACATCGAAGCTTGGATGGGCGGAAAAAATTTCAAAGACGAAGCCTCACAGGATGAATTTCTTGTTAGTACTGAAAAAGGACTCCCATTTCCTTTAGACCGCTCCATGTGATAATCACTGAAAAATTATATCCACATTAGCAGTGGTAATTGTCTAAATAAAGGCTATGACCTACAAGTGGAGAAATTTTTTTGGGTCCAACGATTGTAACATTGTTATATTGCGCCCCCCCCCCCCCCCCCCCCGGTTGTTACCACCATTTTTTGTGATTTTTTTTTACTCTCTAATATATAGAAATTAACTTAACGAATTTTTTTTAAATTAATTTACGGTACCAGTTTGATCCTTCTTTAGTCATTACCCCATTCACTCCTCTCAGCTTCTCATTTCTCAAACATCTCACCTCGATCCACTGGTAATTGGTGCTCAAACAGCTCTCAAGACTCAACTTGCATCTTTCTGCATCATTCCTTGATATTTGCTCCATCGAAAAGAAGACTCTAGGTCAACTTGGAAGAATAAGTAATTTGACTCTGACAACTTAGATGTTAAGCAAATATATAAATATAACACATAGCAAGAATCTAAACACAACGTCAAAAAATGTTGCAACGGTAGTGGGTTGGGGTCGGGGTTATCGACGAAGGTAATGTAAGAGTGGTAGATACGTGGTGGCGAATGTGCGGTGACGAAGGGTAGTGACAACAGATTGTCGTTTGGGCGTAGTTAGGTATTAAGAAATAGCTGGTAGGATTGATAGAATGAGTACTGAATTTTGCAAAAAAGGTTGATTCGATATTGTTTTTAGTGTAGTTTTACGGTTGGATCTTAAAGCAAAAACAAAAACAAAAAACTAATATCAGTTTAGTTTCTATTTTTTACAAAAACAAATGGACGTTTGATTATCTAATTTTTATTTTGAGTTTTTTCTTACTCAGTTTTTATTTTGAATTTTTTCTTTAGTGGCAGTGACGATGACGATGGAGGGTGGTGGTGGTGGGGGTGGTGGTGATGGGAGACGGTGGCGGTGGCAGTGGCAGTGGCAGGTGGTAGTGGGGGTTGGGGGGTCTCAAAATTGAAAATCCAAAACTTCAAAATTGGAGTTAAATAACAATCATATTTTAGAAACTGACTTTCAAAACTGAAAGGAAAAAGAAACGAAAACTGTGTGTTAAAAATGTTTTTTTCTCCGATTTATAGAATTAGAGAAAAAATTGAAAACTTTTCAGTGATTTCAAGCGCTAGTTAAAACTCCATAATGGAGTTTTAAAAATGAAGTCAAAATTAACAACTGGTTTAAAAAAAATTAAAATTATTTACCAAACATCAATTTCTTTAATTTATAAAAATATAAATAAAAATATAAATAAAAGTGTTAACCTATCTTTTAATAATAGTGTTAAACCTTTTGGCACCTAAAAAATTGGCCTTCCAAACGCAACCATCTTCCAAATTGTTCAAATTCTGATTAGAAGCCTGCTTTTGGACACGACTGAAAGTGGGGGAGCTTAAAATCTTTTCTTTTAACCGTCGTTCCCTAGTCGCAATCCGTGGATCGAGCAACGATGCAGGCGATTTCGAGGCGGTTAGGGCACCAATCAGTCAGGCCCTCACCTGCGATTGAATCTCTCAAGTCCATCTTCCCACATTCCGATCACTGTAAGCCACTTTCCACTTTCTAGGGCTACACATTCCATACCTACATACATACATCAACATGTGTGCACTCCGTTTTTTTGTGTAATAATGCTAGGGTTTTGAATGTTTGTGGTTGGCGATTCTAGATTATGGTGCTGAACATCATCCGCGTTACGGGTCGACTCTGGCCACCAAAGGCGTGGGGCATCTAGTCCGTAAGGGCACTGGTGGAAGATCATCCGTCAGGTAAAACCCTAATCTCCGTTATTGGGTGCTGCAATTGTGGAATTAATTAGGCTTGAGCTACAGTTTAAGCTTGCATTGGCGTTTGTTTGGCGTGAGTCATAGTTGGCCTTGAAATTGGCTGTGTTGTTTGTGTTAACTGAACATTTGTGTGCCTCGCAGTGGCATTGTTGCTACAGTGTTTGGAGCTACGGGTTTTCTTGGGCGTTATCTTGTGCAGCAGCTTGGTGGGTTTGCTTTCACTTTGTAGATTCTGTATGTATTCATCATGAAATAACTATGGCATTCTTATCAAGATGCTCATGCGTGCGCACACACATGCACTGACTCTATGATCCAAAGCTGGTTAGGCAGAGTATTTTTCTTGGATGTGCACTTACGCTCATTCTATACTTTTTGTCAGCTAAAATGGGTTCCCAAGTGTTAGTTCCTTTCCGAGGTTCTGAAGATTCTCATCGTCATCTCAAGTTGATGGGTGATTTGGGACAGGTTTAGTCGCTTAATACATTCTCTTCTAGAAATGGGTGTGTTTTACTTTCTCTGTTGGGTGGATATTCAAGTCAAAATTGGCCTAAGTACAGGCTTCCATCTTTTTTTATCCTGTAGATTGTTCCAATGAAATACAACCCAAGAGATGAAAACTCAATCAAGGCGGTAATGGCAAAGGCGAATGTTGTCATTAATCTTATTGGTATCGTTCTTCAGCTGTCACCTTGTATTTCTTCATCACTTTAGTGGTTGTGGCATTGGAATGTGTACTTACTATCAGAGCTGTTGACAGGAAGGGAATATGAGACTCGGAATTATAGTTTTGAGGAAGTGAATCTTCAAATGGCAGAACAGCTTGCAATGGTATGTTCCTGCCTGCAGTTTTTCTTGCTTTCTTACTACAGTAAATTTATATTCGGATTGATCTAGTTTGAGAAACATGTTCTAGTTAAACTGATGATAGTGTCATGCTCAGGTTTAGACTAGGATAAATATGAATAGGAGCAAGCTTTCTTGTGTACCAATTTAGTCAATTTTTAAGTGTCATCATACAATATTTACTTACCAAAGACAGAAATTTTGGAGCAGGTCTCAAACTGTACACGAAGGCTTGATTCAGAGATTTTACTGTGAAGTTTGACACTCCATTGAATAAACTAGATAAGCTAACGAGTTTGACCATGCATTTTATGGTTATACAGTACGACTATGGACAAACTACACCCATTCCGAAGTATGCCTACCATTTTATCGTTATATAGTACCTAGGTCTAGTTGTCAGTGCATGTCCCTTTTGCCACGACACCATTGGAAAGCCATTTCGGTTTGTTTTTGACCTTTATAGAAGGGCTGCAGATTTTTTGGTTTTTTTTTTTTTGGGGGGGGGGGACTGTGGACTGAAACTGCGCCCGATTCTAGTTGTCAGTGCATGCCCCTTGGATATTGGCTCTTATCAGGCGAATCTTGCTGGGGTAGATGTTATACCTGTTGCTTTTGCCAGCTGTGTCAGCAATGAGTGGTCAAAAGATACTTCAACACGCAAGTATGTTTATATGCCCTAGTTATGCTTTCAAAGCCTCTTCACAGTGTGGGTCCTGTTCTCACACTACGCTGAGAGCTCGTAGCTTTTTCACAGTCTTGTTCTTTGTCCTTGACCTGGCTCAGGACAAATTGATTACAAGGTTGCAGTTCATAACCTAAGGGATTGTATATCATGCATATCCTTCAATTATAATAAAATAGTAGAAGTAACATTTGGAACTATGATCTAATAAAGAGATTGGGAGAACATATGACTTTGCTCCTAGACACCGACACTGATCGGAACACTGTACGCCGCAATTTCCAAAAAACCTAATTTTGGACACTGCAGGACACCGCTGAATTTTTGAATATATTTTATTTTATATATCTCTGTATATATAGATATATGTATATATATAGTACAAATAAACATCAATTGGAGCAACTGAATTTTGTTCAAAATGGATGAGAAAGAAAGTCAGTAACATGAAATAGTCTCAACAGTAACAAGAAAGAAGGTCCCTAACAAGAAAGCAGTTGAATGTCTTAAGAGTACCAAGATTAGAGTCTCAACAGTAACAAGAGAGAAGGAAAAAAGATATGGGACCAAAGGCATGAAAGAGAGTTATATAGCCAGATGGGTTTGTAAATAAGGTCAGAGATATTGACCTCTCTTTCTTTGGATTGGGAAGCTTGAATGTTTTAGGTAACAAAAAGAAGGAAAAGAGAAAGAGATGAGAGAGAAAGAGTGAGGTACCTTTTGGTGGGTTTATCTGAATAGGGTTTGACCTAAAAGTTCATTTCTAAAAAAAACCCAGATTTGTCTCTGAAATAAGTTTGAAATAATGTATTTTGGCCCCATACGCGTGGACACTTATTCGAGAAATGTCCGACACGGTGTCCGGAAATTAAAAAATAAATAAATAAATTCGAATACCGCTGAGAAGTGTCAGACACGTGTCCGAAGGTGTCGGTGAGGTGTCGGACATCATACCTCGACCTATATGAGGTCTCGGTGCTTCTTAACTTTGCTCTAAACGTTGCTGCTCGAGAACAGATTGAGAGATGCAAGGTAGCATGACTAATGTAAGGAAAGGGATACGTTAATGGAAGGAAAGAGGAAAAAAATAAGTGCCTAAGGGCTTTGCTCTTGTCTGAGTTAGGATTAATTTGGAAAAGCGTCGATAGATAAGTTTTAAACGTCAAAGTCAATGCCATGTAGTACGAGGTCATCTCTCATGGTTTAATGATTTCTCTCCTGTTAAAACCTTTTGATGCCAATTGTGTATAGCTAGATGACAGTCCCACTACTGTAACTTGATACTATGTCTCTTGAATGTTGCCTTGGGATAAGTGTGAATTCCTTTTTATTGCCGGAATATACTTCACAAGTTCACATGTATAACCTTTTCAAACACCTCAAATTAAAGTGAGTTTTTCGAACTTCTGGAATGGTCTATAGGAGCTCAGTTAAAGTTCCTGAGTGGTATTTTGTTGAGATACAATTCCACATCGGGAAAGTACCGGTTCATAAATAAGCATATAAGCCTTGTGGGCCTCTCCCGTTGTCGCTAGACAACTCAAAACCAAATCCACTGCCACCCAATCTAATTCTTCCATGTGTGTTGCCCACTTAAAAGAAGTCTCGCCACATGCGAGGGGGGTGGGGGGTGTTGAGATACAATCCCACATCGGGAAAATTCAATCAAGTAAATCAGCATGTAATCCTTTTGGGTCTCTCCTCTCATCGCCAATTGGTTTTGAGTTGGATGCTTTCAGAGTATATACGCAAGTTCTTCAAGCCGTTTTTCATCTTCTCTGCAAAAAGTCTCAGAATATGTCTATGCACGCGGAATGGGATCTAGCAATAAACATAGCCTTAGGTTTGCGCTCTAGGTTTAGCCTTGGCCACACCCCACTAAGAGTGAGGCAATTGCCTTCCCTTCAATTTTTTTGTGAGTCTTTATCGGTTATGTGATATCTTTAAGCTAACTATTGCTTATGTATGTATACCCATTGTCCTCTGAATCATGAATTTGTATATCAAGAAGTAGCTTTTCGGGCAAAGAACAAATAAATTACTAGTGACATGGAGACAATTAATAGATTAGTTCATTCTGTAACCTTGTGTAAATTTTAATCTTGTTTAACACCAGATCCAATCAGATATAAAACGTACAGTTTGCATGAATAATTGCCCGTGATTGCCAATAACTGCCTCTGTATGACAACCATGAAGGGTAGGGAAGAAAAGGATCTTTACACAAATGTAATTGACTGAAACATGTGGTGGTGGTGGTGGTTGCATTGCTGGTGGTTCTATGGGCCCCTTCGAGGCCTCAAATTCCAGAGTGAATGTCTTTTATTGGATTCTTCTGAGGATGAGCAGGTTAAGATGTTGAAGGGTTGAACCTCTGATATGAGGTTTAATCAGATCTCAGTCTAACATAGATCTCATTTGGACACAAACGGAGGTTTGGATGGAGCTTTTATGTGAACTCCCGTGAACCCCAGTTAGATTCAGGCATCCCAAAAACATCTGGGTCGAAATATGGCTTTCAAATTAAGTTCCGAATTAGTGGATGCTGCCAAAGGGAGTGGCCTTAGGGCTGCTTTGGTATCTCGGAATTGAACTCTTGTAACTAGACAGTTCTACCCTCTAGCTAGGGCTAGAACTAAAAAAAATGTTTTCATTCTTAATGAATTATATATGATTTTTTCGATTTCATAATTTTGAAATAAAAATGCATTTTTTAATAAACATAAAATAGACATCAAAATGGAAACATTATTTCTTACATAATGTTTCAACTAAGGTTTTTTATCGGTTGGTTTGAAAGCGGGAGATATATGGTAGATCCATACAGTAATTTAATAGGCTACTAAGTTAGTAATTATAGGGTGGAAGCTAATCCAAACACCTGTTATCAAATGTACACAGCAATCACCACTTGTAGTTATAATTGCTTCTATTCTGTCAAGTTAAGTCTTAAAACTTATAATTAGTCTAAGATTTGCTAATTGGTCTTAAACACTCGTTTCGTTGGTTGTTTAGGTCTTATCAAAAATAAGTTGTTGGTCTATATTCGATTATGATAAGCTTTGTAAAATTACGTAAAACAAAATTTTTTGTAAAGATATGATTATAGATTTCTCAAGTATATATAGAGAATAACTTAGATTAAATGTTTCATCTTTTTTTGAAATTTTATATTTCATTCTTTTCTAAATGCTTATATGTGTGATATAACGACTTTGTTGGTCGTGAGGTCTTTTATGAAAAAACAGATGCGTAAAATCGTTTTTAAAATTGTATTTATCATACTATTTTTTTTTTCAAAAGAGGGATATCACATATGGTCCCCTCAAGTATTTCAGGTTTGCGGATCAGCCTCCTCGGGTATCAATTGTGATAATTAATTGGCCTTTTTTTTTCTATTAATTTGGTGCAATTGAGGAAAATTGGTCAATTTTGCACAAAATTTGCCTGTAAAAAGACAAATGTTCCTCATATCTCTAATTCCTTTACCTTCTCTTTTTCACTCGTTCATCACGAACTCAAGTACCACCACATCCACAACGAGCCCCAACTCAAGAACTCACCACCACCACCACTACCACCGTCATACCTGCAATACTTGAACTGCCGCTGCAAAATCCACCTATACCACCACCAACCCCCACTCTAACCACCAAAGAACCACCACTGGAAGTATCCCCATTTGCCTGCAAACTCCAACCCAACCGTCGAGCCACTTGCCTACACACCACCAAGCCATTGCCCATCACCATCAACAGGTCTAACCCACACTAAAACAATCCATACAAAAACTTAATTGAATTATTTTGAATGTATGCATTTTGATCCTGGAACCACTGTTTTCTATAGTCTAGAGAAATAGCAAAAAATATCCAGATCAGCCAAAAGATATGCATCATTAACTAATATGTAAAACACTTATTCCCCAGTTTCTTCTACTCTGGTCCCTTCTGTTTAACGCCCATTTATGTTACATGTGCAGATTGCCAATGAACATGGTGGTATTATGAGATTTATACAAGTTTCTTGCTTAGGGGCTTCTCCAACATCTCCATCGAGGATGCTTAAAGCCAAAGCCGCTGCTGAGGAAGCTATTTTAAGAGAACTGCCCGAGGTGAATTATCTAAAGCTTTAAACTGTTTATCAACAGGACGTTGACATGGAATGAACTGATCGTGTTGATCCTACTGATCTTTCTATTAGTTATTTGTAGTGCTATGAAAATCTGTGAGCTTGCAAGCTATTCACTTTTCCAGCGGTTGGCAGCTTAGCCCTTTTGTTTTTTGCCAGAAAGGGGTGAAACCAAAATACAACTATACAATCTCAGCTATATATCCACGCCTTTGGCATTAAACTCGTAATTCGGAGGTGGCTGTGATCTAATATAAATTACAATTTTGAGTCTGATGTTTATTGGGCTTGAACCAAGTAGCTAGCGGTTTCGCTTATGAAGAATTGCAGCATGATAATATCTCAAGAGATTCCAGTATCCAACTCCTGATCTAATTCACTGAAATCTAGGCCACTATTGTTTTACTAATGAAAGAATTTCTTTTTCTCAATTTTTGAAAATTGAGTTGGTTGTTTGTGTTTCGTACGCTTTGGTAGACCCCAGCTATACAATCCCTACTAATTTGGGATGAAAGCTTAGAGCCAGTATTTGTTTGGGTTGTGACTCTCTCATGTGTTTTAGTTGGACTGTTGGAGTAGCCAGGAAATCCCCATGTTCTAATTATATTCATAGATGTACAATTTTCTACCTTCCTAGTAATTAGTTATTAGACAATTTAGGTGCCGGGATCTTGAGTGATACTATTGCTAGCATAATAATAGAGAATACAATGTAACAATAAGAACTAAACCGTGCTTTTCATATCAGATTGAGTGTATAGTTCATTTTCTTGTAAAGGCTTTTTGAATTCTATGTTTCAAAGATATTTCATGGCTGAGTGTGGTTTTTAGCATTCTTTTTGTTCCACATTTTGAAAGCATGTGCTTTGCACCCTATAGTTTGATCTGGAGGGACAGAAAATTGCCACTTTCTTCCTGACGCTGAATGAAAAATGTGACTGTCAACTTTGGATGTATCACCATTCCTAAGAATGGTCTTCTAACATCTGTACTCGTAAAAAAAAAAATTCCACCTTTTGGTTGTAATGTTGTTGAATTTGTGTGTAGTCATTCTTTTTGGTCTGATACCTAGTATTTCATTTCTTAATGGTGAATGAACAATATAAAGAAGAAAAAGTTAGATACATCCAATCAGAGTATTGACGGGTAGGCCATGGTTAGTGTTTGTGTTTTGGCTGGCATCTTGCTAAATCTTTACTAGTGTTGATCTTTAAAGAAGCAATGGATCTTTACTGAAGTGTTAATTATCTAGCTAGGGTTCTAACACTTCCCATTTGGCATGAATAAACTTCAACTCGTTGGTAGCCTTATTATCTTTAGAAAAGCATTTGCATTGTGTATACATGGGTTGCGCCCGCCTATTTGGAGGCCTTATGGACAAAATCTTAAGTATTAGGTAGAAAAATAATTCTCTGCTTCAATGTATACTGTCTGAACTGATGCTATTATGCTCTTTTTCAATTTAGTTTTGTAATATAATTTTTTCTTTTGTCAGGCCACAATCATGAAACCTGCAGTGATGATTGGCACAGAAGATCGAATTTTAAATACGTGGGCACATTTTGCCAAAAAATATAGCTTCCTCCCTCTCATTGGTGATGGATCTACCAAGTAAGATTTACCGAAACTTCATTTAACTCAATGGGTTATTGAAAATATGAGCTGCAGCTTGTTGGTGTTATGAAGCTTCTATCTGAACCTTCATGGGTGTGCTTCTCACAACAGCATTCTTTTTGCAGAATTCAACCTGTATATGTTGCTGATGTTGCTTCTGCAATTGTTACGGCCTTGAAAGATGATGGCACCAGCATGGGAAAGGTTTATGAACTTGGTGGACCAGAAGTTTATACGATGCAGGAGCTGGTAATTCTCCACTCTTAAACTTCGTTTTTTGGTCCCTCTGATGCTTAAATTATTGGCTTCTAACTGAAATGAAGTGCGCTGCAGGCAGAGGTTATGTATGAGATGATTCGTGAATGGCCTCACTATGTCAAAGTTCCCTTTCCCATTGCTAAGGTAATATTATGGCATCTTCTGTCTAAATGAATATAAAATCAGATTCGTTAATTCCCAAATTATTTCTGATTACACTGGGCTACACAATTCTTTGTATCTTTCTTTGACAGTCAAACTGTATAAACAAAAATGTCACCGAAAGAAGGGGGTGGAAGTCATGTGCATAAAAAGTTTATCAGCTCAAGACCCTATATAGGATTTAACGGTGTCCAAAAACTCTAGATAGGCTTCACTGGAACCAAATCCACGTTTCCTCTGCCATGAGAAAAGGAGAACACAGAGAATGGGCCTCAAACTTGGGAAAAGGCAGCTCCACCTCATCAAAAGCATCTAAGAGTTCCATAACTGGCTGTGGCATAACCCAGCACACACCTGACAAACTGAAAATTGTATCCACACTGCTCTGTCCCACCGACTCTCCATCTTCCTGTCTTAAGATTCACCAGCTATACTAAATCTTCCACCCACACCCCCCAACCCCTTCCCTCGATTTCTCTAGTTAAGGTAGCATTCCTGGCCACTTCCCAAAGAAGCACACACTAGGTGGTTTCATTGACCTCATACTGCCTGCTAAGGAAAAGTTCCTGCCCCACGCAACAACTCGGAGTACTAAGATTCCATCGAGAACCTGCCATTAGCATCCCTCATCGCCACCTCAGCTAAGGTCGGAGGAATGAAGAACCTCATAAAATGTCGAGGGAATCCATTTCATTGTCATGAAAAATCTTCCAAATCTCGGATTCCTGGTGATGCTATTCCCTGAGAAAGAGATTAAATCAACCACCAGCACTTGTTTATTGCAAGCCAGCTTGAATGAAATAGGAAAAGCCTTAGCAAAGCTCTTCCTGCCTAAACCAAGCACTTTAAGGTTGAGTACCATTACCCACTTCAAATTGAATGTGATCTGGAAAAGAATTTAACCACCATTTGCAAAGTGCGTTTCTTCCAGACTTAAAACTCCAGAATCATTGTCTTAACTATGTGAGAGCTTTTGATAATCGTTAATCAGCCACCAAAGAAAGATTTTGAGTTATCCACCCTGCCAGTTGCCTTTCAAAACATTCCAGAGCTCGAGGTCAAACAACCAACTCCTTGAAAGAGGCACCTAAGAGTAAACAGAAGTAAGCGGCAGACAGCCCACCCTGCACTCAGAAAACTAAGCAAAACGCTATTTTCCCTTTGTTTTTTTAATAACATCTGCTTCTGGTTACTTCCTAAGATCATTAAGATTATGATTCATGCTAGTGAAGTTTTTTAGTGAGCTGCCTTTGCTCTCTATTATATGACAAAGGACTGCAGACCAAATTGAGATTGTCCCTTTTCAGGGATAAAAATAGAAGGTGAAAATCTTCATCTACGTCAACACATGAAAAGAAAAACAAGCATACATCACCTTGATTTCGAGAGGAGATCAACTTGTGAGTTAGATATTTCTGAAGAAGGGATTTGTCTTCGTAATTGAAGGACTTTGTATGTCCAATTTAGCCTTCTTGTCAGCATTTTGTTGTTAATTTCAAAACGAATTTTGTCCTGTCAAAAGACCTGCTTCACTCATCGTCTGCTAGCATTAAAATTTGGGCTCAGATGCTTTTGCTCTGCATGAAAAATGGATGGGTGCATTGTTTGCTGAGGCTGCACTCTTTTCTTTACCTTAGTACGAAAGCGAAATGCTTTTTCGTTTTCATGGTTTGCAATGGCCCCTATCTCTGGTGGTTTGCGTAATTCGGGCCTCTAGTATACAAGCATTGTTTCAGTGACTTGTGGAAAACTAGCAGGTAACATGCAATACAATTGTAAGTCATAATGACTTGTCGGTATCTATGACTTCAGGCGATATCAATGCCTCGAGAAATATTGCTCAACAAAGTTCCGTTTCCGTTGCCCACTCCTACTCTATTCAATCTGGATACGATCAACGCCCTTACCACAGATACAGTGGTTTCAAAAGATGGTTAGTGCATTTAGTTCGGCATTTAAGCACGTCCTTTAAAAACTCTACTATTCTTGTCATATGCATTTGATTTGCAATTCTTAAAGTTGGCAATGTGCTGGTTTTTTCAGCTTTAACTTTTGAGGATCTTGGGCTTGTGCCACATAAGGTGAAGGGGTATCCTATTGAGTTTCTTATCTCCTATCGTAAGGGTGGACCAAATTATGGTTCTACAGTCAGTGAAAGAATATCTCCAGAGTCCTATCCCTGAGGTTTTTGGATTCTGAACTCTTCTATTGAACTGGGAGCTCTGAAGCAGGTATTCACTGTAAAGATTACTACATGAGAGCTGTGCTTCCTTGTATTTATAAGGGAAAAAGAAGTTCTAAGAATAACGATGAGTTATGACAGTTACATTTGTTGGACTTGTTTACATCGTAATTTTAGCTCTTTTTGAACATAGGTTTCCGTGGTGCAGTTACTTTTTCTGAGACAGTAGGAAAGAATAAAGATGTCGACAAAACTTCTGAGTAATCTTTTTGATTGTATAATGCTGAGGAATATTCTGGTCAGTTAATCAGGATTCAGGACAGTCGGCTGGTCTCAAGTCTTGGGTTCAAAAGATTCGAAGGAACCATTTGTTACTATTCTCACAGGTGGCTGGTTCTCAAGCCTTGGGTTCAAAACATTCGAAGGAACCATTTGTTATTGTTCTCAGATTCTCCACTCTTCTGCAAATTCATTTACATTTTAATGGAATAGCTCGTAATTTTACCTACTGAGTAGTGTTGTTTAAGTTTTGTCGTGCAGTTTTTGTACGGAATACAACGTTATCCAGATAGCACATGAAGTTTGTCATGATGGGTGAGTTAGGTAATTTAGTTCGGTAAGACTTTCGTATATAGTTTTGGCATTAAACCTTTCTCAGGAAATTCTTCCTTCCTTCACAATTGCCTTACCCGAACTCATAAATCTGAATTTTATGCCTAAATTTTGGTTTCAACCCATAGCCTAGGTATGCGATAGGTGGGGTGATGGGTCTCCAAAAATATCTGCAAGTGGCGAGTAAGCACACTGTTACTTCCTCTTGGCTTTTGTTTAGGTTAGGCTTGTACTGGTATGTAATTTGGAATTAAAAGCCGCCGTGGCTTTCTTTCTTTTGCAGTAATTCTTATTGCTTCTATCGGATGGTGCCAGGGAATTCAGATGCTGTTAATGTTATATCGAATTTTTTTTTGCCTTAAATTTTTATTCTCATTGCTATTGTTGCGTTGCTTTTTTGGCATAGATCAATTTAGGAGTAGGTTCATCGCCACGGGGTCTGTAAGTCATTAGCTTAAATGATAGTCTTTGTTTTAGCGACATTTGGAACCATGAGAAAGAACATCCCGTCTTCCTTTCAATCGCTTTTCAGGCCACTTGATCTGTGAGTGAAAATGCCAAAAACCAGTCCCTTGCGCGCTCCTTCCTTGCCTTAAATCTGAATTTTTTATGTTGAACAACCACGCAACGGTCCTCTTCGCGGCGGATGAGGCTTTCTGGTGGCTAGCTCTGTGTTTGGCTGTTCGAGTTCGTGTAAACGTCACAGGCAGTCTTTTGGCCAATTACGCTGGGCAGTGTTTCTCATGCATTATCCCTAATTCCTATTGTTGCTTTGAAAGTGTGTTGGCCAAGTAATTCCGAGGGAACATGACTTTCCTTGCGGTTGTGGAAAGGTATTACCAAATACCTAGTCATGGTATAGGTAAAGAATCAATCTTTCCGTAAGCTGCAAATATCCGCCATGAAGCGCTTCTCTCACACTAAACAAGAAGCAGCTGCAGCTGCAAGTCCCCATCTGTCGAAACTAATCAACCACCTGATGCCCCAAGGAAGCAGCCACGCCTCTTTCGAGCGCGTCAATCTGGAAGGAAGCAACGTTGGGGCCGCCATGGTCGCCCGTCGTGGCACTTCTTCCGGTGAGTCCAGCGACTGTTGCAGCATCAACATCTACATAAGCAACAACATTCAGGGGGTCAACAACTCCATATTGGTTGGTAGTGAGGTGAACATGGGAGACCCTGGGGTTTGGTTTACTTTGAAAGATGCCAAGTTGGATAGAGGATTTCTACGCCAGCCAAACAAGAGAAGGGACAGCTCCTCGGCGCTGGGGTTATCTGCACTGTTCATGCTTGTAGTTGTGCTTCTTTATCTAGCATTATTCTTTTAGGTAGACATCGTCGCCGGTTTCAATATTGTTTAATTCATCTTTTTCGCACCTTATTTAGGGGAACAACAAATTTCGGCCAACTTTTAATCATCTCGACGATTATGTAATATGTGAAGTCGCATTAAATTAGCTGACGTCCGAATCTAATTTAACGAGGAAATTCGGGTCTAAAACAGAAAAATAGCGCGAGCAAAGACCAAGTAAAACTAAGTTTTTGATGTGAATAGGTCTGGGTTACTTTAATCAACGATGTTGGTCTTCTTAATTTTTTTTTTTTTGGTTTTAATCAAAAAATTGCATCCATATGAAGCCTACGTGCAAGTCACTAGCAGTGGTCCAATTATTTGATACTTCTACTTCTTCTGTTTATAACAACAATTGTTCTTGGTGGAGGTGATCAGCTTTTATATTGATTGCCGTCTCCTTTGTCTTTCTTCCTTTTCCCTTTGAATCTTTGTCACATCTTAGAGAGAATAAGAATCTTTGAACTTTGCCCAAAGCCATTCAACTATGATCAGCATCTCTCCCTATCAAAATAATTAGTTGGCCATTATATAAAGGCTTATTTTAAGTCAGAATTGGTATACCCATAAAAAGAAAAGTTAAATATGGTTTTAATACACTTTAGTGACCACATAAAATGCAATTTGCATCTCTGAAAGAGAAGGATTTTTTGCCGTAGCAGTTATAGTGGAAAGAAATTAAGTCTATTATGGATGTTGGACTTTATGGTGACCATTTTTTATTGTATTAATATATTTATTTATTTTTTTATCACAAAAGAAGTCTCTTTGAAGGTGAGGTTGTGTCCATAGCGGCCTTGAGAGTCGTGTGGTCAGGAACAGGTTAGTGGTAAGTCACTTCTTCCTTCGATTAACCATTTATTGCTTATGGTTCCCAGCCCACAGACAGACATACATTGATGGCACAACTCAATAGATCTGTGTAGCTTCTTTAATCATTATTATTACAACAAGATTACAAAACTTTTACTCTCGAACGTTCGTGAGTCACTCTTGAATCACTTCTAGAGTTCCTCCACTAACTGAAGGCATTGGACCGACCATGGAGAGGTCTGGTGCACCAAATAATGGCCTAGAAGGTATTTTAGTGACAAAAAGCTTCACTTTGCATTTGGCTTGGATACATTAAGAGATTGGACGCTTCATTTTTATCAAACAGCCTTCTATTGCCAAAACTTGAAATGCCACTGAAGATGTGTACTAGAACTCTCGAGTGCATTTGGCGACATCATTAGAGGATTGATCCATCAATCTCTTTTGGTGCATTTTGTTCGAACTTTTTAAAAATGTCTTACATCTATCATGTTTCTTTTCGAATTATGAACTATTTTAATGCCAAATAACTCTTAATTTAGGAACTCGTCAAAATATTCCAAGCTGCGTTTGGTTTGGACATCTTATTTTAAAAAAATTAAGGTTTAGAGATCGAGACACATGCTATAAATCAATGGGGTTTGGGGCTTGTTTGTTGGATCCATATCAGAATTGATAGTATTACAAAATAAAAGGGCATAAGAGTCATACGTAGGTATAAGCAGATGGCTGTAGAGGTGGGTAGTGGAACCAGAAAGTAGGAGGGCATTAGAAAATATGGCTAACATTTAAATTACTTAAAAGGCCAGTGCTAAGATATTTTAAGGGATGGAGACAACTTTCAAGAAATAGAAAAATAGTACGATAGGAAGCATAAAAAAGCTTTCTTTCTTAATAATAGTATAAATGTGAAAGGAAGTGCAGCACCTCACGTTGTCCGTATGTGAATTTGTATTCGGTTCTTATAAGGATAAAATTATGATTATTAGATGTTTGACAAGTTTTAAAAAAGAGACCGCAATGAGATTGCAAACCTATGTTGTTAAACAAAGAATCAGGAGGAGATCTTTCCACTTATATACGGCTTAATTACTCAACTTATATATAACTCCGATGCGTTCTCTAAATTACGTGCATGCGATGCGCATGGCAACATCAAGCACAATAGCAAATAACACTAAAAAGTAAAGTGAATTCAATTTTTTTTACTAAATTCATACCATTTTGTTGCTAAAAGTAGTTTAGCGACACTTTTTGACCCTTACAAGACCGTTGTGCATGAAACTAGATTCGTGTTGATATATTGTATAGGCTTATTCTGCTCAGGTGTTGCTTGATTTTTATTTGGGGACAATTATATCCGAGTTTACCTTTTGTTTTCCTCTTTAGTATATTGTTTGGAGAGCCCTATTGACAATTTTATAATAGTCAATTGACGCCTTCAACATTAACTTTAAACAACTAAGATATTTTTAAGCTAAAAAGGAAAATCCAAATATTTATGCCTTAAAAAGTAATAGAATCTAAATTCATAAATAGTAAAGTGGAAGCTGGTGTTGTCTTCTCAACTTGGTATGTCTATCATTTTGTCATTTAAAATTCAACCAATCAAATGAATTTTACATTTCTCTCCCTTCTATGTTCATAAGTTTTTTTATATCTTTGTAGTTCATTGTGGTCTTTGTTACAAACCTCAATATATTGATTATTATTATTATTATTTGAAAGAGATTATTTTTACAATTTTATGTACTATTTTATTTCTTTATTTGTTGCTAAAGGCTAATGATTGATACTATACAAAGTTGATTTTCAACAACAAAAATGATTGAAAAATTATATAAAAAGGATGCAAATAATATTTTTGCTGCTATTATACTATTACTACTTGTTTTATTAATACTTTTCGACATGCAAATATCAAATTTTTTGATTTATATTTAAACTGTTGTTATTCTGGTATTCAATTCGATTAAACTAGTACCAGAAAGTAATAAGAAGAAAATAAATGACAAACTTATACGTACATGGAGATCTCAATTCTTGGATCCAGCAAAATGACAAACTGTCCACAAATGGCAGCCCTCCACGTACATAGCTTCCTAATTTTTTTTCTCATTTGTCTCACGTTAACAAATACCTTGAAAAAATTCCTCAAATCACACCGAGCGATTTCGCGGAAATTGACGTTATACACGTTCCACGTGGCGCACAATCAGGCAGCTACCGACACCAAAACTCGGAAACTCTAACCTGCGCCCCCTCGTCGTCCCACTCTAACCTGCGCCCCCTCCTCGTCCCTCGCTAGATACTGTAAATTAGTACCATAACGAGTCAATCAATCACTTGAAAACCCTCCACCTCTCTCTTCTCTCCGTGTCTACTGTTAAAACCTGTAAGTATTTTGCCCTTTATTATAAAAATCTGTGTTTCTCCTTTTTCTTTTGCTGAAAGTTCGATCTGTTGAATCTGTATTCCTGAAAATCAGCAACAGCTCGAACCCAATTCAGTTAATGTATCTCGTGATTCGTGCAAGCTCAAATCTTGACACATACACATCATAAAGGTTCAATCTTTACTCAGATATATCCGCAGTTTCTTGACTTTTTCCTGAATATCTGTGTTCTTCTTTGAATGGTTTTAGAATCTTGTTTGAAATGAGAATTAGGGTTTTTGGGATCTTGTTGATTACTGTTGATTGTAGAGATTTTGTCAGGGTTTTTGGGTTTTGATAGAATTGGAGGGAAGGTGAGCGTGTTGAATGTGTAACTTTGGTAGTTGGAACATGCTGTTTTGATGAGTTGTTTCTACAAAAGTGGTTGGGTTTTGATTGTTTTTGGGATCTGATGAGACGTCGTTCACCTGCGACGCCTCCGTCGGATAATATGGAGAAGGGTGCAGGAAAGAATCAGCAGTCCCGGCTTTGCTTATTGTCGCTGTTGACGGCGTTTTTCTGGTTTTTCTTATTGTACTTCCATTTTGTTGTACTGGGTGGTAGTAATATTGATGATGCTGCACAATTAGATTCCATTTCTGCCCGGCCTAGCAATGATGAGCCAACACCGCCGACGCCTATTAGTCGTCCCAAAGTTGATGTTCGCCGTGAACCAGATGTTTCTGTTAGTCCTAACGTTTTCAACAACCAACCAAGAAATCCTGTGGTCAATCCTGATCCTAAGCTAGAGGTTTCTGTTGATCATAGTCCGGTTACTGCCCAACCAAAGCCTACTAGTCATTCGGTGATGACTCCTCCAACTACTCCTAATGTTTTTCATGAACAAGAGGACTTTCCATTCATGAGGGCATTGAGAACCGTAGAGAACAAGAGTGATCCTTGTGGTGGGAGATATATCTATGTTCATGACCTTCCTCCGAGGTTTAATGAGGACATGCTCAAGCAGTGTAGGAGTCTTAGCTTATGGACCAACATGTGTAAGTTCACTACTAATGCCGGACTTGGCCCCCCACTGGAGAATACCGAGGGAGTGTTCTCAAATACTGGATGGTATGCCACAAATCAATTTGTTGTTGATGTGATTTTTAGCAATCGAATGAAGCAGTACGAGTGCTTGACTCGTGATTCTTCTCTCGCCGCTGCAATTTTTGTGCCATTCTATGCTGGATTTGATATTGCTCGGTATCTATGGGGGTACAACACGTCGATGAGGGATGCTGCATCTCTTGATTTGGTTAATTGGCTTGAGAAGAGGCCAGAGTGGAGCATAATGGGAGGGAAAGATCATTTTCTTGTTGCGGGGAGGATAACTTGGGATTTCAGGAGACTGAGTGATGAAGAAACAGATTGGGGCAACAAGCTCTTGTTCTTGCCGGCTGCAAAAAACATGTCAATGCTTGTTGTAGAATCTAGCCCGTGGAATGCAAATGATTTTGGTATCCCTTATCCCACCTACTTTCATCCAGCTAAGGATGATGAAGTCTTCATTTGGCAGGACAGGATGAGGAACTTGGAGCGGAAGTGGCTCTTCTGCTTTGCTGGTGCACCTCGGCCGGATAACCCCAAATCCATTAGGGGGCAGCTCATTGATCAGTGCAAAAACTCCAAGGTGGGCAAGCTGTTGGAATGTGATTTTGGGGAGAGTAAGTGTCATTCTCCAAGCAGCATAATGCAGATGTTTCAAAGCTCCCTCTTCTGCCTTCAGCCTCAAGGTGATTCATACACTCGAAGATCTGCTTTTGACTCAATGTTGGCAGGTTGCATTCCCGTCTTCTTTCATCCTGGTTCTGCATACACGCAATATACTTGGCATCTTCCAAAAAATTATTCAAAGTACTCGGTATTTATTCCGGAAAATGATGTCCGTGAGAAAAACATCAGCATAGAGCAATTGCTCAGCCAAATACCTCCTGAGCAGGTGAAGATGATGAGAGAGGAGGTTATAAGTCTTATCCCGAGGCTGATATATGCTGATCCTCGATCTAAGTTGGAGACTCATAAAGATGCCTTTGACGTCGCTGTGGAGGCAGTTATTGGCAAAGTTACGCGGTCGAGGAAAGACATAATTGAAGGTCGCACTGATGAAAATTTCATTGAGGAGCTGAGTTGGAAATATGCTCTGCTAGAAGAAGGGAAACGCGAGGTGGGGCTTCATGAATGGGATCCTTTTTTCTCAAAACCAAAAGCTGGTAATGCAGATTCCAGTGTTTCATCATCATCATCAGAAGCAGCCAAGAATTCTTGGAAGAATGAGCAAAGATCACATTCATGAGTGGAAGGCTATGATTATCACATTCATGAGTGGAAGGCTATGATTTCATTGGGAAAAATTGCATAGTGCCCAACGCTTGCAGGTTGGAGCTTTAGCAAGGGTGCAAGAACTCTCGCTGAGAGTTAAAAGATGCAATCAACGTATGAGCACTTACAGTGCCTTGTTAGAAAATCCTGTCGAGTTACCACCTACTTCATGATCCCCTTGGACTTGTTTACCCTGAAAATAGAGATATTATGTTTTTGATTCAGATATAAAGAAGTTTTTCATTCCCTTCGCTATTCATTTTCGCTTCTTGATTCTTTGTAATTGATTCATACACACGTCGCCATATGGTTTGCGTTACATAATTACGTTGGTTAGATCTTCTTACCCAATTTGGTCTTCAATTACCTGATTTTGTTCTATTTTTTTCTTCCATTACTGCCTGTTCGTAATATGCCAACGAGTGTTTCGATTTATCTTGATGCTTGTATGCATTCATGAAGGTGTATAAGTTAATCTGGGGGCAATTTTTTGTCCTTGACAAGTACAACGTTCAGGGCCTCAGGCCTATAAGATCACACCAGTTGCCACTCCTTCTCTGCAGGTGTTTGTTAATTTTGCTTCTTCGTTAGAAGTATTTTAGCAGCTCACCCCGTTTTATTCATCCTGTGGCATTCATTTCTATCGCTATGTTAAACTGAGACATACAAATTAATTACCGGCATGGTTGACAAGCTCATTTTGAAGGGTCCACATTATAATAGGTAATGGACAATGTAAATGAAAAATGACAGTAGCGGAAACGTTATAAAGAGCATTTCGCTTTTCTAGCAACTAGAAATGGAAAGAACCAGAACTGTGGATGTCCTCTTCTTATAGCAAAGAAGGGAAGGAAAGAGTAGTTTTAGGAGAACGAAAAGAGTTACTGTTGCTAAAAATGTTGTCATTGTTTTCCTTGTTCCTCCCCATCATTTGTATACCTATAGGTAGAAATGTTGAGCTGCCATATTTGATCTTTCACCAAAGTCTCCTTCTGTGTTTTGGGATGGCCTTAGGGCTACTATCTTGATGCTTATACATTCTTCTTGACTTTTACTCCTTTCTTTGTACGGCTAACATTTTGTGGCCATGCCTGGGTTCTGTATTGATGATTCTATTCGGCTCTTTCTTATAATTTGAAAGAGAAAAGAAAGAACAATCTTTTTGGTCCATCATCACTTCTTTTCAGAGATATAATGGGAGTCTAGGAAGGGACTCCTTTCTCATCCGTCTCCCTTTGGTGCGAATTCACTCGAGAAGTATTCGGTCTTAGATCTACGTGGAAGATCATTTGCTGTACGTTAAGCCTGGAGGGAAGATTTAACCGGGTAGTGGCATAGTGTTAGCGGTTAACCGTTACTAGCAACCCCAAACATCGTCGCAAGGACTTTGAGTAGCGGCACCATTGCTAAACGAGCTTCAAATGCGCAGCTCTACATTCCTTCACAGTCCACTCCCTCCATCTCTCTCTAGTTGGTGATGATCAAGAAACTCGTGCACTCTCAGGCTACAGATTTGCACTCGGTTGCTTAGGTTTGTGCGGGAGACTGGCACGAAGTGGTGACCTGTCCTGTCAAATTCCAAGATTATGTAACGAAGCTATGAACAGTCACTTGAAGCTCAAGTCCCTATATCGATCGTTCATCTCCTAGCAACCAGGTCCTATGGGCATTAGAGGCTTCACATGCCAGCCACGCCTGTGCTGGTTACCTGTTAACAAGGTATTCATACCATCTTTTTGGTGAAGTTTGGACCTTACAGTGCTGTCAACGCTAATTCGCTGGTCACGTTTCACATGTTGTGCAGCGTATAGGGATTCAAGTACCATCAGCACGATTGGCATCTGCATGGCGATAAAGCTTTAGGAACTTGGCTACCTTCGGTCAAACCTATATGTTCAGTTTTGCTATGGAGAGACCGAAGCTGCTGCTGATAAGATCGCTCGATAGCCTTATTAGTTTCCCTCGATATCTGCTTTCCCAGCCCAGCTCGTGCATTTCATTCAGGGGCCATCAAACAAAATGTCCCGTTAATTTCGTTTTTGGGTAAAATAGTACCCAGAAAGTAAACAAAAATTTCACTTTAAGATCCATGTTTTCAATTTTTACACATAAAAATCTAAAGTTTTAATTATTCGCTTTTGAATCGTCAGGAGCAAAAATGTTAATCCAACTTTGCTTTTTCTCTCCTCTTTTTCTATTTTTTCATTCTCTTCTTCAGCAGCCCACCGCACCTTGCCGCCGCCGCCACAACCCTAGCCCCACATAACCACCACCACCCACCACCACTCTGAGGAGACGCCGCTACCAAGACCAACACGCTGACATCTCCAGCATCTTTCCAACTTGAACCGTATTCTCTCCGATGTTAATGCCACCACTTCGCGGCGGCCCTTACACCTCAACTTCAATACGATAGTTGTGTAGATCTAGTGGGTTATGCGTGGTGGTCGGGGAAAGAGGCAGTGCATGTGGCAGTGTTTGGTTGGGTTGGCGGTGGTGTGTAGCGATGTTGGGTTGGGTGGTATGGTAGTATTGGGTGGTGGTTGAGAAAGTGGGCGGTGGCCGATGGTCGATGGCTTAGGACGGGGGTAGTCGTCGGTACTGGAAGGGGGTAAAAAAATTCGTTTTTTGCCATAATACAGGTTAATTGACGCTTTGTCTGTGATGATATAGGAGCACAGTTAGGGATTTGGGCAGAATAGGGAGTTAGGTACTTATTAATTACATAATTAATACTCCAGAATGTGATATGTAAAAATTAAAAACATGAATCCTGAAATGAGATTTTTGTCTACTTTCAAAGCATTAAAGCCTTCTTTTTTCATTATATTTTGGTTATAAAACTGTAATGCAATTTCTAAAAATTAAATGTAGAGATAGGTGACTATGCCCCAGCTGCACATTATAGGCTGGAACCTCACATGTCCAGCACACACCCATAGAGAGAGAGAGAGAGAGAGAGAGAGAGAGAGAGAGAGAGAGAGACTCTATCATGGGACAATGCCTTCAATAAATGATGAGGAATAAAACTCATGTATAGCCCATGGTGAATGCTCCGATCTGAAATAATACTTCTTTTGGATACCAACTTATGGATGGGATGATAGTTTATGCTCTTTGAAAGTAACGGTTAATACTCGTGTATTATTTTTGTCATTGTAGTTAATACTTAAATTTCGGTTTTGCCTTATATAAAAAACTAAAATTGATGTCTGTTAAAAGTAACACATGTTTGTTTCGGCAAACTGATGATTAATGTGCATTAATTAGTTATTTACGATGATTATAATGGAATGAAAAATTACTTTCTTGATGTTTAGTTTTTGAACACTAAAACACATACCGTAAAAAGTAAAGATGAACATGTTATCGTCTTATATCTTCACGGTAGTAGATCATAGAGTTCATCGATCACCCCGACACTACAACATGCTCAACGCGCAACAGGGCAATGATTTGCTATTAACAATATTTCGTAATTGATCTCGAGAAAAAAGTTTTAGGATGTCTAGCATTAGTCGACAAGAGGAGATAAGCGCAAGCTGAGCGCGTGATGGGAAGAGCCTTGAGATTCCTAACAAATGCAATTGTTACTAAATGAGGCTTCAATGTCAAATACAAATTGCAGATTCAGCTCCATCTGACGACTATATTGAAAAGCAGATAACCTAATTGAGACGAGAGATTGATGGGAATTTGCTGCAAACGGCTATGCAGGATTTGAAAAGAACGGCATAAAACCAACCAAAAAACATCTCGTGAAAACCACACTTCAGCTCCTCCTTAAGAAACCAACTTCTCCTCCTCTCTCTTCAACAAAAGATCCTCGTGATGAAGAGCCCTTAATATTCACGAGTTTCCTCTTCTCTCTCAGAGGCTCATATATGGCTCCTAATCCAGTTTTTGAATTCTCTCCAACACCCTTCAAATACCCCACAAGTCTTCTTCAGAAACATGCATCATAACCCAAGAGCCATTTTCATCCATTATACTCCATGGAAGCCAAAGCCCCGTTTTTCGTATCCACCTTTTTGCTCTACTTTATTTGCCTCCAAGCAAACACTCTCCAAACCTATATAGTTCAGCTCCACCCACATGGAATAACCAATTCTTACTTCAACTCCAAGCTTCACTGGCACCTTTCATATCTTGAAAAAGCAGTTTCCACCGATGAAGAACCATCTTCTCGCCTTCTGTACTCTTATGGCTCTGCCATGGAGGGCTTTGCAGCTCTGCTTTCTGATCCCGAGGTTAAGGTTTTGAGGAACTTACATGATGTTATAGCTGTGAGACCAGACCGACGGCTTGAAATCCACACTACTTACTCTTACAAGTTCTTGGGACTAAGTCCTACAAGAGAGGGTGCTTGGTTACAGTCTAGTTTCGGTGGAGGGGCGATTATTGGTGTGCTTGACACTGGAGTTTGGCCCGAGAGTCCAAGCTTCGATGACCGTGGGATGCCTCCGGTTCCTCAAAAGTGGAGAGGTATATGCCAAGAAGGGCAGAACTTCAATTCATCGAATTGCAACCGCAAACTCATTGGGGCTAGGTTCTTCAGAAAAGGCCATCGTGTGGCTTCGTTGTCAGCATCGTCAAGTACTGTCGTGGAATACGTGTCGCCACGTGACTCACATGGGCATGGGACCCACACGGCTTCAACGGCTGGAGGGAGTCCGGTACCTATGGCGAGTGTTCTTGGTAATGCAGTAGGTGAGGCTCGAGGAATGGCCTCGAGAGCCCACATTGCCATTTACAAAGTTTGCTGGTTCAGCGGCTGTTATAGCTCTGATATCCTAGCTGCAATGGATATGGCGATCAGAGATGGAGTCGACATCCTCTCCCTCTCTTTAGGCGGCTTCCCAGTCCCTCTATATGATGACACCATCGCCATTGGCAGCTTTCGAGCTATGGAGCATGGAATTTCTGTTGTATGTGCTGCAGGAAATAATGGCCCAATCCAGAGCTCAGTAGCTAATGAGGCTCCATGGATTACTACTATTGGTGCTAGCACTCTTGACAGGAGATTTCCAGCAATCGTACGACTGGGAAATGGAAAATTCCTATATGGAGAATCCATGTATCCAGGGAATCTGATTCCAAACTCTGAGAAAGAGCTTAAGCTGGTTTACCTAGCGGAAGGGGACAGGGGAAGCGAATATTGTGTAAAGGGTTCTCTTCCGAGAGAAAGGGTTCGCGGGAAAATGGTGATCTGTGACCGAGGTGTCAATGGGAGGGCAGAAAAAGGTCAGGCTGTAAAGGAAGCTGGTGGTCTTGCAATGATTCTAGCAAACACAGAGATTAATCTGGAAGATGATTCTATTGATGCCCACATCCTGCCTGCCACAATGATTGGCTTCAAAGAAGCAGTGGAGTTGAAGAGCTATATTAACTCTACGACATTACCTAGAGCTCGAATCATATTTGGAGGAACTGTTATTGGAAAATCAAGGGGACCAGCAGTAGCACAGTTTTCATCAAGGGGACCGAGTTTTACTGACCCTTCAATCCTCAAACCGGACATGATTGCTCCCGGGGTAAACATCATTGCTGCTTGGCCTCAAAACTTGGGCCCCTCCGGCCTTCCAGAAGATTCTAGAAGAGTAAATTTCACTGTCATGTCTGGGACTTCCATGGCTTGTCCCCATGCCAGCGGAATTGCTGCCCTGATTCACGCGGCTCACCCAAAATGGACGCCAGCTGCTATCAAATCTGCACTTATAACAACTGCCGAAGTAACTGACCATTCAGGAAAACCAATAATGGACGGAGACAAACCTGCTGGACTTTTTGCAATTGGAGCTGGACATGTGAACCCAGAAAGCGCCATCAATCCTGGACTGATCTATGATATCAGGGCAGATGAGTATATCACTCACCTGTGCACTATTGGATACACAAGATCAGATATTTTTACCATTACTCACAGGAACGTGAGCTGCCATGAACTTCTGCAGAAGAACAGGGGTTTCAGCCTTAATTACCCCTCTATTTCTGTGATTTTCAGGCCTGGGATGATGAGTAAGATGATTAAAAGGCAGTTGACGAATGTGGGGAACCTTAATTCCACTTTCTCAGTGGAAGTGATGGCACCTGAGGGAGTAAAAGTTAGAGTGAAACCACAACATCTGACATTTAAAAATCTAAACCAAGTATTCAGTTACCGGGTTTGGTTTATATCTAGGAAGAGAATAGGCTCACAGAAGATGAGATTTGCTCAAGGGCATTTGACATGGGTGAACTCGCGCAGTAGTTCTAACAAGATTAGGAGTCCAATTGCAGTGACATGGGAATCTAAGAAGTAGAGTACGGGTACTAAGCATGTAGTAACAGTAGTAACAGAAGTATTGGCTTCAAGTCTCTTCACATAGGACTGGCAGCAGATTGTTATAATCAGTATGTTCTTACCATTTGACAGAAAACATGAGAATTCCTTAGATGCGCAAAGGAGGCCTTGTCACCAGATATACTCTTTGAAAGGCGAAAAAGTGTTCTTTCCTTCATGCACATGAGCTTCAGTGATATCAGAAGTTATGGCACTTGTCCTCGCCTACCCTATTATCATTGTGCTCTTACTTAACATAGCATGTCAGCACAAGGCTATCAGAGGAAGCATGGCTTAATTTACATCTCACATACGAGATGGCACGGGAAAATGATAAAAATCTTACAAAAATCTCCCCAAGCTTAACTTAAGGGTAAAAACTAGAACATTGAAAAAGAAAAGAGAAGTATACAAAATTATAGCAATTACCCTCAGCTCAATCTTCTAGTCTGCATAATGGTAAGATTATTGGTCAGCTTCACTTTATCGTATAAGCTAAAACAGGTTTAAGAAGAAAAGTCCGTGACTGAGCAATCCGAGTAGCCGATAAACAACTCTCTAGTTTAGGTTTTTGAGATAACAAAAATATACCAAGTATTATAAATGAGACGAAACGAGGTAGTGCTCAAATTCGGTCTACCAACATTAAGGAAAAACGGTTTGAACTTACGCTTAAGCTAATCACAGGACACCAACATTGTGGCAGACAAAAGTCAAACAGCAGAGGAGAAGGATTTACATTGCTCTCAGCTCTTGATGAACTGCAACCCATTCTGGTTAGCATATCGCTCCATGAATCTCATGAACCTGTCCCAATCTCGTGGAGTTCGCATGACATACTTTGCCTCAATCCCTGCAGGTCTCCCGTTAAGGAACCTGGCATTAACATCAACTGACTGAAGAACCCCTTCTTCATCTATCATGTAGAAGCCGGTGATATCCCCAACTTCACTGGATGAGTCAAATACAGATGGTTGATCAAACCTGAATATAGCCATACCATTGGTGCCATCCCTTGATTTGGTTAGCTTCACGTCTGGTACTGTTTGCTCATCAGTTCCTTGTATGAACTGAATTGATGGTTTAATCATCAATATAGTGAGTCTAGACTGTTGGAAGTATTGTCTTTGAGGGGCCCTGCATGAGATGGTTAAACGTAAAGGTTGCCCGCTAAATGAAGAGCGCGCACTGTGATGAACAGCTCCAGAGGAGATGCCTACAAAAACAGTTAGCGTTGCCAGTCATAATATATCACCAAGTACAAGCCAATGCCTTCTACTGTGAGCAAGTTTTTTATGCATTTTTAAACTTCAAGTGACGATACAAATGGTAAGATGTGGCCCTTATGAATTTTCCAAACTATTACCGATGATAAATCTCATTCTATGTCCTTAAGTTTCTCAGGCTGGTGGCTCAATCGGAGGGAGAAAAATGAGTGTGGAGTGCAGCCTCCGTTAGATATGGGTCAGTCTCAGATTCTTATAAGTGTCATGCTTTCAGGTAAAAGAGAGGCTAATAGAACCAATGTTTCCTTGCTTCACTCCATCCCACGGAATCTACCACATGGATAGTTCAACTCTACCCGCTCCCTTATGAACCGAGCTAGTGAAAGCAGTAATCTTGATCATCAATCTGATGCTGCATACGGGAAACATGCCCAACTGCAGCAACATATGGATAACTCAACTTTTAGATCGAAGCATGGAACTACCTACACTTTGATCATCTGGAACAACCTGATATAATCGCCCCGTCATGAGCAAGACTACTACGAAAAATCAACTGAGGAGGAACTAGGTTCAATCATGCAATCATCTCTGCACAATGATTATGTGAATTCTCTTGAAAGCCCAGCGGAAACTCTTGCGTTTCTTTTACTTCTCTTTCATTCATCCCTCAATGGAGCATATAGGATTAATGAACCAACAACAGAAGTATAAAATCCAAGTATGCTAGGGCAATGGCGAGTAGTCAATGTGGTAATCAAGTGACTCAATTCGTTAGATTCCTCACATAGCATATATAAGGATGCAAGCCTGCGATATTTTATGTACCAAAGAAAAATATTTGGGAAATCTAATACCTAACCAAGATGTTTGGATGTTACAGTATGAGTAACAAACCACAGTTGGATATTTTGGTCAAGCTAAACACGGTATAGAATGCCGTATCGATTCAGTGTGAGGCCACAAGGGAAACATATTACCTTACAATCTAAGAGTGTGAGGTCTTGCAGAAAGTTGAATGCAACAAAACGTTCTGCACTATTTTCCAATCGTTTTTTAACTCATCTGGCTCAACCGTGAAACAAACGAATCGCCACATTACAAGAGCAGAGGTTCTAGCTGGGTGGTTCATCGAATTGGAATTAATTTGGAGAAAATTAGTTTAGAATTATGAGCAACTCCTCCATGGCTCCATGCTATGCATATAAATTATCAGATGTTAGTAATGCACATCAAAGGCCATAAAAAATATGCCGCTGAGTTCATGGTATCATGTCTTTCCTACTTCATCATATAGTTTGCTCTACCGTAAGGAGCAAGTACATAATGCAAAATAATAAGAACCCATATCAGTTTATAGTAGCTTTTTAAAAATCTAAATAACCACCACAACGTTGAACAATTGCCCATGAAATAAGAAAGGGCCAATGTGACAAGATTAAAGAATTCAAACTGCTTATAACCCAAGCTATGGCTGTGTCGTGTGCGTGTGAGACACATTTAAGAAGACAAGAAGAGGAAGAAAAAAGAGTGTACCTGGGAGAAAGCGGGGTTGGTTTGAACAGTGAGAGACTGGAGATGCAAATGCAAGAGACTGCAGTGTCGCCATGCTCGCCTCTGTGTGTGTGTGTGTGTGTGGGCGCGTGCGTGTCTGTGGAGATAAAGAAAGGGGACTGATGAGGGTGGGTGTGTAATAAGGACAGCCATTCACTAGAAGGATTGGATGGTTACCGGGCGAAATCTATGTGGCACGACACGTGGCAAGCAGAGGGAGGGTTGGGCTGGTTACTTAAATGCACAACCAGGGGGCCCAAATTAACCGCCCGAGCTTCCCTATCTACTTGGGTCCAGTTCGGCTACGTCAAAGGACCTTTACGGCCTAGAGATATCAATGGGCCAGTTTAGGAAAAATGGGCCGGAATTTCTAAGAATATGAGAGCCCAGCCCTAGTCCAAGCCAAAGGGCCGAGCTTGGGCTAGGCCAGGCCGGTCCAAAAGAAATTACCTTTTTTAGTTATTTTTAGTCATTGTTAATTTTGCACTAAATGAGATATCTAGTCATTTATAATGCAGGTAGCGAAGGCCACGGCCACGCACGCACAAGGCCAACCCCCGTACTCGGCCAAGCCCAAGGCCAAGCAAGGCTGAGGCTGCTAAGGCCAAGCATGGCATGGCCTAGGAAGGCCAAGCAAGGCACGGCCAAGCAAGCCAAGACCGATTAAATTTATGATAAATTTGTAATTAGCTGTTTATAGTTGCTGGGAGGATAAATATCTAAAAGTGCCAAAATAGTTGTTAAAATATTGTTAAACGAATATAACCCCACAAACTAGCAGTTATATAGCTGTTAGAGGGGTAAAAGTATAATTTTTGAAAAGTATGCCCGTCGGTAGGAAAGGGGGAGGGAGAGGGGGGAGGGATTTGAAAATTTTGAAAATTTGGAATTTTTAGGGCTAAGCCGGGCTTGGACTAAAAACGAGCTCGATAACGGCTGGATTAGGGCTTGGATACCGGCCAGACCGGGCTTGGATTTAAAACAGGCCGGGCCGTTTTCGGAGGAAAATGGAGCCCGATCTTAATTCAGGCCTTATGCCCTATGTATCAGGGCCAGCACTATTGACCTAATGGGCCGACCCAGCCCAGGCTTTTCTTGGGCTGGCCCATGGGCCCCGAGCCCGTTTGACATCTCTACCTTTACCCTTGAAACTATAAGGTTATAGACTTGCTAGAATGGCTCTTCTTTCATTTTTATACAAGGTCGCAATTTATACATGTCGAGTTCTGTAGGCTTACAGAAGTAAATAATTTAAGGCGGAGGGAGTTTGTCTTTTGCTTTTCTTGCTATTCTTTGGGCATTACATGAGATCATCCAACCGTTCATGCAAATCCAATTGAAATGAAAAAAAAAAAAGAATCTTAATTCAAGACCCACCCCTCAACCACTATGACCGGCGCACTGTTCCAGACATCAATTCAATCTCACCCCTGCCATCACCAACGAATGGTCAACCATACGCTGATGCACCATTGGTCTATTACACCATCTTACCGCTGCCACGACCCATTGTCGTTGTGATCATCAATCCACCGCCACTGTAAACCTCCACCGTCATTGTGTCACCCACTAACAATCTTTTTAACAAATTACATGTCACCCAAGGTTGTCTATGAACTCTATATGTTTCTCACCGCTGCCAATCAGTAATAATAAGAGTTCATATATGGTGGGGCCAGCCCACTTTAGGGCCAGAAAAGGGCCAAAAAATCGAGCCTAAAACTGGGCTGAAAATGGGGCCAAAATAGGGCCGAAAATGGGACCAGATTCGGGCCAAAACAAGGCCGGGTCGGCCAGCCCTAAAAAACTGGGCCATGGCCTAAAAACGGGCCGGTTCGGGCCAACCCATTTTTTAGGTCCTGACCCGGGCTTGGATAATTTTTGGAAATGCATAGGCCTGGCCCTAGCCCTGGCCCAAGACTCTAAAGGTTAGGGCCAGTAATGTTCACCTACAGGGCCGGGCCAACCCGGGCCAAAAACGGGTCGGATCGGGCTAGCCTGCGGGCAGCCCGGCCCTTTTGACCACTCTAGTAACTGTGGTAGTGATGCGGGTGTCATGTTGTGATAACAATAGCATGGCGATTTTGGTGAGTGTAAGTACCCGATAGGGGTGGCTATAGCAGTCCATTCGTGGCGAAAGTGACGGTAACATAATTGTGGTAGTAATGGTGGCGGCGACGACGTTGTAAACGTTGTGTGGTTGCAGTGGCAATAAGGACGATATTGGTGGATTCGTAGATTGTAGAGATTCCAGAAACGGTAAGATAAGTAAATAATTATTTTTTTTAATTCAAATAAATTCAAATTCGATAAAATCTGATCATTTCTCATCGGCGTTCACTCTATAAAAAAATTTCTAGTCAAATCCCATAAAAATAAATTCCAATTCCTTTTTTTTAAATGTTTCAAACAACAAATTTTAAGTATTTGAAATGAAATTCCATATGTAGTTCCAAAACCACTACAGTGATGAGAATTAAGTTGGCTTCTAAAAATTTTGAAGTTTTTAGCGTTAAGCAGGGCTTGGACTGAAAACGGGATCGATAAGGGCTAGATTAGGGCTTGGATACCGGCCGGACCGGGGTTGGATTTAAAACAGGCCTGGCCGTTTTTAGAGGAAAATGGAGCCCAACCCTAATTCAGACTTTATGCCTGGGCTTTACTTGGGCTTGATCGGGCTGGCCCACGGTCCCTGAGCCCTTTGACATCTCTACCTTTACCCTTGAAACTAAAAGGTTATAAACTTGCCGGAATGGCCCTTCTTTCCTTTTTTACAATGTCGCAATTTATACCTGTCGAGTTATATAGGCTTACAGGATTAAATAATTTAAGGTGGAGGGAGTTTTCTTTTGCTTTTCTTGCTAGGAGGGAGTTTGTCTTTTGCTTTTCTTGCTATTCTTTGGGACGTTACATGAGATCATCCGACCGCCCACCATGCAAATCCAATTGAAATGGAAAAGAAAAAAATATATTAAAGAATCTTAATTCAAGACCCACCCCTCAACCATTATGACCAGTGCACCGTTATAAACAACAGTTCAACCTCACCCCTGCCATCACCAACGAACGGTCAGTCGTACGCTGATGCACCATCGGTCTATCGTACACCATTTCACCGCTGCCACGACCCATTGCGGCTGTGATCATCAATCCACCGCCACTGTAAACCTCCACCGTCACTGTGTCACCCACCAATAATCTTTTTAACAAATGACACGTCCCCCAAGGTCGCTTATGTACTCTATACAGCCGCCAACATTATCACCATCACTACCCATCATCCTCAAATAATCAGGTAGAGTTTCAAGGATTTTATTTTCTAATATGGTCATTTAACTAACACAATAGCGGTTACTAATAGTACTCAAATCTTGGTAAATTATAGTTTTGAGTTGCTCTACTTTTATAGCAGCAATTTATTGACCTTTCTTGCAATGGTTTACTGGCATTTTTTCTCCTGCTCACACTCTCGGGGCAATTAAGTTCTTTTCATTTTATAAACCATATATAATAATTTGGGCCTAGGAAAATTTGCCTGGCCCAAGAGAATTCAAACGGAAGTTAACGGAACGCGTTGTACTTTTAACGTCAATGTTAACGGCTGCATAACCGTTTGTTTCTAAAGCTTACATGCTGCTGGGGTTCATGCTCCTGTTTGCTACAGTAGTACAGTACCCAGGAGGAGGAGGAGGAGGAGGAGAAGAAGAGAGAATCAGCAATGAGGAGTCGTTTTTTCTCCCTTCTCCGGGGAATATGGTCCAAAGATCCTCAACCCCTCTCTCTAGCCGATGCAGAGGCCAAGTACGGGCTGTCCGCTGTGGCCATAGAAGCCAACTATGGCAAATATGCACGTTAGCAAAACCCATTTTTGTGCTGCCGTTATTGTAGTGTTGATTCTCTATTTGGGTTGCGGTTTTTTGTTAGCTAGGGTTTTTTTTTTTTTGGTTACCATACTTTCCTTCGTTTCATTTGGGAACCTTGGTTCGTACAAATTTGTCTTGGGCGTTGCCTACAAAACGCTCAGGGAGATATCTGTTTTTAACTTTTGTTTGGCTTCTGTGAACGTTTTTGTGCTCTGGTCTGGTTGACCAGGCCGGAAATTCTGCTTTGGACTTTTGGTACTTGTTGATTTAATTTTGTTGGAGCTGAGATGGCTTACATCAAGAAAATTTTTGTGCTGTGTCGTCTGGTTCGCAGTGAAAATATCTGGGAAAATCTGCTTTTACTCTGTCTATCTATTAAATCACTTGTGTTTGCTTGCCGGAATAATGAAGAAGAAAATGTGTGGGACCCATCAGCAGGAATTTTTTGCAGTAGCTTCTTGTTGATGAAAGTGACGTGGTCGCTGGGTTTTGTACCTACCCTGTAAATTTTGACGAGAGTTTCAACTGCTGTGTAGATTTGTTTTGGCTCACTGTAAGGTAGTCAAACCCGTTTGCATCCATTTTTCCTTTTGAAATGAAGAGCAGAGGTATTCCCAGTGACTAAATGAGCCTACCCAACAATTCCTCATCTTCCTTTGTTAACCATCATCACTGGCCCTGGCCGTATCAGCCCCAATTCCTCTTTTTAGGACTTGCAGCTAATGGAAGACTTCATTATGTGATTCCTCTGCAGGTTGACTTTTCATTCTCAATTTGGGAATGCTGTGGCGTCAATGCTCGATGAATCAGGCACCATGCATCAGAATGTTCAGAGTCATTGTGTTGTTCCCCAGACCCCAGTCTATAAAGTGATTGAGTCAAAATTCTGAAGAATGAGTTTCTTTTAGTTGATACACTCCACGCATGCCATATTACCGTGTGAGTTGACTTGTTAATTCATTGAGGTAAAAGGTGTTTGAACTTCTGTTAGTTGGATATCTACAAACGAGATCCACGAAGCATGCGTGTTTTAGAAGATGAGCATGGCTATGTTACACATGGTTTTGTTAAAAGCTCACTGTAAGAGTACTGTTTCCTTCTTGATAGTACTCCTTTTGAAGTTTGGCGCAGGGCCGCAGGCTTAATGTTAGGAAGAAGGATAAGTTAGAAGCACGAATGTTAAATCGTTGAGGTAAAAGGTGTTTGAACTTCTGTTATATATTGGGATATCGAGAGACGAGATCCACGAAGAATTTGTGGAACTTGGGCATGTTTTACAAGATGAGCATGGTTCCGTTACACACGGTTTTGTTTAGTGCTCAGCGTAATGTAAGGAAGAAGGATAAATTAGAAGCGTGAATGAGTAGTGTTAATAAATTGGATCAATGGACCCATTATCCGCCCACTAACAGATAATGTGTATTTGTTAGTCTGGATAATTACAGTTAATTAGAGGATATTTATCTCCTAAGTGTTTGAGGTAAATACATCTTTATCTCCTAAGAGTTGGAGGTAAAGCCAATCTCTAATTGTATCTCTATATAAAGGCTAGAGATATCCCAATAATAAAAAAAAGTCATAGCAATAATCCCTCTCTCTATAGCACTCTCTCTAGAGCAATCACCAAGCTCTAGGATTTGGTTCGTGGACGAAGAACTCGACTCTAGTAGCCGTTTTCGTACCTGCGAAAAAGATCAAGCGCGTTGGAGGCTCGTAACAACAAGGATCCTACGTCGGAATTTTCGAAGACTTCGTACGGTATGTTTTCGAACCCATTACGTGTTACGTGGTAGCACGATAATTGTTGTAATCGTTTCAACATTGGTATCAGAGCATGATTACTTGTTGATTCGCCTTTAACATGCTAGATTAAATTATGTGCATGTTACGATTTTTTCCGGATACATGAATGAGACCCATTATTAAAATTCGAAATTTTTTGAGCATGTTTTTCTGAAAAATAATTAGATGGTTTTGTTCTCCTATGGTTGAGGATGAACTCCATAAAATTTCGTGATTTTTGGATGCATGATTTGTGAGAAATCACGATTTTATTTTTCAAGAAAACTGTGATTTTTTCGAGTTTTGGGACTCAAATTCGGAGTATGATATTCTGTTTTTATCATGATCGGTTGGTACATAATTAATCTATGTTGTATAAGCTTTCCAACGATATATCGTACGCATTATTTGGCTTAAAAACGAGAGAGATATGGCATCCCGAAGTTGGCATCGCGACATGGCGGCGCTGAAAAAATTAGGGTTTTCCTACGAAGATGATGAACAGTAAACCCACGCGCGCCACGCGCTCAAGCCGAGCCGTACACGCGCCACACGCGCAAAGTCGCGCCGAAACGAGCCGTCACGCTCATCCACGCGCCAGCGTGGCTGAGCCCAGGCGCGAAACGCGCCCACGCGCTCTCACGCGCCAGCAAGGCTGCGTCCACGAGCCCACGCGCCTGCTCCACGAACAGCTGCGCTGTCCCACGCGCAAGGCGGCGCGTGGAGGCGCGTGCAGGATGGTTTTTGGCCGGTGATCGTCACCGCCGGCGAGTGGAGCCTTGTCATGCCTTTTGAAAATTTTCAGTGGTGCTGAATTACCTTTATACCCTCTGTGTGTGTTCTGTTTAATTTTTAAACGATTTTTTCTATGAAAAATTAACTTTAAAATTTTGTTTTATACACACAGAATTTTTTTTAATTTCAGAGGGCATATTAAGGATAAATTTACTGTTTGTCAATTTTTTTAGGATTTATCTCTCAGTTTTTGGTCATTTGTGAGTATTTTTGTGGTACTTTTGTGGTTCCCAAAAATACGAATAATGCGTAAATATTATTTTTTGCACTTCGTGAGTAGCAATAAATATTTTTGGAGAGTTATATGACATAGATAAATTATGTCTAATTTGTTACATGCTTGCCTTGATTTGTGTTATGGTTTAAATATACTTTTGAGGTATATTTGTTGGGTTTTTGGTAAATCCACACTTTTAAACCATTTATATTTTCAAGGCCCTTGTCGCCCGTTTTCCTTGGGAGGAGAATGTGGCCTATTCATCCATTTTATTACCCTGTAACTTCTTATTTGAGTATGCTAGTTTTAGGTTAAATGGATGGATATTAGATTGGCATTCTAAAGAAACTTATGTTTAATGTGTTTACTCTTGCTTTAAGAAAATTCTTTTGAGAATAATGTGCTGTGCGGCATCTCCATTTGTTTTATTGGAGTAGTTTGTAGTAGGATTCTCAAAGATGTTGTATTCTGCTATTTCCCTGTATATTTCGAGAAAGCCTTGTACGGGGATGTAATTTCGCACGCACATTATTCAAACCAGAATTTTCTTAGCATAAGTTATTAGAATGCCAATAGGGCTCAATGGAGTCCTTGCAAATTTAATTGCATGGTGCAATTTTATATTGTTCTAAATTATCATGTGGATGATTTATTATATTGTGGCTTATATGATGATGAAATTTATTGCGAAAAATTACTTGAAAAATATTTTTCCCAACTCACATACATGGGAGATGATTACGAGCTTAGCAGATTTTCGATTTCATGATGTGAGGAAGGATTATGTTTTTCATTTGAATTTTTTGAAATAAATAGAAGGATGTATAATTAATGTCTTTTCCTTGCGCAATCTAATGTAGTGAATATAATGGCCACCAAGAATGTCATAGCTGATCTCGTTAAGGGTGAAAAACTTAACGGAGATAATTATGACGTTTGGCACAAAAAGATGAAATTCATGCTGAACGAACAAGAGCTCGAGGAGCACTTGACCAAGGAGATGGTCGCGCCAACTGAGGCGCAACCCCTAAGAGACCACACTGCCTACCAGAAATGGAATCAGAAAGATCGTAGTGCGCGCTACACCTTGTTGAGCAGCTTGCAAAATGATCTAATTGGGCAGTATGATGAACTTCCAACTTGCAAAGCTTTATGGGATCAGCTCAAGTTTTCTTTTGGTGGAACCTCAACTACGCGGCTTCGTAGCCTTGTGATTAAGTTTGAGGAGTACACAAAAGACCCTAAACATACCATGAGTGAACATCTAAGGATGATGTCCAATATGATTGGTAAGCTAAGGGATGCTGGCCATGCGCTCACAGATGAGCAGCAAGTCAGAGCTGTCATAAGGTCCCTTCCTGCCTCGTGGGCCAATATGAAACAGATATTGACCCACAGTGAAAACATCAAGAACTTTTCTGATGTTTCACAGCATGTCATCCTTGAGGACGAGACTCGAGATACTGACAAGACCCTTGCTTATGTCGCCCAAGGGGGATCGCGCAATGCAAATGGCAAGCGCGAAAGACAAAGTAAGAAAGGTAAGAAAGGCGAGGCTAGCACTTCTGCGCCAAAGGAAGGAAAAATGAAGAAACGCAAGAGAGGAAAACGTGGTGGGAAAAAGGATCTGTCTAAAGTTAAATGCTTCAACTGTCAACAGAAAGGACACTTCGCTCGTGATTGCACTGAGCCGAAGAAGGTACTTTCAGAATCTCTTTCTCAGTTATATGTTTCCTCACATGTGATGGTTGCTCATTCCCAACCTGTGTGGTTTGTGGATACAGGTGCAACAAAACATGTAGCACGTGATCGAGAGGGGTTCGTAGATTATCACCGGATTCCAGCGGGTAGCAAACATATCTTCATGGGAAACAATAGTTCCGAAGAGGTGCTAGGGGTTGGTTCTTACCAGCTCAAGTTGCGCACTGGGCGCACATTGATTCTAGAGGATGTGCGATATGCACCCACAGTTCGGCTTAATCTACTTTCAGTTACTGCTTTATTAGACAGTGGTTTTTCCTTTATTTTTAGGGGTAATAAGTTGGACATTTTTTTGGATGATGTTTTGTTCGGACATGGTTTTCGCATGGATAGTCTTTTTCAATTGGATTTAATTGATTCTCAGTCTTCTTATTCTTATGTGGTGAATGATAATATTGTGAATGATTCTACCACCTGGCATGCAAGACTGGGCCACATAGGCCAAGATAGAATGACTCGTTTGGCTAGAGAAGGCTTTTTAGGCCCACTCGCAAAAGTCAATCTACAAACTTGTGAGGCTTGTTTGGCGAGTAAAGCATGCAGGAAGCCTTTTGGAAAGGCTGTGAGAGCAACTCAACCACTTGAGCTAGTTCACTCTGATATATGCGGACCTATGAGTGTAAAGGCACGCCATGGCGCCTCTTATTTCCTTACACTGATAGACGATTATACGCGATATGGTTATGTGTATCTGATATCTCACCGCTACGAAGCTTTGGAATGTTTCAAACGCTTTGTAGCTGAGGTTGAGAATCAGAAAGAGAAGAATTTAAAAACTCTTCGCACTGACCGAGGACGCGAATATTTGTCAGATCACTTCAAGAAGTTTTGTGAGGAAAAGGGGATACGCAGGCAACTTACTATTCCTAATACTCCACAACAAAATGGTGTTGCGGAAAGAAGGAATAGAACATTGTTAGACATGGTTAGGTCTATGATGGCGCAAGCAAACCTTCCTATATCTTTTTGGGGGGATGCCCTTTTGACTGCAGCCTATATACTTAATCGTGTGCCTTCACAGTCAGTCAAATCCACCCCTTATGAGCTTTGGAATGACCAAAAGCCAAATTTGGATAACTTGCGCCCATGGGGCTTAGCAGGTTATGTTCACAGTACTTCTCATAAGTATGGGAAACTAGGGCCTAGAGCAAAGAAGAGTATCTTTCTAAGGTATTCTGAAAACTCTAAAGGTTATGTAATGTATGGTGAACATCCAAATGGTGGAAGGACTGAAATAGAGTCTCGTGATGTCGATTTCATAGAGAGTGATTTTCCTAGCATTGGAGATGCGAGTAAGAATCTTGACCTCTATGAGTTAGAGGAGGTTGAACCCACTTTACCATCTTCAAGCGAAGGTGGGGAATTAGTTCCTCATCCGGTTGTCGCTGAAGATAGTGTAAGTGACCTTCAACCTAGTGGGAGTATCCCAGACAGTGGGAGCACACCACAAGGACCATTAGGTCAACAAGATTCTCAACTGCGTAGAGGTGCACGAGGAAGAGTTCCACGTCGTCGTTTTGAGATTGACGGAGAAATTCTTATGTGCACTCCAAATGATGAAGACGAGCCTACTTCTGTGGAAGAAGCCTTATCTTCATCTGCTAGAAATGAGTGGATGGCTGCAATGAAGGATGAGTTAAGCTCAATGGAAAAGAATCGAGTCTGGGAGTTGATTGACCTTCCGCCAGGGCGCAAGACTATTGGAAACAAGTGGGTTTTTAAAGTCAAACGCAAGGTAGATGGGTTAATCGACAAGTATAAGGCACGTCTTGTGGCGAAAGGCTATACCCAACTGCGGGGTGTGGACTATGAAGATACTTTCTCCCCAGTGGTGAGATTTGCTTCAATTCGCCTGATCCTAGCTATTGTCGCCCAGCAGGATTTAGAACTTTTTCATATGGATGTTAAGACTGCGTTTCTCAATGGAGAACTAGACGAAGAGATTTATATGGCTCAACCCGAGGGTTTTGAAGTCAAAGGACATGAGCGCAAAGTTTGCCGTCTCAAACGTTCTATATATGGTCTCAAACAATCGTCTAGGCAGTGGTACTTTAGGTTTCATCATGCCATTACCTCTATAGGTTTTGAAATGATTGAACAAGACCATTGCGTTTACGTAAAACGATCCAAGAAAAATATTCTAATCCTTTCTTTGTATGTGGATGACATTCTTTTAGCTGGGAATGACATGAGTTCCATTGTCGCCACTAAGCAGTGGCTGTCCTCAACTTTTGAGATGAAGGACATGGGAGAAGCTAATTATATGCTCGGAGTTAAAATCATACGTGATCGTCCAAAGAGACTTCTCGGTTTGTCTCAAGAGACATATATCAAGAAAGTCATTGAACGATTTCGTATGCATAACTCAAAACCCATAGACACTCCAATGGACAAGGCGTGTACTTTGACCACAGACCAATGCCCAAAGAATGATGAGGAAATGAATCGGATGTCCAAAGTGCCTTACGCGGCTGCAGTAGGAAGTCTGATGTACGCTATGCTGTGTACGCGTCCAGACATCTGCTATGCCGTTGGAATGGTGAGTCGTTATCAGAGTAATCCTGGACCCGCTCATTGGAATGCGGTGAAGAGGATCCTTCGATACTTGGGTGGAACCGCTGATCTCGTCCTGTGTTATCATGGTGGAGACTTGAGACTGAGAGTATACAGCGATGCTGATTGGGGCGCTGATAGAGATGAGCGCATATCCACTTCGGGTGGAGCTATCTCTTGGCACAGCAAGAAAAAGTCTTGCATCGCCCTATCCACGATAGAGTCGGAGTATGTTGCTTGTTCAGCAGCAGTCCAGGAAACTGTTTGGTTGAGGTCATTCTTACAGGCTCTAGGGGTTACAACTCATGCAGATGAGTCTGTCATTGTTCACTGTGTCAATACAGCTACCCTAGATTTTGTAACGGACCCCAAATATCAAACACATAGGCCTTCGTTATCACTTCATTAGAACTTTAGTTGCGCAAGGAGAGGTGTCCATGAAACATATACCTACTGGCAGAATGGTGGCTGATCCTTTGACCAAGCCCATTGCTAGAGATGTTTTCCTTTCTCACATTAGGAGTATGGGACTCCGTAGGTTTTGACATGTTTATGGCATCTTATGTGCTTGACATTTATTATATTAAATTTTCGTTCCTTGATTTGAGTTTATTATGGAATGAATGAATAATCTTTGTGATTACATATACATCCTTGTTGAGAGTGTCACCAGGCTCGAATTGACCCACTCACACGGGTAATTCACCTTGGCGCTAAGATAGCGAGCAAGATGAGACATAATTGTCTTAAGCGCCAAGTGGGCGAATAAGATGATACAGCTTATAAAGCAAACATGTCGCCTTAGTTGGAGCTAAGATGAGACCTAATAAATGTAGGTCGATCATAGAGTATCTCCACAACTCTATGTAGCCTGTTTACAGCCGAATGTGAGATTTCAGGCAGGCACTATGAGAGTGACTGGGCTGAAAAACTCAGGTTAGGCGCTTGTACAGCGACTAGACTTAGATTCGTATGGCGTATTTATTATACATTTATGTGACACGCCCTTGAGGGTTACGCCATAGCATGCAAATCATACTGCATGTGCTAAATGCAGACCGACAGTGGGAGTGACGAATGAATCCCTGCTTCGTCACTGTGTGAGCCACTTGGATCAAAATTTTTGATCATATATGGTACCCTTTTCACCTTAGACTATGTCATGAAGAGGATACTCAATGTCGCTACTTTAGCATGTACCCTTGGATCATGGATGATGCGGTCTCGCGGGGCATGTCTAGGAAAGCGGTTGGGTCTAATTGGAATGACATGAGGGCTTTGGGAAGAAAGTTCAATATTACATCATGTTGTGTGATTCATAGCCCGGGCGACTTTGTCGATTTTCGTTTCGATATGAGTCATGAATACATAACATATGAGAGGTTTAACACTGCTCATTATGAGGGATTTGAGAGTGTTTAATCTGGTGTAATTGAACTATCTGGGGTACATACGAGATTTATTGGAGTGATGTATTGTGTTAGTTTGGTGATAACTTAATACAATACTCCTCAACTGGACATCCTTTCTCGTAGGTCGCACGTTCCATTTCCTGTATGAGGAGATGAGTGGACGAGAGATAAAGAGGGACTACGATTTATTTGCCCTGTGTGTGGGCGAGTGGGAGCTGTTAATAAATTGGGTCAATGGACCCATTATCCGCCCACTAACAGATAATGTGTATTTGTTAGTCTGGATAATTACAGTTAATTAGAGGATATTTATCTCCTAAGTGTTTGAGGTAAATACATCTTTATCTCCTAAGAGTTGGAGGTAAAGCCAGTCTCTAATTGTATCTCTATATAAAGGCTAGAGATATCCCAATAATAAAAAAAAGTCATAGCAATAATCCCTCTCTCTATAGCACTCTCTCTAGAGCAATCACCAAGCTCTAGGATTTGGTTCGTGGACGAAGAACTCGACTCTAGTAGCCGTTTTCGTACCTGCGAAAAAGATCAAGCGCGTTGGAGGCTCGTAACAACAAGGATCCTACGTCGGAATTTTCGAAGACTTCGTACGGTATGTTTTCGAACCCATTACGTGTTACGTGGTAGCACGATAATTGTTGTAATCGTTTCAACAAGTAGTTTGTTTACTCAATTTTCAGTTCGTCAGAGGTTATGTGTGTTAGTAGGATAAATATGTAAGAATATCATAATCCTCTAACCTAGTCTTGGGTTTTGAAATTGAGCTGATTGTATCCATAAAAATATACGTATGCCTGTGCTTACATATTTTTGTGTATATTTCTAAGTAGGTGCTTTTATTAAGACGTAACTTTAACCTCGCGTACTTGGAAGTTTGTGTTTTATCTATGTTAATAAATTGGGTCAGTGGACCCATTATCCGTCCACTAACAGATAATGTGTATTTGTTAGTTTGGATAAATGCAGTTATTTAGAGAATATTTATCTTTTAAGTGTTTGAGATAAATACAATCTTTATCTCCTAAGAGTTGGAGGTAAAATCAGTCTCTAATTGTATCTCTATATAAAGGCTAGAGATATCCCAATAAATTAAGAAGTCAATAGTAATAACCTCTCTCTATAGCACTCTCTCTAGAGCAATCGTGTTGGAGGCTCGTAACAACAAGGATCCTACGTCGGAATTTTCGGAGACTTCGTACGGTATGTTTTCGAACCCATTACGTGTTACGTGGTAGTACGATAAATGTTGTAATCGTTTCAACAATCTACAACTATGACATCTAGGCACATTTTAGTAGAATTGGTTGTGGTACACTTTCTTGATTTAATCAATGGGAAAGAAATTAGGTCTTTTTGGTGAACTTGCAACCCTGTTGATATACTAAACAGGATATTGGTTTTTACCCACATTTGCTGGGTCTTTCGCATTGAGAAAGTGAGAGAACATCAGAAGCCTTGGCTTGAAGCCTCAAACATTTCAAACACGTTTGTCGTAGTTAATTACTGATAATCTTAAGAGTGAGTTATTGGTGATCAGAATAGATAGGGGTATTTTTGATGATGCAGAATTTTAACGGAATTAGTATATGTGGTCTTGTTCCCTATTATTAATTGCTTGCTACCTTTATTTTACTCTAATTTATCACCACATGGTAGAGGTGCTATCAGTTGTTTCTTGGAATGGATGATACATGGATTTTCAAAAATTACAGTGTGGATCAATGATTTGTTGCAGGGCCTTTATTGGTGGTTTATACATCAGCTTCATTGTCCCTCTTTTAAATTAGACGTGGCACTTTCAAGTGCTTGCTGTTTTGCGTACTGCTGTATCGGAGCGTGATTTAGATAATGACATCAGAAAACAAAGCACCCGATAATCATTTTGACAGATTGTTGATGCATTCATAAGTTATACTGATTTATGTCGTGTTTCCTTGCAGCTTGCCACCCCTCGGTCTAAGGGGAGGGGAGTGGAGTGATTATTTCTACAACAGGCCAAGTAGCAACTTGTGCACACGTGGTGACGCAGCTGATTGTGGATAATAAGCGAATGGTTGCTTACCTCAGTAAGGTATCGCGTCTATAGAGTTTAATAGGTCGAGAGACTTTAGAAACTTGTCATTTTTCTAATAAGTATTGTTTTGTTTCAAGTGTATCGTACGATTGAGAGACCACACAGAATTGATGAAAGCTTCTGTTACAAAGGTGAATTTTGGATGTGACTTAGCCATCCTACAAATCCATGATTGCAGTGGCAACGACTTCCCCTGTTCTACCCTCGCGGTAGATGTCAAGAAAGGGGAAGAGGTTTTAACGGTAGGCAGTCCACTAGGTTACTACCACAGCGTAGTACCTGGGCACATCAGATTTGTAGATAGACGTATCCACCAGGCTCACTTTTATCTCGCGTCTGACCTTCTTCTCTTAGAGCCAGCATGCCTGTTTACCACGTAAGTAACCGTACCTTAATTTGTCAACTAATGCATAAATTCTTTCCACGCCTTCTTATGCATTTTCATTTTTTAGGGAAACTCAAGAGATCCTATTTACAACTACAGAGGTTCTATAGTAGGTCTAGTATCTTTTCAGGCGAAGCAAGTGGTGATAGGAAAACTGGATAGGGGCGAGGGGACATTAGATCCGATTTATATACCTCTGCTACTCCAGTCCCTGGGTTTTGGAATTCCCAGTAGGTATATACGCGCTTTATTGGAATCTCCACTAGACAGGTGCAAGTTACACTTCTACCTTTACATGTAGCTTAATATAATTTGTTAGCATGTCTACTATTGTTATTTCCTATTTCAGTTCCAAGGTGGTGCAGAAGGCAGATGCCATATTTGAGGCTGAAGAATCACTGCCACAGGATGGGAATGGAGGTGCTGTTTTTAACCACCAGGGTACAATTGGTTTTGCTATATGTTAAGTGGGTTATGACTGCTTACTGTGTATCTGCTTTGTAGGTAATCAAGCATTCAAGCAAGGAGCAGCGACGTCTGTAGATCCCAAAGCATCAAAGGAAAACGTGGTTAGATTCCATTTAATTGTCTATTTTCCAAATTCTGATAGAATTTTTTGGCAGAGCAAACGATTTGCTGGGGTATTTCCTTAATTTCAGCCTAGGATTTCAGATGTCCATAATGGATATGTTAATCGGTTACATTCAGTTACTTAACAAATGTGTTTGTTTCCCTATGTGGTCAAGGTCCCGATATAGAATGAATATGTAAACGTCCTAATTATTCCTGCTACCACAGAATCCTATCACGGTAGGTAACCAAAATGTTGATCACATCTAAGTCTATTCCTGATAAAAGATGCAGGCTATACTCTGCGGTAAAAGAGTGTTAATCCAAAGGTAGGGATGATATTAGTCGTCTAAAAGATTGACACGGGAGCACTGTAGATGTTGAAGATCATTTGAAGACTCATTTGTGGATCTGTAACACCTGTGGCAGCTAAATGCATATGAATCATATTCAGCACAGGACATCATCTTTATATCACTTAAACAACTTTCATATTATTTCGTGGGATGTGATTAAGCTTATTTGAGCTCTATGCAATATGGTGTTGCGACACCAAATACATGAAACTCTCTAGAAATTTTGGAAATACAAGTTTACTGTAGCACAATACATCACTTTACTTGGCACACGAGGGTTTAAACATGACATTTTTTCGTCATTTGAGTTTATGTTTAACAAACACAGATATAAGAAAGGTGAATTTGAGGTTAGCGTCTCATTTTGCCTGTCATCGTATAAAATTTTCTCGTGCCAACTAACTCTTGAAGAATATGCAGATCAAACTTAATTACCAATATTTTCTTCTTTGTTTTTGTCAAATGAAAGAGTGAAATCCGTGAATTGATTGATCTTTGTCATGGTGTACTGATTACATTTGTTTGTCTCTACTGTTGCAGAAGGTAGAAGAAGAAAAGTTGCTGGGGAGAGAAGAGGAGGAGAAGAAGGAGAAGGAGAAGGCAGAGGAGAAGTAGAAGTCTTGAAGAAGAAGAAGGGAGATAGGGAAAAGGTATCTTAGAGTTAAGAAATTTTTATGAAACTTCAAATCTTACAAAGTTACTCCAGAGACACACAAACTTGTATTGCAACAGACGAATGTCTACGCCAAGATCCTTTCAATCCTTTATCTGGGACTTGGAAGTTCATGTTTAATTTTATCTACAAGTATGACATGTAGGCCCATTTTGGTAGAATTTCTTCTGGTACACTTTCTTGATTTGATCAAGGGCAAAGAAATTGGGTCTTTTTGGTGAACATGCAACCCTGTTGATATATTAAATAGGACATTAGTAGTTCTCGGTCTTTCCCCTAGTTTAGCTCTCGTATTTGAGAAGGAAGAATTGATCTTTATGATGGCAATGCCATGAAGAAAATCAGCATACCACACTACACCAGGGACCGACCCTCATGAAAGTGTGTTGCCTTGGAATCAAGCGTTATATCAACCTGCAGGATTTCATAAAATGAGGGAGCATGCACAAAAGGATCTAAGGATTTAGTGCAACAGTCGGGCTGTTCATACGTCTTCTGCATTTCCCCCTCTGCAGGCACTTTTTCCTGCTTTTAGCACTAAAATGGTGTAACTTTTCCATTTACGCCGTTATTGTGCTCGAGCTAACCGTACTTGAACTGGGTAATCTGAATAAGGTCTTCTAGTCAGTGAATTATATAATGTGCTCAATGAATCAGACAAGTGGTGGACTGGGTTCCGGATCTAAGAGTTCTCCTTCCTTGTGGCTAGCTTGCTTCAGCTGCAATAACTATCTCATCTCTACCTCTTTCTGACTTCAAGTACCGATCTTCTATCAAAGAAACTTTTCCAGAAGTGCCCTTGGTTTAGTCCAGTCTGCATTCTTCGCTTTGTTTTCATCATTCTACTCCAGTCAGATTCAAGAGCGTGAATAAAAAGACTGGCCATGCATCAAAAGATTAACCCACACAGGTTCCTTCAGTCCCATGAGCTGGTGTAACTACCGCGGTCCCTATGTACAAGAAAAGATATTCATTTGCCGGACACCGTATACCTGTAGCCTGAGCACATCATGCTGTAATGTACCAATCCAAACTATTAACTTTGAAGATCACTTGGAGCTATTTAAGTACCAACCGTGGCACCCTGAAAAGCTTCATCACCTCTCTCAGAAGCCAAGAGATGAGCACTAGTCTAAGACGATACAAATGCTATCTTTTATCGTCCCTGAACCTTGCCCCAGTACTCGATCGCCTGGAAAAGGAACACACAGAGGATAATCGAGCCAAGCATAAACTACAAAAGAATGTGGTCGGTCACAAATAAACTCTTCAACGAGTGTAAACATTGTAGTGGACCCTAAACAATGGAGCAGTGGTGTATCTAGATTGAACCTGCGCTGCGCTAATCTTTCAAAACGGATGTTTGACAACAGTCACGGACTCCGAAATTTAGTTCAAGGTGGGCACATAATAGCCAAAAAAGAATTTTTTGCTTAAAAATATTTTCGTCAATGAGTTAAACCTAACAAATTGATGAATGTGACCCAAAGGGGCAAGAAACAAGAACTCCAATTCGGCAATTCGAACTTCCCAATTCATCAGGTGAGCAGTAATTCAATCTGTCCATGAAAGCTCCAAATTCTCAAACCCCAATTGCCAAATTCAGTGCTAAATTCTCTCAAATGCAAAATTTCCACCTTCTAATTGCAACCACAAGCAAGAATAAAAAAATCCCAACAAACCTCAATTTGAAACTTATACACTCATCGCCCAAGAGTAGCAATCTGAAATAAAAATTCAAAATCTCAATTTGAAATTGAGAATCCACTAGTGGCCCCAATTCCTAACGGGAACTTGTAAGTTCCAATTATCAAAAATCTAATTTGAAACATAAAGGAAAGTGTTCAGATTCAAGAATTAGAAATCTAAGAATAAACACCGGAAGTCTAGATCTTATCTTGTTTTCAAAGTAGAAGATTAGGGTTTGCGACTTTGCATGGAGGCAGTGGAGCAATTCTAACAATCAGTGGAAGTTTGGTGGCTTTATATTTGGGGGAAAAAGAGGGTTCTTCATGATTTTTAGGCTAAATGGATTGTCGTGGAGAAAATTAGGCGAAGCACTGATAATTTGGGAAATAAAATATGAGGAAAATGCCATTGCAAATACACCATGACAAATCGACAAAGCTAGCTGGAGGAATAGATTAATCACTTCAATCATTCTGCCGTAATTGAATCTACCGTCTACGCGACTATGTCGGTTGTCGGAGGTGGACCTGCCGGTGGAGGTAATGGGTCGTGGGGTTGAAGGCGAAAGGCCGGTGAGGGGACTGAGGAGACGATGTGCTCCATGCCTCTCTCCATCATGTGGCTTTAAAGACTTTGGAAATAGGGAGACTTTGAAAACAACAGAGAATAAGAAAGTTTTTTGTGTTGACTTTAAGCGTATTTATTTAGAAAGGTTAGCATTTTTAATGGCTAAAAAGTCATTTTTTTTAAAACTATTTTTAGAATTTTCATATAGCTTAACATAAAAAGTGACAAAAATACATTTCTTTTAAGCATTTTAAAAATTTTAAGTAAATATTTTTCTCATTAAGGATAAAATATACCATATAATATAGAAATTCACCGAGAAACAACATGGGATACACAAAAAGCAATTTGCCTCCCTTCCTCGGGGCCAGCATTAATAAACAAAAACTACACTTTTCATGAATAGAATACTTTTTGTGAATTAGTAGCAATTAAGATTCAAGCTAATTCACTTATCTATGATAGTCTTAGACCACCAAGCATTTCATGACCAAGCAAGGCAATATCCAGTTCTTTGTCCCCGCTAGAACAACTTTGTCGTCTCGGTAGGTATAGGGGAATCACATAACTCCAAAGTAACCTGTATGGAAAAAGTCAATTAAGGATTAGGATTCAGCAAAAACAGATTTGTGTAATTGTTGCTGAAAAAAATGAGAAAACTAACCCCAAGGAGTGAGTGAAGTGGCAAAAACCCTCAAGCAATACCTCAAGATCCCGAGTAAGAGTCCCATCGATAGGCCATAAGTTGCAATTTTGATTTTTTGAAAGAAAAATAAATGCAAAATCAATAGCCCCGGATTTTCTAAACTGTTGGGTCTTTGCCATAAAGGAAGGTAGCGATTAGCGAAGAACTGATAAGAAGGGCAAAAGCAGAAGTCGACGGCCTAGGGTAGAATGAAAACTAATATTATGTTAAGAAGACAATTATGCCACATTTTGGTAATGTCATACACATTAACAGGGGGGACACCATTGTCAAAACACAATTGAAAGTCTATAGAGAAAACATAAAACCAAGGAGGAGTAGGAGGACACATGCTGCCCCGTGCTCCCTGCTGCGTCCAATTCTAAGTGTTTCTATGAGGTTTTCCATGTCGTCATCGAGCACCTAGTTGACGATAAATGGTATGTGTACCATTTTGGTGTTAAATTTACGTTTGGTAATGACGTCCATTCCACTCTTTTACACCTACATTTCAATTTCTTTGTTAGTGAAGTACGAGTAATTATCATGTCTATGCTCAAATCAAGAGTTATTTGTGATCAGTAATTATGTACTTTAGCTACAACTAGAAGTGGCACGACGGTATCACTTCTGAAGGGTGACGTTGATAACTACAAAAAACATGTGAGTTGATCATGGTTTAAACCGAGTTTTTCTTTCATAGAAAGGTGAGTAAAGATGCATAAAGTTGGAGTGTAAATATCACTTCCTTTCACGATTTAGTCATAAAGTTCTACTTTTACAAGATCTAGGGCCATAAATAAGTCAGTCAAGCAGCCCTGAGATTCAAAGCCGATTTTAGGGATGTTAAATCTTGTTCATTTGGGCTTTTGTTCGTCTCCAATTTTGAGCTTTGATTGTGTTTCAAGTCTAGCTTATTTATCTCCTTACGAACTGGTCTCGCACATGCTCAAACCCAATAAGTACACATGCTCAAACCCAATAAGTAACTGAGTTTTGAAATATGCTGGACCGGATGCACAAAGTCAACTGGGTGTGCTTCTTCACTCTTCAGACGTAGCGCAGGTCCTTTCCGCTGAAATTGCTCGAGGTAATCACCTTCATCAGGTCATTGCTAACTCTTCTTTGTGTTGAACATCACAAATGCACAGCCATTGGATAAAATCTCTACCTTTTGAGTGTCCATATAAGTAACATAAATAAAGTCATGATTTCAACATCTATCATGTTAACTTACATAATAGCTTTACGAATTGATAAAAGACCCCCGAGGCGGGGTATGCTTGCCAAAAGATACTAGGTGAACAAAAGGAATGGCCTCTCTGAGCCCATGTAAAACTTTCTACATATCCTCGAACAACAATTGAAGCTTAGGCCTCCCTTCTCCATTTTGGTCTGATATGTTCCTGAGATCACAGCAGCTCATAATCAATCAAAACTTCACAGCAGCGCCAAAAAAGTGCCTCAGTGCAAATAACTAAATGCATTCTACTTACACAATTGCTTGCAGCCTAGCAAATTATAGTCACAGTGAAGCCTACTATTCTGCATTCTAGCCGAGGAAGATCCCTTCTTTCCATGGGTGCAGTGGCGGAGCCCGAAACTTAGTTCAAGGTGGGTACTTAATAGCATTTTTTTTTTGTGCTTAAAATACTTTTGTCAGTGAGTTAAACCTAACAAACTAATGAACGCGGTCCAAAGAGGCAAGAAACAAGAACTCCAATTCGGTAATTCGAACTTCCCAATTCGTCATGTGGGCAGCAAATTCAACTTGTTGTTCATGAAAGCTCCAAATTCTCAAACCCCAATCGCCAAATTCAGTGCTAAATTCTCCCAAATGCCAAATTCCCACTTTCAAATTACAATCACAAGCAACAATTGTCAATCTCTCAATCCAAAATAAAAAATCCCAACAAACCACAATCTGAAACCTATACACTCACCGCCCATGAGTAGCAATTGCAATCTGAAATAAAAATTCAAAATCTCAATCTGAAGTTAAGAATCCACTAGCGGCCCCAATTCCTAATTGGGACTTGTAAGTTCCAAAACTCAATTATCAAATTCTAATTTGAGATTCAAGAATTAGAAATCTAAGAATAAACACCAGAAGTCTAGATCTTTCCTTACTTTCAAAGTAGAAGATTAGGGTTTGCGACTTTACATAGAGGCAGTGGAGCAATTCCAACAATCAGTGGAAGAATGGTGCCTCATATTTGGGGAAAAAAAGAGGGTTCTTCATGATTTTTAGGCTAAATGGATTGTTGTGGAGAAAATTAGGCGGAACACTGATAATTTGGGAAAAAAATATGAGGAAAATGTCATTGCAAATATACCATGACAAATCGACAAAGATGGAGGAATAGATGAATCACTTCAACCATTCTACCATAATTGAATCTACCGTCTACGCGACTATGTCAGTCGCCAAAGGTGGACCTGCCAGTGGAGGTAGTGGGCCGTGGGGTTTAGGGCAAAAGGCCGGTGACGGGACTGAGGAGACGGTGTGCTCCATGCCTCTCTCCATTATGTCGCTTTAAAGGCTTTGGAAATTGGGAGACTTTGAAAACAATAGAGAATAAGAAAGTTTTTTGTATTGACTTTAAGCGTATTTATTTAGTAAGTTTAGCATTTTTAATGGCTAAAAAGACTTTTTTTTTTTAACTATCTTGAGAATTTCATATAGCTTAACATAAAAAGTGACTAAAAATACATCTCTTTTAAGCATTTTAAAAAAAATTTAGGTGGGCATTTTTCTCATTAAGGATAAAATATACCATATAATATAGAAATTCACCGAGAAACAGGTGGGCATCGGCCCACCTGTTCCCCCATTCCCTCTGCCCCTTCATGGGTGGCAATCTAGTGCTTCTCGATTGGCTCCCCTCAGGGTTTTCTTTTCCGTGTGTTTTGTGTGAACCAGAACGAGGGCCGGCTCTGCTGTTTGGTGGGTGTCATTTGGGTCGATTCGTTGAGGAGCTGGCAGTCCTATAAGCATAGGGGCAGTTTCGGAGTTTACGGGCTATGATGGCTCCTCGTTTTTATTGGTGCATACGACACGAGAAGAATGAGGGTATTCAAGGGAGAGGAGAATCCTTTGAAGAGACTAAAGTCAATCTTATCTTCTACTTTGTTCGGTTGGGCTGAGTCAATGTTACATATACAGAAGCTATGAAGCAGAGGAAAGGGTGCACTTACAGACACGACAAGGGGCAAATTCACAGATAGGGCACACATTAGATGTATACATAACATACTTAGGGTGCACTTACAGACACGACAGGGGGGCAAATTCACAGATACGGCACACATTAGATGTATACATAACATATATAATCCATAAGTAATTTTGTTCTGATGCCCCCACTAGCATGTGTGTTAGTTTTAAGGGAGAGCTGAAACATACGCGTGCTTTCTGAAGTAATCCAAGGCATTAGAAACAACATCAATGCATATAGCATGACTATTGGATGATTCTTTTCTGGTCATGACTCCAACGACTTCTCCGTTGAGATTGAAGATGGGTCCACCATCAGTCCCCTGTCCCCTGCAGCATGAGAAAATATTATAGTGACAAAAATGCTAAAAGACTCTCAATCTTCAAAGACTACACACAAAAAGAAATGACTTTTATATTAGCTCAATTTTCATAAAGTAAAACATGGATGCCACCATATAGGTGTTCACAAGTTTTCAAACATAGATGACGTAAGAGGATGAATACAAAAAGTTCAGAAATTAGTTAATATCTAGTCTTTTTACTTAATGCCCTTAACAGAGCAAAGGCCATACAATACTACTTAATATCTTATTGATTTTCACTTCTTTAGCTAGTAAAGATTGTAATCCAACACTAATTGACAATAGTAGCGTAGTACCCGAGCTTTGCTCGAGCTAAAACATGACCATAGAATGTTACACAAAACAATGACATAAGTGATATTGTGCAATGATATATTCATACTCTGCTTAAGTAAGAACCTACATACATGCTCCTTCTCGCTAGGGCATCTGCAGTAGGATTCTGGTGCGATGCCACCGCTCACTGCATCTAGGCGGTCTGCTCGCTTGCGAGGACATCCTCAGGATCCTTTTGTTCGTGATTTTGTTGGAAATCCATGGCAGCATACTACGTTGTGCTAAATCCGGCTGAAACTCCCCAATATCACATAACCTAAATACTTCTCTTGGATCGGAAGGTTTTCGTGATGTAAGTGATCTGCAACCGATGGGAGAGGCATCCAGTTCGAATTCGGATGAGGACAAGGTGATTCATGATCGCATAAAAGATTTGCATAAACAACTTGAGGAAGTTCGTAAGGAAAACAGTTATCCGCGGAAGGCAATGGGGCAATGCTCTGCCACTACACTACACTACTGGATAGATATGGGCATAGAATCATGTATTATTCTGGACTGGCTCTTAATAGCGAAGTAGCTGATATTATGGATGGCACAAATTGGAATTTGTCTGTTGCAAGATAAATGCTCTGCCACAGTGAGCAGCAGCTATGTATGTCCTGATTATCAAGAGAAGGTGGTGTGGTAATTACACCATACTGTTAAGTTTCCGATAAACACTGCACGAGGCCATAAGATCAAAAACAGTAGCAGTTTTCATGGTGGAAACTGCGTTGATTTCCTGGGAACATTTCAAGATGCTCTCTGATCCTATGGATGCTTTTAAAGGAGGGCTCAGAAGCAAAGATAAGCCGAAAATCAGGTTTTCGTGGCTTGCCACTATGCCAATGCTGTTTGGAGGAAGATCTTGGATAAACTACAAAAGGAGGCCCCTCTGCATTCTTGGAAGCAGTTTCTACACTACACTACACTACTCTCAAATTAAGTGGCAAAAGTTCTAGAGAGAAACTATGTAAACTTGCCCCGGCTGTTACTGTTAACGTTATATGGACTAAAGATATGCAAAGATTCTGAGCATCTGAAGAGGAATGAAGAAGGATGCTTGCAAATCACCCAACAGTGAGTTAAATTCAGAGTAAGGAGCCGGAAGAAATCTCCCTCTCACTTACTGAAGAAGTAAGTAACTGTGCCACGCCTGGGGTATCTCACATTATCTACTTCATTGACTGTTTAGCTAGTTCTCATCAATAGATTGTAAATGAGAAGAACACTACGTATTGCTGGTATAAGTGCATAGATTTGCATTGTGACGTTTGGTGATTGAGATTAATGGAATAAAGGACCTTTTACCCAAAAAACAAAAAAAACGATATGATGCAACGACATATCATGAGTGGGGCAAATCAACACCTCTTTTCGCCAAATTCACACCCATTTGTTGCTTAAGGATTGGGTAGTGTTACTAAGCATCTTTTAGCAACCAAAGATCATCGATTTAGTAAAAGAGGGTGTGAGTTTAGCCACACACTATATGATTCGCTTAAGAAGACTCATAAAGACACTTTTATCATTAGATGCTTGTTTTCAATTAGGTAGAGTAGAAGTAAATTGACGTTCACCACCCCAAAAATGGAAGCTGCACCGTTTTAGTCAATGATAACAAACTTAAACCTAATGTTGCAAGAAAACATACTATAATATGCATTTGCTTCCAAGTAAAGCTTTAATATTAGAGTTAACTACTCGGTTGACCATTGCACTATTAAGCAAATTCAGTTTTGGTCATTGGACTTCGATTTGTGTCAAAGTGACCACTACACTCATCAATTTGTCCAACCGTGTCACTCTGTTAGGCTCCGTCAGCCCCATGTCCGTTAAGTGACCTCGTCCGGAGGTAAATCTTTCATTTTAATTGCTTCTTCTTTCATTCTCCCTAGATTTCCCCTCAAGCCCAATACCACCACCACCGGCCACCACACGACGCCACCACTAACCACCAAGCACAACCACATCACAAACCCATCACTACCAGCAACCACCAAGCACAACCACACCTCCACCACTAACTGCCAAACACAACCACAACACCCCCTCCCCACCCCCCCAGCCCACACAATCCCACACATACACTAGTGATAAATCGATCGCCACCCATCGATCGCCCGCACACACAATCTCACACCTCCACATACACACAATAAATCGCCAGCCATCACCATTATCCCGTCACATTTAAGCCTCCACCCCACATAAGCTCTTATGATATATCACCATCGCTAGTGATAAATCAATCGCACACACACAACCAGTAGAGATCCGATGGGGTTTTCAATAGGGACAATGATGAAGGTGTGGCGGGGTGATGCAATTGACGACAGTTGGGTTACGGAAGCGGTTGGGTTTTGGCTGCGATTGGGTGGTGGCATGGTGTTTGAAATGCTACTGAAGGTGGTGTTGGTGGTGCGGGCATGGAGTGAGGGGGGAAATGGATCGATGGAAAATGAAGGGAGATCGACGGAAAGTGGGAGCAAAATTGAAATGAACGAGGGAGAAGGGGGAAAAGGGAGGTAGTTGGCGGCAGCAACAAGTACTGCTTATGGGTTAGGGCTAGTGGTGGTGGTGGTGGTGGTTGTTGGACGGTGATGGCTGGTGGTGCTTGGGTAGGGTGGTGGGTCATGGGCATTGAAGGGAAGAAGAAGGGGAAAATTAAAAGAAAAGAAGAAAAATAAAAAATAATAATACTAAGTTATGTTTTGACAATTTTGCCCCTAATTCAAGCCCCACGTGCCTCGCACATGGGCACTTAACGGGCCAAATTTGACAAAGTGATCCAATTGAGATTAATTGAAAAATTAAATGATCACTTTGACATAAATTGAAGTTCAGTGACTAAAGTTGAATTAGGCCTAGCCCTAGCCCTGGCTCAAGGCCCTACGGGTAGGGGCCAGCACTATTCCTCTTTAGGGCCGTGTCGGGCGAGGGGGCCTATTTAGGGCCAGGTCAGGCTGGCCCTTTTAACATCTCTGGTTCAAGCACAAAAGGCAAGACAAGGCACACCAAGACAGAGATGAAGAATCACGTAAGGAAAAAGGGGTGGAAATCATCGTAAGGAGAAGCGTGGAGGCAAAAAGGGTAAGTCTTAGCTAGAATGCTATAATTGCAAGAAATATGGTCACTTCGTCTGTGAGTGCACAGAGCCGAAGCAGGTACTGACTAGCCTTTAATCTCAAATTGATTGCTCTAGTTGCAGTCACTTTTTGATTGCTCATTCCCTTCCAAATTAGATTGCCGACAAGCAACAAGAATGTCACAAGAGACCGAGTAGGGTTCATCAAATACCGTCGAATTCCTGAGAATCGACACATCTATACGCGGATAGCACTAATGAAAAGGGGGTGAAATTGGAACCTACCTAACTTAAGCTGAAGACATGTCGCTCTTTACTCCTTTATGACGTCCTACATGCACCTGGAGTTCGATGAAACTTGATATTTGTAGTAGCGATGGCTGGAGTAGGACTTTTTTCCAGTTTCGATCTAGACTTTGTTAGCATTTAATTAGATTGCATACTATATGATAGTGGACACATGGTTGATGGCTTTTATGTACTAGATGTTGATGACAAGTTGTATCACATAGGTATGTGATTTCTTGTAATAAATATGACGCATTTTCTTCTATTACCTGGCATAATATTCTTGGTCATAGAAGACAAGATAGAATGACAAGGTTGGCAATATGACTTTTGGGTCCTCTCGCCAAAGTTAAAATGCCAACTTGTGAATCTTGTTTAGCTGGTAAAGCCACTCAAAATGCTTTTCGTAAGGCAAAGAGAGCTACGTCTCCCTTGGAGCTAGTCCCCTCAAAAACTTGTGGACCAATGAATGTTTGGGCACGCCATGATGGTAATTACTTTATCGACTTCATAGATGACTACTCTCGATTCAGTTATATTTATCTTATTAGTCACAAGTTTGAAGTATTAAATTGCTTCAAGCAATTTGCGAATCATGTAGAAAATCAAAAGGAGAACCACCTTAAGATTCTCCGTACTAATTGAGGTCATGAGAAATTATCCGAGCCAGTTAAGGTGCTATTTGAAAGAGGTATCATAAGACAATTGACAATTCCTGGCACTCTGCAACAATATGATATAAAAGAGAGAAGGAACCGTACTTTGCTAGATATAAGTTTGTTAACTGTAGCCTCCATCCTTAAGAAAGCTCCCTTTAAGTCAATTACATCAAAGCCAAATAAGTTATGGACATGTAGTCGGGAGTCAGAAGGATATGTTCATGTGACATCCCATCCTCAAGGAAAATTTGGCCCTAGAGGTCAAAAGTGCATATTCATCCTAATGTTCCAAATGATATGTGATTTTATATGAACATCATGGTGTTCTGACCGAAACTGAGTTTCATAATGTGGATGTCCTTGAAGATGTGTTCCCAAGCAGGAGCAAACCAGAAAATTAGAGCCTTGTGGATTGGTCGAGTCAGATGGAGTCCCTGCACTATCTCTTCGCAAGGGTGGTAAGTTAAATTCCCAACTGGATCCTAATGACCCTATGAGTTTTGAGGATAGTGGAAGTGTTCCATTAAATTCTCAACATGGTCATGACCCTGTGGGTGTTGAGGATAGTTGGAGAGATGTAATACACAGAGGCAATATTCTATTAGATTCACAATCTTATGGATACACGCCAGTTAATGATGACTCCCAAGAGCCTCAATTGAGTACAAGTCAACAACATTCCTCGTTGCTATTTTAGGATTAAAGAGAGAGCTTCATGTGTGCTTCACTTGATGACGAGCCCACTTCTCATCTAAGCTCTTACATCACCCGTTGCTAAGGTATGGCTAGCTGCTATGCATGGTTGGCTCCTCATCGCCTGTACAGCATGTGGGACGACACATAAGAGTTCAACTTTGAAGAACTATCTTAATACACATGTCACCTTGGCAGGGCCAAGATGAAGTTTTTACAACTCTTTTCAAAAAATAACCCACGTTTTCAAGTAACCTGAGATAGCCGAATGTGAGATCTCGAGGGGATATTTGCTTTCGGTTTGAGAATTTTAGGTTAGATACTTAGATGCAACTAGACGAAGATTCTTACGATATTTGACATTAGAACGTGACATCCTCACTTTAGTGAGTATAATATTGTATTCAACTGTGAAGAACTATCTTGATACAAATGTCACCTTGGTAGAGCCAAGATGAGGTTTTTACAACTCTTTCCAAAAAATAACCCATATTTTTCAAGTAGTCTGAGATAGCCGAATGTGAGATCTCAAGGGGCTATTTCATAAATACATTCAGTTTCAGAATTTTAGGTTAGACGCTTAGATAGCTACTAGACAAAGATTCATATTTGGCATTAGAACTCGAAATACTCACTTTAGTGCCTATAACACTGTAGCATGTACATCATACTGCGTCCATGTGCTTATAAATTGACCACAAGAGAGTGAGAAATTGGTCCCTATTTTCTCACTGTGTGAGCCCTATAGGTCATTGTATTGACTTTATTGTGCCCTTCAAATAACCTAGGACTACGTCATAAAGTTTAGGTTTGTTATTGTTACTATGTTATATATGGCTATGATTGATGCGGTTTAAAGGAACATTTCTAGGAAAGCAGTCAAACAAAAAATAACTGGCATCAGAGCCAAGGAAAAACATCTTTAGCAACACATTCTTGTATGGATGCGATGTTTGTTATGTGTTCTTATATGTATTTATATACTTTTTTCTAGAAAATTTCAATACGAACACATCATTTGCAGTGGGAGGTTGAGCATGTTCGAAGTTTCAACTTGTGAGGGATTAGAAATCCTCAATCAAACGTGGCTAAGTTTGTTCTTGCTTTTTGGGCATGTCCCTATGTTAGTCTAATGGAGACTTAATATGGCACTGCCACCTTGTTTACAGGTATTCATCGGTCACACGGATCATTGACCAGTATGAGAAGGATTTGATATGATTGATTATAAGAGATGCACTGTAATTGGTCCCCACTGTACTCAAGGGAGATGTAGGACATAGGGTTCGGGCTGATCCTATACGAATCCAATCCATTTGCGTCCACTGTGGCTGGCTCTAATATGTTTGGAGCAAAAACAAATTAGTTATGCGACTTGTCAAATGTTTGCGAGGTGAACCGTTGCAATGGTTCCTTAACACCTCTTCTGTCTCTATAAATATGTCCATTAGTCTCCAGGACAAACCACCTTCCATCAACAGAATCTTCATCCTAAATCAGTAAGTGTGTGCAAGAGAGTGCCTTGGTTCTTGATTGGGAAATTCTCGAAGTGACTCTAGTAGCTGCTTCTTCAGGCGAGTAACGATAAATTCAGCGGGTTCAACAACGAGACGACCAACAAAAGAGACTGTAAAACAAGCCAGGTTTGATAAGCGATCAATAGGTACGCTTTCCGCAAGTACTCCGATCTTCATTAATAACAAGAAGCTGCACATGGTGCCAAACAGGAGAAGAACTTGTCATTTATATACACATTCTTATGGATTTAGTCCAGACAAACTTTCCAAAGGATGTTTCTGGTTTTGAAGTTGGACAGATAAATTCAATTTCTAGGTACTATTTTCCATAAACTTTATGCATAATTTTGATAATTTGGTGTTCTTCTTGTTATATCGCCCGAGAACTATATTTTAAAAACCAATATGGTGGGAGAGATCAAACTGTTGTTGTCTGCCCCAATTCACAAAGATAACAACCACTACCCATTCACAAAGATTAAGAAAAAACACCAATCCACAAATCACAACAACCCAATTAAGCCCACACAAGATATCAGATAATCCTGCTCCTGTAACCTTCAAATTTCAGAGCTTCCTAGGTTATATCCTAGATTGTCTCAAAACAATCATTATGCCAATCCATCTCTCGAGATCGTCGCTTAAGGATGCGAGAAATCACTAACGATCCAAGACATGAAGGTCGTCACCCCAGCTCGACTTTGCAAACTACTTGAATTTCGAATTCATACCTAGAATAACACCTAGAGAAGGTTTCATACTTAATTGTGGCAGATATTGCATGTAAACTTGCTCTGTACCCTGAGACAGATAAGAGGTAAATAACTCAAGTGCAACCGACTCAGTTACTCTGCTAATACAAAAATGCAACGTATCAATAATTCACTCTATGAATAATAGATCACTATGAACAAGTCTACCTTCCTAACCTCTCTTCCTTAGTCCAACATGTGTACACTTACTTATGACACACGCGCCCTGCACACACACATATATAAGGGGAGTTTGTTTAACATGAAGATGGGTTCCTTAAAGAAGGGGAAGACCAACTATACAGATATTATAAAAAGCGGTAAAGAGATAACATAGAGAGGAGGGACAGACTGACAGAGAGAGAGAGAGCTAAGGGAAAGTATGTTGATATACACACACACACACGTGTGTGTGTGTATATATGCATCTTTTACCCGATAGAGGGGCACTGCAGTCAGGCTAAATTTCATGTTTTCTGTCACCATCCCAATTGCACGTGATTTTTACACCATCAATCTATTTGGACGAATATATTTCTCTAATCAGATAAAAAGAAGAATTTTACTGCCACTTGATTAAACCAAAGGGAGTCTCGATCAAATAGGAACATGTCAGTCTCCTCTCCCATATATGTCAAACCAAGGGTTGGACCCTCTCAAAGCTGTTTTCTTTTGGCTTGTATTTGCAGAAAGCTGAGAAGTTGGTTCCAATAAGAACTTTTTCCTTTTATATCCATATCCAGTACCTTTTTTATCGCCATAAAGACCTTCTTCTGAGAATATTTCCTTATTTTAGGTAAATTCTGTCCAGGTGAATTCGGTTGATTCACACTTAAGCCCTAAACCCTGAAAAAAAAATCCTAATATACATTTGCTATTATCTACACTCAGAAGATTACAACTAATCCTAAAGAGTATTCTTCTGGCATACTTCTGCGCGTGCTTAATATTATCCTATACCTTTAAGTCAACACCTTGTCCAAGTCAAATCACCAACTCATTTCAAAGCATTTTCTCAGATTTATAGTACACCCTTGATACATGTCTTAACATAAAAACTGAATGCCGCATAGGGAATTGCAATTGATGACACACCTTTCACCCAACAAGTCCTGATGTAAGTGCATGAAGAATATAACTGGCAATAGCTCTATGAAACCCAAATAAATGATGTTGGTGCAATAAAACAGTAGCGTCCCCCCTCCCTCCGTCACACACACGCACAGTTTCTATTATGGATAAGCAAGGGAAATAAGTAAACTTACAAGTTCAACTGAGCAAGTCACAGATAAAAGCTCACCAAATGATCCCCCGTGACTGTAACATAAACGATAAGGATGAGCTTGGAAGTGATCAGCATAGCTAATAATGATAGGAGCCTTTCCTACATGAGTGAGGAGATAGAACGCAAAGTTCCACACGAATAATTATCCAATCACTTTTTGCAGCTTTAAGCTAGTCTACAACTACTTTTACCAAACAGAAAAATGATTCTGCTTAAAGTAGAGGAAATCTGATTTTGAAAATTGATTAAGCTTTAAGCTAGAATCTGCTTTTTTGATTCAACCCAAACGTGCTCTAAGTGCTGTAGAACGTCGTTGACGGTGTAGTAGTGTATAAATGTTTTAGTCATGTTACTTCCTGATTAGTGGTACAGCGGATGTTAAAAGGCGCTATGCTAATGCAACCCAAAGGGTTGGGAAACAAGGAAAGAAAAGACGAATACCAGACAAAAACATCCTAAAAGAGTTCATGCAAAGCCAATTTTTCCCAGAACGAATAGTCCCAAGCAAATGTGCAAGTCCACCTAGTCATCTTGTAGATAGCAGAACGAAACTTTATAACTATGGTTAAGTACCTAATGTAAAGACCCTCTGTTGCAACATACTGAGCGTGGGACTGCGAGGCAAAAGTACGAGTCCGTCCAGCAAAAAAGACAACATCGTGCGGACAAAGCTGCTGGACACTTCCTAGTTTTGCTGCTTGTAGTGGGAAGGAACAATCGATCTTTATGATGGCAATGCCATGAAGAGAATCTGCATACCACACTACACCAGGGACACTCAAGACAATATTGCCTTGCCCTCGATCAATGGCTATATCAACCTGCAGGAATTCATAATTTTGGACATAAAATCTCGGGAAAAAACACGTGCATATAATGATCCAAGGATTCAGTGCCAGTTCAGGCTGTTCATAATCTTTGATGATTCCCTTTATGCAAAAAAAGTGCACTTTTTCTTCTTATTAGAACTACTGTGTTCTAGCTTTACATTGCACGCCTTTATCATGCTCGAGCTAACTAATTTAACGGGTATTGAATAAGGTCATCTAGTTAAGAAATCAGTAGAGTTTGCTCCGAAAATCAGCCAGATGATTGTAGTAGACAAGTGAATTCCAGCACTCCTATGAATTCTAAACAGATTAAAAAGACTGGCCATGAATCAATTATTAAGGTTCCTTCAGTCCTACGATTTGTGTAACTACAATTGTCCGTATATGTACAAAAAAGAAGACATTCCTAATGCCTCTTTTGTTGGATACCCTAAACCTTTAGCTTGTGAAATTTTTGCTGTAATGTATGGATCCATTTATAAAACAAAAGCATTCAGAGCTACTTGTATACCAACCCGGGAACCCTTAAAAGCTTCATCATTTCTCTCAGAGCCCAAGAGATGAACACTAGTCAAGATGATGCCGCCGCTATCTATTATCGTACCTGAACCTTTCCCCAGCACTCGATTGCCTACAAAAAGAAAACCGAGAGGACAACGGGCAAATCATCAACTGCTTAAGAGTGTATTCTCGGATAAAATCCTCAACAAGTATGCCCAATATACTGGGCCCAAAAGAATTGTCGGTGTTGATCTGAATTGAAACAACTGCTAACCTTTGAGGAAACAGATGTTGACAACATAAGGAGATACCGAAGAAGCAATTTTCCTCACTTCATCAGTACAGGCATTAATGGACGGGCCAGGTATAGGGTGGAAAACTGGATGTGAAAATCCTCCTTCAACTAAACAAACACGAAATTGCCATCACGCAAGAGGTATAGGCACGAAATAGGATATATGGGCAAAGCTAGTCAGGCTAATGCAAACAGTCATATGACCAAGTGACAAGTGTATATATAGGCCAAACCTGATTCATGAGAGTGGTATGGGATAGGAGTAACATCAAAAACTTTTGCAACCTTAGGATCCTGTATCACATTGCCACGAGGATACAACGAGTATGGTCCTATCAATCAAAAAGAGAGACTTGTGAAGTGAGTTAGTTGCTGAGCAACCGAAAAAAAACAAAAGACGCTACGAGAAAATAAACTACAAAATCTTAGGCTACATTGGAACCAAAGGTTTGAAATAACTGGATTTGGGCTATACCTGTAGGCCGTATACTATAGAAAAGATTGTAATGCATATCATCGAAAAGATTTGTAATGGCTTTATTCTATGGAAAGGATTTGTAATGAACAGATTTAGGCTTTTCATCAAGAAACATAAGCTAAATTTGCACATATACTATGGGTTCAGAGGAAAATATTTTAAATGAACAGATCTAGGCTTTTCTTCAGGAACTATAGGCTATAATTTGTACTTATAGTGATGAGCACTTCTAGAAGGATTTTACTTGAGCAAATATCCACTAAACATGCATCTTTGCACCTCCATTCCAAACTCTTTTATGGCAAATCCTTCATATCTCTCAGATGCTCCATTTTGTCCGCATGACTAATTTAAATGGAGCCTTGAGGACAAGTAATTTAATCTATAACATGTCCCCAAATTCATAGTTTATGTCAGTTTGAATTTTTGGAAATCAATCATATAAACATCAAATTGGACTCCTACAATGAGTATGGATCAATTGAGTATAGCTTAACGAGTCAAACAGGGCAAAAACAATGACCAAAGTCAATAGCATAAATGTTCAAAACCTGGGAAGTATTGTTTGAATGTTGTAAGTAGGAAAGGGAGAGAGTAATGCCTAGGGTGACGAACAAAGGTTTTACCTTCACCACTCTAATTTAGAAGTGTGAGGAGTTAGTCCCACATAGAGGTAAACGGAGATAAGACGGACATATATACACGTAAGAACTTAAGACCTAGTGGCTTAAGCCTTCTATTTCAAGTCAGGCTTCCTCCTCTATAACTGGGCCTTCTTTGGGGCACTCCCTGCTGTTTTCCCATATAACATATTTATACCCTTCATCAAATACTCCGTCCATTTTATTGAGTTTTCCTCCTTTAAGATTTTGTGATATCCTGGGATAGACTTTCGTACATGTAAACATTATATTAACCTCAAACAACAATCATATTCACATGTACTAAATCTATCTTATAAAGTCTTAAAAGAAATAGTCCCATGAGTAGAATTATTTACCCATGCCGCATTCATAGCGAAGAGGCCTCAGAAATACATTTGGGAGCTGAGAAAATGAGTTTCCAATGGTGCTGTTTTGACAGAATCCTCGGACGCTACTTCCGCAGCGTGTATGCAGCGAGCGCTGTATATCATGTCCAAACATGAGTAGAATTAAGCGGAAATTGTGGGCAAAGTTCCTGTTTTTCCTTAAATTGATCATTTTTTCTATGGATTTTGATACACATATTGGACTCAGATATAGATTAGAAAATAGGTATCATTTGGCCAGACAATTATTAAAATATCGTTAAATTCAAAAGTGGGTAAACTCCAAAGAAGCATAGAGGGTTTAGAACAAAAAAGGGAACATCTTCCAGCAGACCTGAACATGGATAGCCTCGGAGAAGGCGCGGCGGAGCAAAATCGGCTGAAACATTTTTGGATGATTGTTCGCCTACTTAAGACGTCTGCAACTCCAGCTAGCCTGAAGCAATCTCCGGTGGTGGGTTAGGCGATCACGTAGCAAAGGAAAACGAATAGTCCAACCGAGGAAAACGAAGAGTAACCCTTATAAAAGGGCGTAAGAAATTATATTTATTTACGTCTGTTTGTAACCGATCCTTTTATATAGATTTTGGTCAATTATTAATCTATATTTATATTTATATCTATACTTTCCATTTTTGCCCTTTCATTAATCATCCAAATAATAATCTTATCCTTTCATAAATGTTATTATTAGCCTACCGTTTCATAAATATTATTATTAATTACTAATTTTGTAATTATTTCCAGTTTTAACCTCCGTTAATTATTCTAATGACAACCCTATCCTTTCCTAATTATTATTTTTTTTGTAATGCGTTTAATAAACATTAGGTTATAAATTTAATCTAAACTTATATTTAAACATTGAGAAACAAAATATGTAGTTGCGAAAAATATATTTGTGTGTGTGTGTGTCTATATCTATACTACCTATAAAAGTATGAATGTTGTAAATCATTTTTGGACGATTTTATTCTCCGTTAATTACGTCAATTGTATTTTTACTCTTCTTTTGTTACTCCATTTTAAATTTTGATAAAATTAAAAGAGTATTGGGTAATGAATCTATTCTATACATTGGAAAATGAAACTTGTAATGAGAAAGAAAAACTAAACAAAGAATTTTTTTAATTATTCACTTTTTAATTTGGTTAAAATAAAATAAACATTAGATATTGAACTGGTTAACAAGAACAGTGATTTTATTTTTTATATTTTTAAGTTAGCAAACAATTAACCAATTGAAAAACTGAAAAATAAAAACAAAATAAAGAAATTTAAATACGTGAAAAATTAATTAAGAAACAAAAACTTGTCCAGAAACTTTGAGAGATAATTAATTTGCATTATTTTCAATTTGGGCCTTTTCAATTTGCATTATTTTACCAGAAATAATTAATTTGGGCCTTTCCGTAATAATAAAACTTTTGGGTGAATTTTTGAATAACTATCAAAACTTGAAGAGGGGGTTTGGTAAATTTTCGTTTAGGGTTTTATACATAAAGATACTTTGAGAGAAGGAGCAGCCGTCCCAATTCATCCCTTGCTCGTCTGAAGCGTGGCTAAGAGAGAGAGAGAGAGAGGGTTTGAAGAAGAAATCTCCGGCGATCGAATCAAATTCGGTAAGTGTTTTTTTAGCCTTTCTATCTAGTTATTTAATGGGTTACAACTGTAAGAGGGATAAGGGGATCTGCCGTGCAGAGATATAAGATTTGCTGTGTATGTGTGGGTTTGAGAGGTAGAAGATGGGTCTAACATGAAGAAAGAGAGAAGAAGGTCGCAGCCATGGCTGCCGTGAGAGAGGGAGGAGGCTGGGCAGCCATGGGCTCTCGTGTTCAACCTACATGTTGGGTGTTGGTGATGGAAAGGATTTCAAGGCTGCTGTAGCAGTTTTTTTTCTTTCCAGTGTAAGTTTCGGTGATGTTTGAGGATATAAGATGGAAGTAGTGTGTGCAGGTGCAGTATGGTGATGTGTGTGTACATATAGATATATGTTGCATGAGAAGTTGAGTGAATAGGGTGGGAGTTGGAAAAGAAAAGGGGCAAGAAATGCGGCAGTAGTGAGTGAATGTGTGTTTGTGTTCATGTGTGTGTGTGGCAGTGTGTGGGAGGTGAAGAAGGGGCTACCAAATAGCCCCATATATGTGTGTGAAGGTTCAGTGTGTGATAGTGCGTGTATAGTGCAGTGTGTGTGAGTGAGCTGGGTACATATGTTTGTGTGTATACAGGTGTGTGTTTTGTGTGTTCAACTGTATGTATGTCTTGGGCAAAGAAGAAGAGAAGCTACTGCCATGAGGCAGTAGCTATTAGGGGGGTGGGGGTATGTGTGTGTGTGTGTGTTTTTGTGTGTGTTTGTGTATGTGGTGTGTGTATAAATATAAGTGTATTACTAGTGTGTGTTTGGACGTGAAGTGAGAGTATGTGTAAAAAGGTTCAGCCGTGTGTTGTGAGCAATGGTTTGTGCCATTGTTAACCTATGTCTAAGTGTGTAAGTGTGTGTGCGCGCGCGCGCGAGTGCTGTGAGGTGCGTGTGTGAGAGTTGTGTGAAAATGCATGGGATTTGCATAATGTGTGAGGTGTGAGTGTTGGTATGTGTTTATATATGTGTGTAGTGTAGAAGATGAGTGCTGTGTGCATGAGTGATTATGTGTATTTTGGCATTAACATAAGTGTTGTGTAGGTTTTAGAGAGGGAAAACAGCCACGACAAGGCTGCGGGTATGCGAGCTAAAGAGAGATAGAGAGAGATTGCTGTGTGGGTTTGTTAGATGGCATGAAATGGGTCTTGAAAATGGGAGGAAGCAGATGTGCTTGTGTCAATAAGTGTGTGTATTACATGTGAGTGTGGTGTTGTGCATAATGAGAGAGGAAGAGGGAATTGCACAGCAGCCGTGGGGTATTTTTTTTTTTTAATGCAGTAAGTAAAACGAAGAAGGAGAAAACAGGAACTTCAATGGAGAAGTGCGTATCGGGTAATTTGGGTTAGCGTTAAGTTCGACACGTGCGTAAACTAGCGCACTGTTATCGCTAGGACGTGAAACTTTATAATATAATACGTAAAGCCATATTAGAATTCGTGGAGATATTTTATAATTTTCTAAAATCCTATGTATGTTTAATATTTTTGGCAAGTTCAAACTTATAAAATTCTTTTAAGCCTGTAACTCATGAAAATGTTTTGAAAAAAATAGAGTTATGTTTTTATAGTATAAATAAGTCCCAGTTTAAGTTTGGTAATTTTTAGAGTTTAATTGCTTTCATTTCCGTATCGTATTGGTTTTAGCAAAATGAAAATTTTTAAAATAGTTTTAATATCTTTTAAATTTTGATTTCAGTTTTCTATAATTTTTATATATCTTTTAAAGTTCTTATAAAAATTATGCGACTTTATTTTCAGCTAGAAATTTTTTTGGCAATCTATAGGTTTTTAGTGTATTTTAAAGAAATTATTTTTTATTCAAAAATATTCAAAAATTCATAGTTTGACTTTCATTAATATTTTAAGCTATAAAAGTTTTTTTATAATTTAATATGTATTTGGTGTATCGTTACGCATTACATAGTATATAGGTTTTTCGTTTAGGTTGGTCGTGTGCGGATCCGCTTTGGGTTGCGACGTTCCGGAGTTAGAAGTGAGCATCGTTTGGGTAGTGAATATTAGGTAAATAGTATATTAGACATAGATTGTGTTCTAACAAATAAACTGTGAATTTAGGTTTATTTAGAGATTATTGATCAAGATTTTGTAGCATTACTTAGCTTAGACCGAAGTAAGGGATTATCTTCGTATATGTTTTTCTGAATCGTTATCGAATTTTCTTTGGCATTTGTTATAATTGTTAGGAGTACGCATCGTTTGCCTTTTAAATATCATGTTTTGAGCCTTACACGGTTATTGGAAATCCTATTCGATGCTCTGTGTTTATTTCTCGTTGTGCATCGATTTAATCATTATACTATCGATTATTGCATCCTACATATTGACATAAGATTCTGGATTGGTGTTTTTTGCAGAAGTTGGTGTATGTTAGAGGATATTGGTGTGGGCTAGTACCTTGACGTACTAGCCGATGTATTGGTGTGGGCTAGTGCCTTGATGGACTAGCCGGTGTAAAGTGTTAGTGAGCATCGCCTTTGTGGCTTTGCTAAGTGATTGCCCTACCCTGCCTGCATGGCTTTGCAATTGCTCATGTTCAATAGCATATATGATTGTTTGCATCGTATCTGAAAAATGTTCTTATCTGTATCTGGTTTATGGCGTTAAGTTGAATCTTCTCCATATTGCAATCGTATTAAATTTATAAATTGTTCATATCCCTCTACTAAATTTTTGAGCGACCTTACTAAGCTCTCAAAAGTTCATTCCCATTTGACTTCCTTTCTGTAGGTAGTAACCAGCGTTAGATTACTTGAAACTGGACTAAAGACAAGTAGGCGAGTGAATTTAAGTTTAATATTAATCATTAGGACCCTGCGTGGGTTAATATTATCATTTAAAATTTTTGGACTTAGTTTTGATGTTCTATATGTGACAGCTTATTAGGAGTATGATTTAATTGATGGGTTAGTTGCTCTGTTAGACTTATATTATCTGGTTGAATTGAGGTATTATTATTTCAGTGAATTGATCGATCGAGTGTATAATGTTCCAAAAATTTCGAGATGTTATGTGATATCCCACATCGGATGTAGGATGATTTGTGATTAGCCTTATAAGATCCTGCCCATGAACTCTTAAGTACCTACTTGACTAGCCCTTTTGAGGGAGGTATTGCCCTGTGGTGGGGCCGTGGACCGGGTCGTTACAGATGGTATCAGAACGGATACTCGAAAGTTCGGGCTAGGTTATCTAGTCAGGTTGCCGATGGTTGGGAGAAACGAAAGTAAGCCGGGTATATCTCCCATCAAGAGGATGGTTGGGGCAACGAAAAATGAGCCGGGTATATCCCACGTTGGCTAGAAAGAAAGATTTTGGGCTATGTGTGACCAAGCCTTAACGAAGACACTAAGAAATAAGGTGGGGATATTGTAATATCCCACATCGGATGTGGGATGATTTGTGATTTGCCTTATAAGACCCTGCCCATGAATTCTTAAGTACCAACTTGGCTAGCCCTTTTGAGGGAGGAATTGCCCTGTGGTAGGGCCGTGGACCGAGTCGTTACAGCTTCTGTGTTGCAGATTGCAGTCATTCAACTTAATTTGAAAGACAAATGTTTTTCCCAAGAACTTCTCTCCCAACAGATTGTGAACCAAGTTTGGATTCCTTTCTCGTGCCTGAATTATGTAAATCAATAGCAAAAGGTAATAAAAATTTTCTGTTAAACAAAATGAAAATTAAAATGGCTAAGAAAGTAAATATAATGTACAATTAGCCTTCTCATGCATATCCAATATATGAGTGACAGAACATACCAATCATTTTTCCACTCCTCTATCGAACACCGTACAAACGACATATCTAAAATTACAAAGACCAAAAGCATTTATACTATGTTAAACTTACACATATTAGACAACAAGATAGTTACAAAAATCATGTCCAAAATTACATTGGAACTGGTTATAAAACCTTCGCATTGTAGCAACATTAGAGTTCAGGCATTCATAAAAAGAGTTTTGGCAACGCATGCAAAATTCACGCCTAAACAACCCAATTTCTGAATTTTACCTCTAAATTCCTTTACCTTTTTCGATGTAACAACTAACACGGAAGGGTCATTGCTTGTGAGACATATGTCATAATCAATCTGGTATACTACTCTAGACCACAATGTTACTGTCTGAGTCCGTCCATTGTAAGAGTCACAAAAGCGCATGTCATAAAATAATTACTTTTTGATTATTGGTTTGTACGATACATTCATAAAAAGATATGACTATACAATAGCATCAACATTAATAGACAACACCTCTTGTCAATCAACTGAATATCTCTTTTGGTCACCATTTTTTCAAGAATACATATTTCATGGACTGTGCTTTTCTTACATAGCACATCGATTACATCTGTGTATGAAAGGAAAAAAAAAGGTAAGATGAATGCAATAACAAATACATGCACGTCTTTATTGCTTACTTAGCAAAAAGTACCTGTCAAGAAGTATCAACTTTATAAAGGAAAAAAACATCACTAAACTCAACAAACTCAAACTTGTTGAGTTTGAAACATTTATCTTCACTGACTACTGGCTTGACAGTTGTTGCAATAGTAAAGTTAATAAAAAGGGAATGCGAAACAGGTCTAAAGCTTCGTCGGGGTTCTAAAACTCTAAAGTTTTCAATGAGGTATATGCAACCCTCCTGTAGAAGTGCTCTAAACTTGACAATAAGCTCCTTCGAGATTATTGCATGTATACCTGTAAAGAAAAGGAATGTTGATGTTAGTAAATTAAGTAATGCTTAAAATCATTAATTGAATTACTTTACAATTTGTTACCTGCTCACCTAGCAATACCATATCTAGACTCATTATATCATTGTTATTTTTGAAATTGATTGCGTCTCACATGCGTGTAACTCGGACCTTGATCTTACATCGGTAGTTGTTTTTTGTCAATTGATGTAAGTGTTGGGAAGAAGCTTTTTTTCTTGATTGACTGTATCGTCATTTTGGTCAAGGAAGAAGTTCCATCCACAAACAAAGAAACATTATGTGAAGATATAAATGGTTCATGCCATAAAACAACAATATATCAAAAAGACAAAACTCTAAAATTAAATAAAGATGATGTTATAACAATTTTATCGTCTTAAACACAAAAATTTCTAGCAGTTACATGAAAGAACCTATTGTCAATCTCTAAAGTAAAGAGAAGTAAATCATTTTAGCCAAAATGCCAAACTGAAAACTAAAAGTGCTTACCGAAAGATAAGAAACCTTTGACACCTTTTTGAAATTACAAAAAATAACACCTTACGGTAAATTATCAAAGATTTTCTTGTACACAATATTCTTTGTGTAGAAATTCTCGCACTTGCCGTCATTGTTAATAAGAAATTTTAATCCACGACATGAAGTTACTTGGGACACGGCGATGTACAATTGCCCGTGACTAAACATAGATTTCGGCAAGTAAATGCCAACGTCTTCAAAGGTCTGTCCCTGACTTTTATTAATTGTCATCGCAAAGCACACTTCGATGGAAAATTGCCTTCTTGTGAAATTGAAAGGCCATTTTGAGTCGGTTGGAATCATTTATACTCTATGCACGAACGCTCTATCACCCACGTGGCTACCCATTATTATTTCAGCTTCAATTACCATCTCTTTCGAATGTGTGATAATCAATCTCGTACCATTTGGAAAGTCCTTTGGCACGGTTAAGATTTTGCAGAAGAAAGATAGGAATCCCTTCTTTCAACTCAATCTTATGACTCGGTATCCCAGGAAAGTTTAATGTACTCGAGAATTCAGTGGGATACATCACATATAAATCACCCACGCTATTGGAACTTGGCGATATTTGGTCAAAGCTTAAATATTGTCTCGTTGTTCCTGGAAGGGACGAGAGAATATGATGATCGACCTTGTCGACGATATCATTTGTTGGTGCTAAAATGACTCTTTATCTTAAGTACTTATGATCAGTACCAAACCGATTTAATAAATTAGGATATGTGCTAGATATAATTGCATCAAGAGAATCTACTGTTGCAGGAAGTAAAAGATCATTAGGAATTTTGATCCGATGAGGTTCATCCTCATCTTGCAATGCAAATGCAGATAGCTTTTCATCTTCAAGATCTAATACCCACTTGCTAAACTCTTGCATGGACTCCACCAAAAATTGATTTAAAGAAGCATCCCTCAATCTCATGTTAACTGTTAGAACAAAAACCTTGCAACGATCCTAAATACCACAATTCTCCCCCCCCCCCCCCTTCAAAAAAAAAGCATTGTATTCAGATCATCGGCAGTGAAAATGTATTATATCCCTCAATGCACGATCCACCGCCTCTTACGCATTTCTGTGTTCCAACGGTGCCTCATCCCAAATTATTAACTTTGCCTTGCATATCAACTCTGCCAACTCTGAGCCTTGATTGATCGAACAACATGAATCGTCATCTAGCGATATTGGGATTTTAAACATAGAATGTGCAGTTCTACCACCCGGGCAATAAAATGGTAGCAATGTCAAATGACCCCACAACTAAAACAGTCTTCCCTTAGGAATGAACACGGGAAATAATGGTTCTCCATAAATAAGTTTTACCAGTTCCTCTGTTTCCATATACAAAGAAAACACCACCCTTTCCCCTGTCAATAGATTGTAAAACAGAATTGTAGACATTTTTCTGCTCAATATTAAGTTCTGCATATAGTTGCCCATGTTCTTGAGCAAGTAACTGGAAATCATAGTTCAACTCTTCGGCAATTAATCTATTTCTACGCTCATTGATTGATGGCAAGTTGAGAAATATAAGAGTACTAAAATCTTTCAGTGACCGACTATTGATGTTCAATATCTTCTTAATTTCATATAATGCATAATTTTTAATTAGTTCAGTTGATAGATTCATTTTTGCCATGCCCAAGACACGTCGCTGGGAAAAAAGAATGTCATCTGAAAGCAGTTCCCACTTTCGCTCCCAGAGCTCTAAAGGATCAGTGACCCCATAATGGAGTAATATGGATACAAATAACTCATGTAGTTGGTGGCCGATTTGCCAAATTGCCGCTTCCCGTATGGCCTGATGCCACTCATCATCCCCACCTAAGATACTCATAGCCTGATATGCTACTTTATAAGTAGGATGAACAACACCATTTACAGTCCTGATATCATCATCACACTCAGGACCCTTCACAATGTTCAAAAGCACTCGTAAGAAAATCTCTCTAAAGAAGATGGATGAGCATAATACATCCTGCCAATCTTATAACCGGACTTCCTGGGATCCCACATTTTTTCCTTATGCTCCCATGTAAACTTAGATGGGAAATCAAAATAAGTGAGTTGTTTGGCAATGATACTTCCCTTGTTGGCCTCCATCCATTATGTGAACATGGTTTTGTGAATATTATCGTGATTAAGTACATCATCCAATTCCGCATTGTCATAAAAAAGGTCAAAAAGCTTTTAATCTCGGCCCATTTTGAATTGCAAGTAATGGTACAGAAAAGATTTTGATGGCCAGCCCATCTACCGATAGCCATTGCATCCCGATTATTCTGAGCCATGTATCTTGGCCCACATGTAAAACTGGATGGTAAAATAAACCTCCGTACAATGAATGGCGGAGTTGTGTCACCACCGACAACAATATTCTTAAGCCCGTCATACAACTCTGCTCTGAGATGTTTTTGGTTCCTTATTACCCAAATCAAATCACTCTCCTCAATACACGTAAATGCATCAACAACATATTGCTGAAACAACTATCCCCTTGAAGCAGTGTCTCAGCCTCACCCCTTCTGCTCTGAAGTATATAAGCATAATACTCACCTATGCTAATAAATTGACGTTGTTTTGTCGATCTACCAATAGGAACTGTATTTTGTCGTATATCTATTCGAAAGCCATCTTCTGCATATGGAAAAAGGATTGGATATTGCATAGCCAAAAAAATTGGATGCAATTCAATAATTCTTCTAAGTTACACACCTCTTTTCTTCAACAATCACATCGCGGTTCCCGCAAGAGTGTCGTCCATCTCCGACAATAAGATCAACAACCTCAGAATCTATCGAAAGATTATATTGTCATCCATCACGCTGTCTTGTTCCAATTAACCTAATGTGCACAGGCACATAGTCAACACCCTTAAATCTCTCTCTTGCCATCCTAAAAACTCCTGCAAGTGGATTATGTTCATCCAACATCCGTAGTAATCCATGCATGACTTCTAAATCTATACTCTTATCTGCGTTACGTTGATTCAGAGCTTGCAGACAATTTGGAATCTCATTCTCAGTGTCGTGTATATATAACTGCGCAAACCTAAGAGTCTGTCCATCAATCGAAAGCAATGAACCAATCTTGTGATGATTTTGTCCATTTATAAAAAAACATAGGACCCCTACCATCATTTATTTTATTATCTACGGCTCCTCCCTTCGATGTGAAGGCAAACATAGCATTGTATGATATGATGTTATCTCTAAACTTCCTTGAATGTTGGCTCCCTTGATAGTTCATCAGTTTTTTTTCAGAATTCAGGACTTTCCTTGAGAAGGGGTAATTTTACTTGCCCCTCTCGGCGGCAAATTGAGAATTCAGGGTCTAACGGTATTTTCGATTTCAATGTCCTTTCTTCATACCACAAAATTGCTCCACAATGGCTACAAAATTCTTTAGGTGGTCCAAAATTCCACTGTTCAGTAAACCTTCCTAAATGATTCACAATAGGAAATGAAATTTGAGTTATTCTTATAATAGCGAACATAAGGAAAAAGATTTACTTTGCTGAATACACACAGTTTGGAGTGTTTTCAATGACGTTATTCATTTCTTCAACAGAATCATCAGTTCAAATATCATAACTCATGTTACATCAGCATTCAAGAGCTGTACGGGCTTAAAAAGGTAGCAACATGACCTCTTATAGACACTTATCTAATGACGTGTCCGAGACCCCATCAATATCAACTTCCATCAGCTCGGCATGATAAGTTTCATGATATCTTGTTTGTTGTCTTTCTCTACTTGAATCATCTCTTACATTTCCTAACACCTGCGTTTTGCTTTGAGGATAAGGTGAGTCATGGCTTGTGGAAGGAGAACGTATTTGTGACTGAGTAACTGATGGCCAACTTGAGAATGATGAAATTGATGAGTGTAAACATTACATGGCAATCGAATAGGTTGGTAAGGGAATACATTGCTAGTCGTTTTTACTGATCCATCATGGTTGACTACTGAGCGAGAAACTACATTGGAAACCTCCGGGGCTGTGCAGGTAAAGGACTACTTTGATTGATCAACGGAAAATTAGAAATAGCAGAATCTGAAGTGCTATTGGCTTGTGTCCCTAATGATGTGCTTGGTTGATTGCTACTATTGGGACACACTAGATTCCTTCTACGCTGACGGTGAGCCATAATATCGCTTATGATTTGTCTAGAGGTTCTGGCACGTTCGACACCATCCGTCACTACAAAGGGTGATTCCGAATGTTAATAAATATATGGTTTTACTTTAAAATAAAATGATTGGTTAACTAATATATTTTATACATCCATATATAATTTTTTTCTAACTTGGTAAACTGTTGAGATTAGAAAATTGTGACAATAATACCAAAGATGTTATATATGATTATTTTTACGATATAAATCAAATTTTGTACATGGATAGGTGACATTTAAATTATTGTGATAGACATTACAATAATTTAGACCTGAGTGATTAAATTTAGTAAGAAAATTGAGATTATCTTATCCAACTCGGGATAAAAACTAAATTGATATAGTCTAAGCTACTAAATAAAGATATAAATCGTATGATAATTTCACAACAAATCGTATGATAATTTCGCAACAGTTGTAACAGACTAATGATTATGGTACAACTCGAAAAAGACGCAACTAATGCAACCACAAACATATATGATTTGAACCTCATTGTAGTTGCCAAGAATCCCAATCACTTTGCATTTTTAGTGTAGCCCCAGCTAAAAAAAAAGGACAGTTAATGCATTTAAAATTTATCCAAAATGCTAATTTACTATTTATTTTTATGATTGCCGATTATTAATTATAACGTAGTGAACAGTAATCGAAATGTAGTAGTTACTATAGGTTATGTGCTTCTATCCTTAATTAACTTGAAGTGTCACTAAAGAATATCTTGGTATTACGAATTACCACCCCTTTTGTTTTAGAGCAAAACTAAAGTCGTGGAAAGCAAAATAAAGAGAACTAATGTATTAAAATGTTACGAACAATTCATGTTCATGTTCTAAAGAGGAAGAAAGTTGGATGTACAAAGGTGTCAAGCTAGAACATAGAAAGAGATTGTTGCTATAGTTACCATTTATGATATAATTACAAAAAGTAAATAATTTTAGTGACCCTTTATGATGTAATTAAAAAAAGTAAAGAATTACAACTAATAGATGAAGTAAATACCACGAAAAAAAAACAAAAATAAAACTAAACATTTTCAGTAAACAAATGAAAAGCAAGAAAGTATTCACGCCACTGCCTACGTGGACACCATGTCCGTTTGCCTCATGGAGCCGACAAATCTTGCATTGTCGGCTCCTCATTTTTTGTGACATGTTTCTTTTACTTATTCAACTAATTTGATTTTTTTTTGTTGCAAAATCATCTACTTTTGTTGCATAATTATCTCTTTATATGCTACCTAGTTTTTTGATTATCAAAATTTAAATAATTTGAATTTGATCCACATTTTTTTTGACGATTACTTGCTATCAAAATTGTCTTTTGGATTTGTACCCAACATCTGATCTTTTGGAGAAGACCAAAGAGGTACTGATGATGTTGGACTCTCTCACATCCACCCACTCGTTGACAAAATGGTGTGTCCAATCTTTAGAATAGTTACCTTTTTAATTCTCTTTTTTAGGCCTCTTCTTATTATAATCAACTTGAGAATAATAAAAAAACGAAAAAGTCAAACTAAACATTTTTACAAAACAAATGAAAAGCAGGACTATTTACATCAAAATGTTAACATGGCAAAAACGATAAGTTATTTTGCGAATAGAAACGATTTTTTGAGCATATAGTCAAAACACTTTATTATTAGTTAAACCGTTAATAATGGACACCATCGGTGAACAACTAAACCTCTTTATTAAACAACTGAAAAAGTAGGGCCACACAATTTATTCACTGGATATAAACTTACACAACTGCTCCTTTTCATTTCTAACTTTTTTGGGTCTTAGCGGAGTCTCAAGTGAACCCGTCTGAACCTAAAGGTCTGAACCTACAATAACAATTGACAGATCCAATATTCCTCTGCTGACTAATAAAATGCAGCAGTCATATTTTGCATATTATGTATGAAGAATATCGTCGAAAAATTTAACTCCATATTGATTGTTTTATGCTAAAATGATTGATGAATGTTGTAAAAGCAAACGATGTTCAGAATAGAAGAAACTAAACAACTTGCATCGAGAAATTTTTATTTCTAGTGCTTCATTCATGAGAGACGGAATGAAGAGAAAAAAAAATTGTGTTTGTGTCTACGTTAAGTTCAGTATGTTGTTAACTGACAATAAGTTTTACATATTTTAGGCATCAAAGATGAGAGCATTGAGCAATATACTTACAAACTGTATTATGGTTTGAAAATTACTGTTCAATAACCTTGATGTGAAGCATCATACTACTTACAGCCTCGATGATCCTAAGGATGAGAAGGTGTGCTTATCGTAAGACTTTACAATAAGAGGAGCAATGGAACAACATGACTTCCCTACCCCAGAAGATATATGGTGCTAAAGTGCAGGACAGACTTCAATTCAGAAGAAGCTGGAAAATGAAAACTACATAGACCATTGAGAAACAGATATTGCGGCACCCAGCCAATACATGTGCTGATAATGCGATACCCTTGGAAATGCGTTCAGGCCAATCATCTCTCTTCCTCCTACCCAACCCTCCAAATACACATACAGACTGTGCATATATCTGTGATCACCCTGGAGTTTTCTTAGGTAAAGGGTGTCAGAATCTCCAAATGCCTTGCATATATCTGTGATCGTTCATGTCAAATAACCTCTGGATAGTTCACAAACGTAAAAAAGATCTAAGAGTGTCCATAATCCATGTGTGGACCTGTGCATATGTGGTAAGTGAAATTACTCGCGCTGACGATTAAAGCGCATATGAATAAAACAGATCAAAACATGCCAAAAATAGTGGATTAAAAGAACGAAACAAAAACAAAGGCCATCCAATATCATATGAATGGTGAAACATGTTTGATGCATAAAATTCAATATGAGAAGCAAAATAAACAGATAAATTCACAAACAAACAAAAAAATTAAGATAATTGATGTTGTGTAAAAGAAACATATAAAAAAAAGAAAAGAAAAAGAACCAACAAAAGAAAAAATAGAATGAAAGAGACAATTGTAACATATATGTAAGTCAGAGAGGAAATATTGCTATTAGTTAATTTGGAGAGATTCAGGAAAAATTTTTGGAACATTAATACACAATCTGATATTAAAACTGATTATGAAACTTTTTCTAAAGGGCTTTGCATCATTGCTGTGTAGTGCTACGATTCATCATCTTTACCGTATGAACACAAACAAAAACAAAACCAAAAAAACAAAAAAAAAAAGATCATGGGGTCAATTGGATGTTGGAAAAATAGGCATGGAAACAACAGAAAATTGGGAACAATAGTAAGAGACCAACAACATAAAATTGATATTGCAAAAAGAAGCGGAAAAAAGTATTGAATTACTTACCGACGTAAACAGCAAAGCGAGCAAAGTGTACTATCTGATGGAAAGTAGTTCACACTGGCAGTGAACTGTTTCACAGGGCAAGGGCCAGTTCAATTCCAGTGAAAACCACTGTGCAATTGAAAAAAAATAAGAGATAGCGGCGAGAGAAAAGAATAATAGCCTCACTCAATACCTAATCACCCTACACGCGGTTTCTGTAATGAACCTGTGCTTTTGAAATTTATTTCCAAGAAACCTCAAAAATCACTAGGCATAACAAAGCCAGTATCCAAAAAGCAGTATTAAGTTGGAACTAAAGCATCAGAGACTTACCAAGAAAACTTAGTTGAACACTGTTATGCTATTCAACACGTCCCTCGTTAATTCGTCCGAAATACACACCATATAATAAATCACTCAAAATTTAGAAAGAGGAAGCAAAATTATTAATTTACTCACCTACGTAAACTGCAGCTCTGGTACGTTCTCTCCTTTTTGCTGGTGCGATTGTGGAGAAGATGTGTAAACAGGAGAGTCCCTTTCTACCGAAAGAGATTACAATGAGGCGACAACTATGAATTTGTAATGAGATAATTGTGGAGGATTCCATAATTATCATGTTTAACATGTTTACGAGAGAAATTAAAGGGAATCAGGCAAGATTTCTGGGATAGATAGAGAAGCTAGACAGTTGCGTAAGAATATTAAGGGAATAATCAAGATTTAAAAGATTGGGGCTTAGAAAGACGAAGAAATTAGGTGATGAAATCCTGAAATTGATTGTTAGGGGTCAAAACTATCAATGAGAGAGAGAGAGAGAGAAGAAGAAGAAACTTAAAACATGGGAAAAGAGGGTAAATAAACTCAACAGTGGTCAATGTGTGGCAATGTATGTGAGAGAGAGAGGGAGAGAAGAAACTTAAAACATGGGATAAAAAGGGTAAATAAACTCAACAGTGGTCAATGTATGTGAGACAACATATGTATACATTACCTATTTAGTCCTCTTAGATGCTGTCAAGTTTAATAGGATAAAAATTAAAATGACTATTTTGATCGCAATTAATGGTTAAAAAAAACCTGGATTAAATTCAAATTAGTTAAATTTTGATACTAAAAAATCTAGATAGTATATAAAGAGATAATTATGCAACAAAGGTAAATAATTTTGCAAGAAAAAAACAAATTCAATTTAGTTGAATAGGTGAGACAAACATGTGACTAAAAAGGCAAAATAAATTTAATTAATTAAATTTTTTATCCAAATGGCAAAAAGGAGAGGGTGTCCACGTAGGCGGTGACGTGGACACTTTTTCTCAGCTTCAACTTTTTTATATATAATTAGATTTAAAATAAAAGTAATTTAAATCAAAGAAAATACAAAATTTTAATATATTTTTGACAATTATATCAGTGACTTACGATGAAAAATAATTTGCGATAAGTGATTTGACGTGTGCTAGTGGCACCACATGGGAGTCGCGGCGTTGACGGTGAAAGTGGCGAGGTGATCAAAAAATGGTAATAATAGTAGTGGTAGCGGTTGTATTGAGGTATAACTATTTGTAGGGATGGTGGTATCGACGATGATGATGGTGATGGCATAACCTCAATAGTGATGTTGTCCAATGACATCGACAGCAGTTGATAATGATGGTGGGTGGTGAGAGGGGGGGGGGGGGGTTAATGATGGTACTGGTAGTAGTTGTGGTAGTAGTACCAGAGTATAAAAAGTGCTAATGTCGGTGACACAAGTTACAGTGACAATAGTAGAGAAGGCGGCGCGGCGATGGTGGTAGTGATGTAGCATTAATGGCGGTAATAATGGGGTGTTTAGCGATTTTAGCGATGGAATTGGTGGTGATGGAATCCATGTGTCATTAGTAGTGCATTGGTGATAGCAATCATGGGGAGACAATAGAGTCGGTGGTGGTGGTGGTGATGACAATCATGTTGATGGGTTGATACAGTTGCACTACTAGTAATGGTAATGACAACAACGATGGTGGTAGCATTTATGATGTGGTACGGTGGTGGTGTTGTCGCAGCGAAAGCAACTGCGAGCTATTAAGATAGCAGTGGTAATGGTGGTTATATAACACACTTGACAAGGGTGGTAACTGTTAGATGTGTCAATAGGCTGGGCTTGGGCCGGCCCAGTTTGGGCCCAGTGGGCCTGACGTGAAAACGGGCCTGGGCAGGCCAAAGGGGTGGAAATCGGGCCGGGCTAGATTAATGGGATATCTAGGCCCAGTCCAAGCCCTGGCCCTAGGCCCAATATCTAGGGCCGAACTCGGGCCGGGCCTGCCCCCCCCCCCCCCCCTCTTTTTTCAATTTCTTGTTATTCAAAGTAAAGACTAGAATTGCGATAATTTCTTGCTATTATGTAAGCAAATTGTAATGTAGTACTATAACTAGGATTCTGCAATGAAGTATAAGATTTGTACATGTAGTAATATGTGTGTATGAAAGTAAGTAAAGCAACTAAAAATATCTAGACATGCACATATATACATAGTAATATGTGTGTGTATACAATAATATTTTTAGCATTCAAATATTCAAATTGATAGAGTTAAATTGAAGATAAATTTGTTCATAGGCCCTCCTTATTTTTGTCCAGGCTTGGGACCGGTTGCTTGTAAACAAACATGTGAAGTTACCTATTTTTTTTATATATATGAAACAATATCTATCTTGCTTGTATAAACTTATTATATATATATATATTGAAAAATTTTATGCTAAAAACTTGAGAAAAGATAAATAAAAAGAAATTACTTAATCATTCGGAAGTACTTCAACGTCCGAGTCACTGCTCCTCCTATCATCAATCGGTTTATCTTGCTTGCGGTATTTTGCATCAAGATAGTCCTTCCAACATACACATAGCTCGAGCGATTCGGGGTTAAGATGACTCCTCCTGTCATTCAAAACCCTCCCGCTCGCTGAAAATGCCAACTCTAAAGCAATCGTGGAGGCTTGTACCTGCAGTACATCCCGTGCAATTTGGGATAAAGTTTTATACATGTTTTGATTTTGTTTCCAAAAATTTAACAAATTAAAATTAACATGTTCTTGCATTGATAAATCTGAATAATGATCAGAATTGAAATATACACCAATCTCATTAAAAGAGAAAAAAATAGACGAACCTGACGAATTAGAAGTACCTTCACCTGGTAGTTGTCTTGCTACTAGATGTTCAAGGCTCTTAAGGTATGGCGCATAATACATCTCACCAGTCGATGATGAAGCTCGCCCATGCACGTCAGCAGAATTATGATAGAGGTTGAACAGATCCTCAAATGTCTTGCTCACTTTAGTTGTGAGTTTGGTTGTGTCCGCTTCTGTGTAGGTCATTAATCTTGCAATCTCTTGTATCGACACGTTCATGCCATGCAACTTTAACCTAGGATCTAAACAAGTAGCCACAGCAAAAATAACAGGCAGTTTCTTCCAATATTTATTAAACTTTTTATCCATCACTTTTACTATTTCCTGAAAGGGTCCTATATATCTCCATTTTGTTAACATTGTAGCCATCTTGAGAATTTCTATTACAGCGAGAGGAGAGGTGGAATAGTACGTACCAGACAATAAATTGGTAGACGTGTAAAATACCTTCAAAAATTCAGCTAGGTATGTAGCCATCTGCCATTTCGTGGGAGTTGGCAAGCCGGCTGGGAACGAGGTTAGTAGAAAATGCGTATAGACTTCTTTGTATGCCAGAATATGTAAAAGCATATGATATGTAGAGTTCCACCGATGGACCACATCTGTAAGTGGTCTCCTACGAGGCATATTATATTGAACACACAACGTTTTAAATTGTTGTGTTCTCGAACCTGAACTATTAACATACGCTGTCATACCCCTCATTTTGAGAAGAATATCTCCTGCAGCAGCTAAACCATCTTGAACAATTAAATTAATTATATGACAAACACAACGAACATGAAATAATTCACCAAAAAGTACAGGTTAGAAGCTCTCCTTTAAAGCTGCAATAGCAGCTTTATTGTTAGTAGCATTATCAAAACTAATACTCATAATCTTATCCTTAATTTAAACGTGGTACATGCTTTAATTATAATAGTAGCAACGTTAATTCCATCATGCGGAAAAGGAAAGAGTTCAAAAGTGATGATTCTCTTGTTCATAATCCAATCTGCATCAATCCAATAGGCCGTCACACAAGCATAACTAACAAAAGTAAACGGAGATTGCCAAATATCAGAAGTAAGACTAACTTTACCTCAAAATGATCGAAATAATCAATCAGGCGTGCTTTAGTAGCATTATACTGCAGAGTGCATCGAATCTAGTTGTGTTTCTATGAACCTTTTTGTATAAAGGTTGAACATAGGTGTTCATATATCTAGAGTGCTTAGCATTATCGGCAAAACTAAAGGCTTGTTCATCGTGAATAACAAATTCAGCGAGATCGTCTCTTTGCTCTTGTTGATTATAAACAAATAACTTACCGTCAAAAGATAACTGCATTTGGTTAGGTTCGACGTGGCCTTGTCGAGGTGCACACTGAGGGTAATGTCTGTTAAGATGTCCATTACAACTAACAAACGAAAATAATTTAGCACAGTACTTACATCGAGCTTTTCGGACGCCATCCACCATAATTTCATCAAAATGATTCCAATACTCGGCTTTTTTTTTTTTTGCCTTTTGGACTTCTGGCTGACTACTGAAAGGATTGCTCGGCCCTTCTCCATCACAACTGCTCATCGAGTTAACATTATGCCACGGAGTAGTAGCTTCGCCAACCGAGTTGCGTCCTTAACTAAAATACGGGGTATATTGTGAAGGCGTGTATTCAAGATCTGGAATGTTTTGATTGAACTCCCAATTGGCTTGGGTATCTATCATACAGCCTGTACTCATTCGTCCAGGAACGAATGTTTCAAACAAATTCAAATTCGATAAAATCTGATCATTTCTCATCGGCGTTCACTCTATAAAAAAAATTTCCAGTCAAATCCCATAAAAATAAATTCCAATTCCTTTGTTTAAATGTTTCAAACAACAAATTTTAAGTATTTGAAATTAAATTCCATCTGTAGTTCCAAAACCACTGCAATGATGAGAATTAAGTTGGCTTCTAAAAATTTTGAAGTTTTTAGCGTTAAGCAGGGCTTGGACTGAAATAAAGAGCATGAACCTGATCCTAGTCCTAGATAAAAGCAAGAACATGAAACTGTTCCAGATTTCTTGGCTAAAGCTGTTGAAATCATTAATGAAATAAAGAGTTGTGGTGCTTCTGATGATCGTTGAGAACATTCTTTACCGTAAAAGCTTGAGCATGTAGCTCTGTTGTAGTAGAGAAATTCAAAGATTTTAAATCTTGTGTGATGCATGAGAATAAGATCCGTAAAGACTGAACGTATTCCTAGCCCATTCCAGTTAGTCCAAAAAGCGTGTTTGGCCCGTTTTGCTTCTCCTTGCTAATTCCTCTGAATGAAATTTCTTACGCATGCGGTCCGGGAATTTGAAGTTCATGAGAAAAGAAGGAGCAAGTTCACTAGCCAATCATGAAGCGGGCGTTTTAGTCAGATACTAATAGCTGAAACGAGTCGATTGTTACAATTAGTACCTAATGGGATTTGACCCAACAACCCAAAATACTTAAGGGGGTCATTTGTAGTAACTTGAATCTATATTACCCCTTTTCATTTTAAATCTAAGTTCGGTTCAAGCGAGTACGACAATATTCAAATGAATATGCAGAATTTACTCAATTAAACATTTACGAAAGTCTCAATTACGCTCAATTTAGGCAGGAACGTCGTTTACACTATCCAATTTGGTACATTATCCTGGTATATGAGAGGATTGAGCTCTCCTTTTTGCAGCAAATAATAGTTAAGACACTGATTTCATGCTTTCCACATTCATACACGCACACGCACACGGTGTGCACAATTATTCAGTTTTGGGTCACCTGTGTTAATGCAGACCCATGTGGAGGCATCTAAATACTTACCAAATCACCATCTTCACTCCATGAACTACCAAAATGGACATGGTAATTCATGTAAATTTGTATCTGTTTGCAAAATGAATCAATCATTCCCTGTTCTAATAATGTGGAGAGTCTCTGTTCTAATATTATGGAGGGAGGGGTTTCCCCACGAAGCTCCGGATCCACATGGTCTCCATCCACTTTACTAGCACATAGTGACACAGCATTATCATTTTTTAACCAAATCTGGTCCACATGTGTGCATGTGAAAATGGCAGTTTGTTCTGCTTTTTAAATCACATAAGAAGCTCGGTTTGCTTATAATAGAAGGGGAATGGCGGTTTGGTGGGCTCAGACTGAATGATTGACCATGTTCATCACTCTCTTCCCATTTTCTCTTGTTTTCCTGCTCTCTCTCTCTCTCTCTCTCTCTTCTTTCTCTTTTTTTGTTAATTTGACTTTGTTGGCCTTCCATGGGGGAATGAAGAAACCTTTGGTTTTTGTTTTGTTTCTCTGCTCCAATTGTCCCTCTAACATGTTAAGATTCCCTCTCCTGTTGCACCTCAATCATCTCTTCTAGATTAGCGAAAAGCCTTGATGAATAAGAACAAGTAACCTAACTCACTTACTTGGAAGATTATTAGCTAATAAGCATCCAATGGACTCCATGTGCTGTTGGTTAATCTACCCCAAAACATAACAGAATGCATTGCCTCAATGAGCTCTCTACACTTCAAAGTTCTTGTCACAATAATTTTAACGTTTTCGTGACGTTCACACATTCATCACGATGACAAGAAAACGCGTGTCCTCGTCCAAGAAACAAAACAAATAAATATACGCCAAAGATTGTTGCGTCTTCTAACCGAGCAAAAATGTTACATTAATGCGTTCATATAATCTCAATGTAGGGTTCGCACTACTTTTCTTCACTGTAGGATGCCCCCATCACTCAGTGCAAATAACACAATGCCCCCATCCCATGGAAAGTATGGCCTCAAAGAATTATCACAGCATTACCTTGTTCTTGCAAGAAGTTTTTTAAGGGGGTTCACACACTGTATGTGAACTTCTGGTGCAAACCCTTTATCTTTTGGTTAACTGTGGACCCAGCCCCAATCATTGCTTAGTCTTGACTCATAATCCATGAATGTTTGTCATACTTGAAAGTTACAACACCTATCTATTAGTTTTGAATACTCAAATCACTTCAGCCTGCAGCTTTGAAAGTCCCCTGTTACCTTAAGAATGATACCCTAAATAATTTTAGTTTATGTAAATCCAATGTATGTAATCATGGGCACTCTCCCTTTCCAAGCTTCGATCCTTTTCTTTGATAGATCCTTTTCTGTCTTTTTCATCTATGAATTTTTATTTTTTATTTTTTGTCGGTTGGCCATTTTAGGTTCTCGTCTCTTTGTTTCCTCGTCGATCAAACATTCTTTCAAAGTAGGCGTCTATCCTCTCGGCCAGGACCTTTTTGCTGCTATCCGAATTTACTTTTCTTGTTGTTCCGAGAAAGCCCCAGATATATAAGCGTCTACCCCTTCCTGATGGACAGTAACACTTCCATGAGGTCTTGAATCTGCTGATCAAATGGAATTACGGCATGATTCTCAGTAGATTTCTGAAAAAACAAATAAGTACTCTCAGTTGCTATGAAAAATACCACAACTGTAAGAATATTGAGTTAAAATAAGCAATAGAAAACAGAATAACAAGAATTTAATCATTGTTACCCACTGCAGTTGACTATCGCTATCCATCAAAAGGAAGAAGAAGTGGAAGGAACAATGTATCCAGCAATAACAACTCATTCTTCCCATGTTTAATGTCGGAATCACTTTCCAATAAGTCCAAACTTTCCAGTCATTATATGTGTATTAACAGCCTGTTGCAGAACCCAAGATCTCACGAGCCTGCCTAATTAAAAACTAATCCCCATACATTTATATATGTTATCACAACCTAATCAACCAACCTTCTCTCCATTACTTCTCATACAGCAATCACACTCTGTGTGGCTGTTTTCTAGGCCAAAAATGGTGGAGAACTAGAAATTTTTACCAACAAAATAGCAGAAGAGCAGTATGAAGTTGCAAATTTTGCTCTTCTCCTACTGTTTCATTGGTTCTTACACATTTGGTTTCGCTAATGAGCTGAATGCTGATGAAGGGCCTATCTTACTGTCGATAAAGGCGGGTCTTATTGACCCTCTGAATCAGCTTCAAGACTGGAAAGTGTCAAACAATGGGGGAGTCAACACTTCACTTCACTGTAACTGGACTGGAGTTTTTTGCCACTCAAATGGAGCTGTCGAAAAGCTTGATCTCTCCCATATGAATCTCAGTGGCATTGTATCAGATGACATCCAACAGCTAAAAAGTCTTGCTTCTCTCAACCTGTGCTGCAATGAGTTCTCATCGCCACTGCCAAAGTCCATGTCCAGTCTCACTTCACTCGAGATCGTTGATGTCAGCCAGAACTACTTCGTCGACGGCTTCCCAGAAGGTCTAGGAAGTGCCGCTGGCCTGATCAAATTGAACGCTTCGAGCAATAACTTCTCGGGTTACATTCCTGAGGATCTTGGAAATGCAACACTGTTAGAAAGCCTAGATCTCAGAGGAAACTTTTTCCAAGGTTCAATTCCAAAGTCTTTAAAGAGTTTGGAGAAGTTGAAGTTTCTTGGCCTTTCAGGAAATAACCTGACAGGCCGCATACCACGAGAATTAGGCCAACTTTCGTCTCTCGAAAGCATCGTTATTGGATACAATGAACTGGTGGGTGAAATCCCGGGAGAGTTTGGAAATCTTACCAATCTCAAGTATCTTGACTTGGCTGTTGGGAACCTTGGTGGTCCAATTCCAGCCGAATTGGGGAGACTAAAGCTACTCGATACGATCTTCCTGTACAAGAACAACTTCAAAGGCAAAATTCCATCAGAAATTGGTAACATTTCCTCATTACAAATTCTAGATCTCTCTGATAACATGCTAACAGGGGAAATGCCAGTAGAAATATCCAACTTGAAGAACTTGCAGCTCTTGAATCTAATGTGCAACTACTTGGAAGGGTTAGTACCTTCTGGACTTGGAGGGTTGACTCAATTAGGCGTGCTCGAGCTATGGAACAATTCATTTTCAGGCCCTTTGCCAAGTGAACTTGGCCTTAATTCGCCATTGCAGTGGTTGGACATATCGACCAATTCCTTTTCTGGTCAAATTCCGGCAAGCTTGTGCAATGGAGGTAATCTTACTAAGCTCATCCTGTTCAATAATGCTTTCTCTGGTCCAATTCCTCCTGGTTTATCCATGTGTATGTCATTGGTTCGCGTTCGGATTCAGAACAATCTCCTCTCTGGGACAATCCCAGTTGGTTTTGGCAAACTTGGGAAGCTTCAAAGGCTTGAATTGGCAAACAACAGTCTCACTGGCCAAATCCCAACTGACATTGCTTCTTCTACCTCACTTTCCTTCATTGATTTCTCCCAAAACCACCTTCAAGCTTCTCTTCCTTCCTCTGTTCTTTCCATTCCCAATCTTCAAAACTTTTTAGTCTCGGACAACTTCTTGGTGGGCGAAATGCCAGACCAATTCCAGGATTGTCCATCACTTTCTGTGCTTGATCTCTCATCAAACAGTTTCACTGGAAGTATTCCATCGAGTATCGCTTCATGCGAAAAATTGGTAAATTTGAATCTTGGAAACAACCAACTCGATGGACCAATTCCAAAAGCAATTGCTATGATGCCTACGTTAGCTATCCTTGATTTATCAAACAACTCACTGACCGGAGAGATACCAGAAAATTTTGGGAACTCTCCGGCCTTGGAGATGCTGAACGTTTCCTACAACAAGCTAGAGGGTCCTGTTCCAGCAAATGGCATGCTGAGAACAATTAATCCAAATGACCTTGTTGGCAATGCTGGTCTCTGTGGTGGCGTGATGCCTCCGTGCTCCCACAATTCAGCGTATGCATCGAGGCAAAGGAGCTTGCACGCCAAGCACATCATTGCCGGATGGGTCATTGGGATTTCGGCACTATTAGCTCTTGTAGTAGCAGTTTTGGGTGCCCGTTCCCTCTACAAAAGGTGGTACACAAACGGAAGCTGCTTTGAAGAGAGATTTGAAATGGGTAAAGGAGAGTGGCCGTGGAGACTAATGGCCTTCCAGCGGCTGGGATTCACTAGCAATGACATTCTAGCTTGCATCAAGGAACCGAATGTTGTTGGGATGGGAGCGACTGGGATCGTTTACAAGGCCGAGATGCAAAGACTAAGCACTGTTGTGGCTGTTAAGAAACTATGGAGAACGCCAACTGATATTGAAATGGGAAGCGGCGATGATCTCGTGGGGGAAGTGAATGTTCTAGGGAGGTTGAGGCATCGGAACATTGTGAGACTACTGGGGTTTCTTCATAATGACAATAGCGCGATGATAGTTTACGAGTATATGCAGAATGGAAGTCTTGGAGAAGCTTTACATGGAAAAGAAGCAGGGAGATTGCTTCTCGACTGGGTTTCGCGCTACAACATAGCCCTCGGGGTAGCGCAAGGGCTCGCGTACCTCCACCACGACTGCCACCCGCCTGTCATCCACAGGGATGTCAAGTCAAATAACATATTACTCGACGCAAATCTTCAGGCAAGGATTGCTGATTTTGGGTTGGCAAGAACAATGCTCAAGAAGAATGAGACTGTATCAATGGTAGCAGGATCTTACGGATACATAGCCCCTGGTGAGTTGCTGATTTCGATCCATCTTTGTTCCATCTCTCATTTCATGTAGTCACGGATTCAGCCAACTGATAAAAACTACTCATTCTAAAAACAATAGAATCATTCTACTTTCAGCTTGGCATACAAGACATAAGACTAACCATCAACTCTCTGCATGTTTCAATTGCAGAATATGGATACACGCTACATGTCGACGAGAGGAGTGATACATACAGCTACGGAGTTGTTCTGATGGAACTTCTCACAGGAAAGCGACCACTGGATCCAGAGTTTGGTGAATCTGTTGACGTCGTTGAATGGATTCGAAGGAAGATTCGAGACAACAAGCCTTTAGAAGAAGCACTAGACCCTAACGTAGGAAACTGCAAACACGTTCAAGAAGAGATGCTATTAGTGCTTCGAATAGCACTCCTTTGTACAGCCAAGCTCCCCAAGGAAAGGCCTTCAATGAGGGATGTCATAACTATACTCGGAGAGGCAAAGCCTCGGAGAAAAAGTAGCAGCAGCGATAACAAGCCAATCTTTAGTACATCACCTGTAAATGGCCTACTATAAGAACTGGGCAGTGCTTTTCTTAGGCCACATTTTGCTTAAATCTTTTGTACCTAGAATTCTTCTTCATTAGTACGTGTCTTGCAAATAATGTTCAAATTCTTTTACTCCCTCATCTGTAAGGAAATATATCATAATGTATCGAACTTCTTAATACCTCGTGATTACAGTGCCCTCTTGTTTGGTATAATCCTGAAGACATTTTGCCCTTCAGGCAGTTGCAATCACAGTACTTAAAATTTGCAACTCAAGCATATAAGTTAGGGTTCATAAAACCACAACTGATACAACTACAGGATGAGCAATATCATCGACTTTCCTATGGTTTGCTGCATAAAACTCATGGGGTTCATATTTCCACTCCCATTTCTCTGTTGTACAAGGCAATATCACACATAATTGGTTAGAATGTCAATCATCTTACAAGACATTTCACCTCTCAACACCCAGGGCGTCAAAACAGCGTGTGCAGACACACAAGTTCAGGAAGGAGATGAAAGAAGGCACCCGTCCAGCAAAGATTGCAAAAGATCAATAGGATGGCAGAATTACTTGGCAAAGGCAGCAACAGGTAAATATCGCGGTTGCCTGATACTTGATAGCACCAAATTTGTACAGTTTCAAACAAGTCAACCATGCAAACTTTTTTTTCCATTAAAAGGATTGAACTAATCCATTTTGGGATGCAGAAGCTCCAAACCTATCCATCTAGCATCCAGTAGATAAAACATTGGAAAGCAACTTTCCTTTAACTGTGCATGTGTACGACATGAGTAACTGGATGAGCGTAGCTCCCAGACAAAAGGGCTCTCCCCGAGCAGGAAAATTAAGTATGAAAACTATAAAAGGTGAAGAAAAAACCGAAAGCAAACAGACTGGGTCATCACTTCAACAAAATGCTTTGACCAATCAGTATCTGTTTTTATCCTTCTGTATTCCACTCTTCAAGTGATAACTTGATTTCATCTTACTGAGAATAACCGGAGATTTATATTCTAGATGGCTTTAGTTCTTTGTATCCCATTCTTTCCCCGAAACCTTGGAGCTGCAATGTGATAACAAAACCGTAAGGCGTCAAGATATACTAGGGTCACGCAGAATAAAATGTCAGTTACATACCTAGCCCATTAGCCTCTGACGTCCTCCTCATGATTCTAAGCCTCTTCACGGAGTTGAGAAACATCCTAAATTCAGATAACAGAAGCAATTCGACTATCAAAACAAACACGACCTCCTCAAAAAAAAAAGATGATATAAAGTTACGACATAAATTCAAGAGCATCTATCCTCCCCTGTGCTAGGGTAGGATAGATATTGTTATTATTTGAATAATTTCAATCCCTTTAGATGGTTGTTACACACGCATCCTTACTTCTTCCACCATCAGTCTTTCTCCATACAGTTTGAAGCTCAAGGAGAACACCCATCTTGATTTGATGGGGATCCACTTCTAAACATCTTAATTAGGTTATGGAAGTAACATACACAATTTAACTCGCTGTCATTCATCTCCAAGTTGTGTTTTTCCTTAACTGTGAGGAACATACTACTATAACAGGAATATTAAAAGCCAAGAGGACAGAAGTGGTAACTTCATAATGGTAAAGAACCTCTGACTGCCCACATGTTTAAAGAGCAGAGACATATATATCATAACAGCTGGAAGCAACATACCCCCAAGGAACATCTCCAACGAGCATCCAGTCTCCCTCTTTGTCTTCATAGGTGAGCACAAACTCAGATGACCCATCCAGCAGCTTTGAAGGACCTGAAGCTTCTGTCATCACGTCATTCTCCTCAACGCTTGACCCTAATTACACGGACAATTAACCACCATTCACCAAACAGATAAAGTTATGGCTCAAGACAAATGTTTACATTACAGCGCGCATATCAGCAATATAGGAAAGAAGAGGCAACTAAGTCATAGAAATAAAGTGGCTGTAAGGGCCATCATGCATGCGGGATAACTGAGTAGATCACAAGAAATTTCTGCAATGCAGCCTGATTGTCGAGCACATTCTTTGAAACGCTTACATTTTGATTAATGTCACCTTATCAGAATATCTACTTAATATGCATGACTCGCAGGCGAAAGTGTGGTGAACCTATTGCCCATGTAGAATATACAAGCAATCTGATCAGGCAAAGAAATTGCCAAACTGATAAGGCAAGTCTTCTGGTTACCTCTAACAGCCACACCAACATTATGCCAAACATACACGAAATAAGACTAGCATCAAAAATCAGTTTCAACTTGCAAAAGATCACAAATCATAAAGGAACTTCCATGCAAAAAATTCATTTTTTGTCAGAATTAGAATTAGCTGCAGATGAGAAACCTATTGGCACCACTCAAAGCTATACTGAACAGCTCATCGAACTTTTTTTGCATTTTTTGTCAGAAATAGAATTAGCTGCAGATGAGAAACCTATTAGCACCACTCAAAGCTGAACAGCTCATCGAACTTTGTTTTTCCTTCCTGAGATTTTCTTTTTGATGTTTGAGCCCAGAAAGAGAAGAGGGGATAAGGGGGAGGGGGGGGGGGGGGTGCTGAGGGAAAACCATCAATTGCAAATAACAGAAACAGCTGAAACTGCTTTTCAGACGAAAATCAGTATAGAAAGAAGATAAACAACTCACATCTTGCAGTGATGGTTGTGGTCGGTGTAAAAAACATGTCATCCAATGTCTCTGCCAAATTCTCATAGCAGTTATGAGCATTGAGATCCACCTTCCTTCCAATCCCAACACCATCCATGTTCACCTTAACAAACAGTGAAGTCTTGACAAAAAAAATTTCCTTGGCATTATGGGGATTCTTATTACTGCCGCTGGTAGTCCTGTCTACTACAGCATTCTTGCTTTCATTTTCCTCGCAGGGTGAGCTAAAATCTTCAGCAGTAGGTGCTTTTGCTTGGGTAGCCAGGCTATTCATTCTATAAGTTCTTAATGGTGGCCATCCCACAACCTGGCTGCTTCAGGGCAAAAAGAAAACAGATCAAGTTTAGTGAACAAGGAATTTTAGCCATCATGAGAGTGAATAACGTTGAGCCGCCTCAATAAAAGTCCATGACTTCATTGAAATGCATGTTTATAACGAGAAAAAGAGATAATATGTTGCTAACCAGGTCACAGTGCCCAGGAACATTGAGAAGAATGGTATAGAGTTGCCAACACATTAATGTCAAAGATACACTGTTTCAAAAAGTCTTATGATCACTAGAGTTGTTGCTGGCAACTGATAAATGGTGATCACCTAATTATTCATACAAAACGTCTACAAAATTTCAAAAGCTCTATCCTTGTTGATTCCACATTGTTTCAAAACCAGAATTTCATAATGCAACTGACATTACAATCTGGGTGCGGATTTGCTATTTTAGTTTGGAAAGTGTTGCTCGAATCACAATTTTCTCAACACACAAACATACAAACAAGAGACCATTTCTGCCCAATGTTCTCGTACACGAACATGTTTTATGCGATGCACCAAACTGAGACATTAGACTCACCCCAGGATGCTATTCGTTCATAATCTAACTACCACCTACACGTTTGTGATACTTTCGGCCAATATCTAAGAGCGCGTAGAGAAAAGACGGCGACTCTACTTGAAAGCCAAGGTTATGTCAAACCACAATATATGCTATCTCCAATTCATCTGTGAATCTTGGTTATATAGCAATGGCATAGCGCATAACTAGAATATCAGAAGCTCCTACCTAAACAGATTCAAAAGTATTCGTCAATAAAGAATCCGTTCTCCAATGGCCTTAGGAGAATATATATTTCCACTCTGACACATATAAATCTTGGTTATACGTTTATTCACTTCATCAAGGTAGTCCAGCACACACAACTTGAGGTTGAACATGGGAGTAAATTCATAAAGGAGAAAGTGCCCAAAGAAAAAGGTAACAAAAGTGGATTAATTACAAGGTATCAGACACCACTAGATCAAAAAGGCAGATCCTTATCAAGTAACGCGAATCAAGAAAGTATTACGTAAATATATTTTTCTTAATTAAGCCATATATACACTTTGAGAACGAAAAAACTAGCGGACATAAACAGCAAAACTAACAAGAACCAACAACAAATCAAATCCAAGAACAATATACCCAAAAAGAAAGAAATTTTATTTAACACAAGTTTTGAAAATTTAAGAACAGGAAATAAGGACAAGAAGAAATACTTAGGGGAAATATGTTACCTGGCACCATTAAGGGGTGAATCAGAAGCACTTCTCTTGGTACCAGCTGTGGAGGAATTAGCTTTTGTGACCAATGAGGATGATGTTGATGAAGACTTGGAAACTAAAGAAGGGAAATCTTTGGCCGTCAAGATTCTGGCATATTGTCCCCATGGAGCCGCCGCCAGCTTAGAATTAGAGCCAAGGCCGCCACCACCAACACCAAGACTCAGCCCAAGGCCCAATTCGAGCTCAGTCTCATCTGGGTACGGAGAAGAAACCTCAGACGACATCACCAGGTTGTCTTCTTTAGACACCGTTGACGCAGACCCAGTAGTCGAACCGCCACCACCACCACTGCCGCCGCCTGCAGTACCGCCTAATAAGCCCAGAGTACCATCCATCACAGCTTGGAAACAGAGAAGAAAAGCTCAAAAAGAAGGAAGTAAAAGAGAGAAGCGAGAGAGGAAAGAGTAGGTAACTTTGGTAGAGGAAGGTAAGGGGAAAGTGGAGGTATTTTGATGGCGGTGGTGGAGGTGGTGAAGGGGGGGTTGAGGGGGTGGCGTGGGGGGCCCAGATGTCTGCTTTGTGCGCCTCAACTCCCATATCATCGATATCTCCTAACCACTGTCCCCACCTCTCTGCCCTCTGCCTTCTGCTGCAATGTACTAACACCCGCCCCTTTGTTTTCACTTTGATGTGACTGCTTCCCCTTTATCTCTCCATTTTCTCGGCTTGATTCATTCTTCTGCTGCCAGTTCTACTCTCCATCTCTCAATTCTATACAAACTCATCGATCTTCCTCGCTTTCCACACCTATGGTTACCAGCATTTTTTCAATTTTTGTTTGAATATACTCAATTTTCTTGACTTGCATTACGAAAGGTTAAATCATAGGTGATAAGGTCACGATGGGAGTGTGAATATGCAGGAGCGTCAATTTGAAAACATTAATATATATAAAAAATAGATATAACTTGTGCATATATGTGTGTTCTAATATATGAGTTTAGTTGATAAGATACTTTATTTTTATGATGGAAAAAAGAGTTAATAGAAAGGTGCAACTTTACAATTGCGCTTAGTCATAAAGTTTTGGGAGTTAATTGATTTATATAATTTATCTATCAAGTAATCTTATAAGATTGTATTAATAGCGTTTAAAATTTCACAAATATTTATTTTTATTATATTTTTTCAAAATATGTATTGCATAATCTCGATGGAGCAGCGGTGGTTGCAGTAAGGAAATGTCACAGATGCATGCCTCAATGTGAATGAGATTGTAAATTGATCTAGAAGCGTGATGATTGAAGCAAGAAACGCGTTCTTTGGTTTGTAACTAGGCGTGTGGCCATATCGCGAGAACTCGGCGTGAGGTAGGAGATGGAAGGGAGGGTGTGGTGTGGGGACAAAGCTTGGGGGGTGGGCTCCAAACGACAAGCCGACAAGATGTAGGGCCCGGAAACCAATAAAAAGTCCACAGAGCTCAACACACCAAGGACATAAAGACAGCATTGAAAGTAGGGCCACGTGGAAGGCGAGGAAGCTACGCAATAAGCATGTGGGGCCACCTAAAGCTCATTTTGTCTGCAACAGCTCAACCCCCTAACCCCATCTTCCCCCCACCAAAAAGGAAATTATAGACGGACCTTGGGTTCCGAAGTTGAGATATATATATAAATATCTTTCAAGTCCGGTTATGGTTCATTTTTTTAGAGGTTATTTGACTCCCTCGATTTTTAGTGTGTGTATATATATATGTTAACTATTACCGAAATGTATTTTTTAGCATAAAAAAGAATGTAATTTTCTTTCCGTCTCATATAAATTGATCATATACTTTTGAATTAAGAAAACTTATGTAAGTATTTTTACATATTTACCGTTATTATATTTTTTTTATTTCTTTTTTTATTATATTGCTCTATCAACATTTAACACTCCTTTAACACGTTTTCTTTCTCGTGACTCACTTTCTTCCACTCCTCTCTTTAAGAGTAGAATGCGGAACGGACAATATATGACCTAAATCACTAATACGAGTGAAAAAAAAATCAAATTATGCGAAACGGAGGGAGTAAAACATATTCAGTGATGAAAATAGCATTTTTTTTATGATTTTCAATGCTCTATGTTATTTTTTATTATTGTCAAGTAAAGGGTGTGGCTATATCCACATCTAAATGATGAGATTACTAAATACTATAATTCATAATGACATATTCATAATTAGCATATTCAACCGAACATTGAACTGGTTGAGGGATTGATTCGGTGTTTAAAAAATGGTTTACCAGTCACCATCTGTAATTAATTAAAATAAATAAACAATATGTTGATATAAAAAAAAATTAACTAAGAATTATGAAGGTTGGTATATCGTTTTCTACGTAAAGTGCACTAATTGTTGAATGATCAATTGCCAACCAACTTCTCCCATATTAGGAGTTTTAATCTCCTCCCGTTCTGCTCATTACTTTTTCAAACAAGTCTGACCAGCTCAAACCCTGATTTAGTGAAGACTTTCACTCGAATTAAACGGTTTATAGTGATTTACTCTGGAATGAATGCAGACGCTGTCTAATAAGAAAAAAAATGGCTGCAATTGACCTGTTCACGATTGATATGGTCAGACCGAGCGATTTGAATGCAGACGCTGTCTAACAAGAAAACTATGAGGGTATCGTGTATATTGTAAATTATATATATATATATAGAGAGAGAGAGAGAGAGCAGTGAAGTGATTATCGAGGTATTTTTGGAAAAATACTAATCGCTCCTCTTTGGGGCATTAGCCGAGAGCAATTTAAAAAAATAAAATCTAGGCCGTCCGCGATCACACGTGGACGGCTAGATAGGTGGTGGAGCTATTTCTCCACTAGTAGATGTGGATCGGCTCTATATATATATATATATATATATATATATATATATATATATATATATATATATATATATATATATATATATATATATATGAGAGCTGATCCGTTGAAAGCGCTAGCAAACTAGGTTAAGTTGTTAGTGCGATCTGGTCGTCCATGCGCAATTTGCGGACGGTCTAGATCTTTTTTTGTGTTTTTTTTAAATCCGTTCGCTACATAATATAGCGCATAATTTTTTGACAAAAATACCCTCCAACTCTGTCCGCTACATTATGTAGCGGACAGAGACAGTACTTTTTCTGACTCTTTCTCTCTCATTTGTCTGATTAATTTTCTGACATGTTTGATGTCCGCTACATTATGTAGCGAACGGCTGTACTGCAATTGCCTTTTCCATCTCAATCTCCTTCGCCTTCTCTCTTTCCTTCTCAGCTCCAAGAATTGGCCTTTTTCCTTCCAGTACAAAATGTACACAATTCTCTGGCCAGAAACAAAAACAAGAAGTTCCTTTAATACGTAAGGAATTAGCACTTGATTCTTTACTTGACTTGGATTTAGTAGCATGAACAAAAACACGAGATTTTCAGAGGAATTGTGCAGACCACATAGTAAAGGGTGTTCTGCACCCACAAAAACTAATTATGAAGGACCATTGAAGGATAAAAAAAACCTTGATCCCACATCCAGTTCATGCTTTTCCAATGGTAAAAATTATCAAGTTCCTCAACTAGGACAAACTAAGACTTGGATTGGAACATACAAGCCTTATGAATAAAAGTAATTGTGCAATGCAATACCCAACACCACCGTCACCAACCACCACCATCTGATCGTCATCGCCGCCACCAACCACCATAATCCAAACCACAACCAATCAAACTACTATTGCCCACCCACCATTAAACTGCCATCAACCCGCCACCACGATCCAATCGCCCATGCTCCCAATCCCTACCAGCTAAACTTTCGCCGCACCCAACCACCATAATCCAAACCGTTGCCATCAATTTTGCACTCAAATCGTCGCCGGTCGACGAGCTCTTCTCTGACGACACTGAGACTGTCCAACCTGCGCCATGCGATCCTATTTAACCTCATTACCAGGCAATCGATGTGCCATCAGCGCTCTCAACGCAGTTTTACCACAGGCCCAGGCACCACAAAACCACCACCGTCACTATGAAGCTACCGAAGCAGCAATACAAACACAATAACTCAACAAAAAAAGGGGAAAGAGAAAAGAATTAGGCAATGGTGGCATCCTCGTCGCGAGGGCAGAGCTGTACATGAAGCGGGCGCGTCTTCGTGGGTGCGTTGGTTATGGTGGTCGGAGCTCAGGGAGGAAGTGAACGCCTCTGCTGCGGCGATGCTGGAGTCGAGCTCGACTGTGTTGTGGGCTGTTGTCATTGCTGCAAAGAGGATGGAGAGGAGAGAGAGAAGAAGCAGAACAAGAAAGGAGGGGAGATGAGAGTTAGACATGTTAGGAGAGAAAAAGAGTCTGCCTATGTCCGCTACATAATGTAGCGGATGGAGATGGAGGGTATTTATGTCAAAAAATTGTCCGCTACATAATGTAGCGGACATCAAATATGTCAGAAAATTAATCAAACAAAGGAGAGAGAAAGAGTCAGAAAAAAGTACTGCCTCGCTACATAATGCAACGGACAGAGCTGGAGGGTATTTCTCTATATATATATATATATATATATATATATAGCTGATAAATTGATAGCGCTAGCAACTTAACCCAAGTTGCTAGAGCGATCTGGCCGTCCATGGGCGAGATTGGACAGCCAGATCACGCGCCACAACAGCGAATTTTTTCACTATCCGCTACATAATGTAGCGGACGGTAAATTATCGTCCGCTACATTATGTAGCGGACAGCCAAACAGCGTTAGCAAAATAGGAGATTTTGCTAACGCGATCTGGCTGTCCATCCCTTCGGGATGGAAGGCCCATATCTTTTTTTTTTTTCGAAAGATGTCAGTCGTCCGCTACATAGTGTAGCGGACGGAATTTTTTACCATATTGCCCCTCGTCCTCGTCCGCTACACTATATGGCGGATAACTTTTTTTGGCCTGACAAAAAAGTCATCCGCTACACTGTGTTGCGGATGACTTTTTGACTGACAGCGGTCAAGTCATCCACAACTCCCCTGACAGTTGTCACACCAGTCCATCGTCCGCGATACTGTGTAGCGGACTAGACAAATCTAACTATACCGAAACTGTGTTTCATTCTCTTTTCGAAACTCATTCATCTTTCTTCTCACAATTTTTTTTACGGCGTTGGCAAGTAGATCTGCGCAATTTCTTCCAAAGAAATCCTTTAATCGTCTCATCAATCACGTAAGTTCACATTCTAATCCTTTATTCGTTTATAATCTAGAGTTTGTTATGAGTATTGCGGCTTATGCATGGTTTTGAATATGTATGCGGTGGATTGTGCTAGCATTTGTCAATATATGTGTATTGCTTATTGTGTATTGCTTAAATGTTCATGTGATTTCACTTGCATATATACAGCATGTCAACTTATGTGAGCACATGCTAGCGTTGTATGTTTGAAAATTTTTACGCTTCCAACCTTGCCATTTTTTCGTAATTTCAGTCGCAAAAAAATAGATTTTAACCCTGGACCAGAAGATCCATCCGTATTATACGACCAAGCAAATCATGTCAGTATACTCTTATGGGATGGTGGGGTAAGATCCTTATTTTATCAACTTTCCTATTCTTACGAACATTGTGTACCATTTGTTTTGGTTAAAATTGTATTTATTAATTCGTAAGAAAGAGCACTTCTCAACACAGTAGAAGTGTCCGATAATTTCAAAGCCTGGAAGTTGAACAAAGTCCAAAAACGATTACTGCGTGGGCTTGGGTTTGGGATTTTCATGCATAGGCAAATCTTTCAACACCTTGACCGGCACTTAATAGGTGCCCTTGTTGAAAGGTGGAGAAGTGAAACGAATATACGTTTCACTTCCCTCTCGGAGAGATGACGATTACCCTAGAAGATGTAAGGTTCATCTTAGGGTTACCGGTGATGGGACGGCCGGTAATTGCTCCTCCGTCAGAAGCAATGAATAATAGAACCGCTAGGGACTTCTTTACTTCAATACTCCAGGATCAATTTAGCACTGGTGGTATCAAGTTGAAGTGGTTAGTAGATACCTACAAGGTTCTCCCGGAAAACTACACGGACGAGATGCTTGTGCTATACACACAAGCTTTCCTCTTGTGGGTGATGGGGGCAATTATATTCCCAACAACGTTGAAGAATACGGTCAACGTCAAATATTTACCATTGTTGGGTAACCTGCTGGAGGTTGGAGATTATGCCTGGGGTGCAGCAACTCTTGTGTACCTGTACCGAGCATTGCACAAGGCAACGAGGCCCGACTCCAAAGCTATATGTGCGTGTCTCTCACTATTGCAGGTATATCATACAAATCTTCATTACGTGCTTGTTTTTTTTGTTGAATCGACATTTAATTTTGACGATACTTTATTTAATTTGTCTTTGCTCTCAGGTGTGGTCTTATGAACACCTTGCTATCGGCGCACCCAGGTGTAGGGACAAAACGAATAATGTGTGGCCTCGGTTGTGCGCCTGGGAGTACAGCCAGAAGGACAGCCACTATCCGAGAGAGACGATCCCCATCATAACATTACGTACTATCGGGGGGAGCTCGACTCGCTATCTCCGGGCCAGATGCGATGGGCACCGTACAAACGTTTGGCGCGATAGGTGGGGGAGTCGTTCGTCTTCACGCTCTCCGGGTTGCAACGCACACCCCTGATCCACTTCGAGGTCACAGAGTGGCAGCTACCAGATCGTGCTATGCGCCATTTTGAGTGCCTGCAGGGGTTGCCAGCCGATGCGCCGGATATGAAGGCTAACAGGAACCCACCGGGTGTCGGACGGTTTGGCAAGGCGAATGCGCACGACTTGTGCGCACAAGAACTTGAGGTTTGGGATTCCTGGCAGGACACGTTGGCAGCCATTGTGTCGGAGCCTGACCCCGTGATCAGCATCGAACAGTACAATGAGTGGTACTACCACATCACCCGGAGGAGAGTAGCTCCAGTAAGGTTTGAACGCGGAGAGAAGTACCACCCTAGGGGTCAGATCGATGAGCAGATGACATACAATCTGGTATGCCTGCCCAACCAGTGCTTTTAATTGACCTTGATGATTCTAAGTGTGTATGAAGTTACTTATTTATTATCTCTTTGGATGTAGGTTAATGCCTCGTTCGCCTTCTTCCAGAAGTTGAGCGAGCGCAAGGATCTGGTGGATGCAATGGGCGAGGAGCTTCGCCAACAGGCCGAATCGTTGGCTTATGGCTGCATCCATTTTTTGCACCAAGCATCCGGGCAGCCTTCGGGCGTCAACCCGAGAATGGGGGAACCCAAGTGGCAGCCCCCTTATGTGAGCTTGGGATACGGTGATCCCTCGGGATAGACTTCAGGGGTGAGCCAGGGATACGGTGGTCCCTTGTACCTGGAATGGGTGGTGATTGGGGACCGCCAAGCACCATGGGCCAGGCTCAAGCACCGTGGGAAGAGTACAGTGTGCCCTCCTTCTCTTTGCTTCTGGACTCGAAACCCCAACCCCTCTTTCAGAATCAAGTCACGCAGGACTGGGGTTTCAGAAACATCAGTCTGTCCGAGACACTGCCCATTGTCCCGTGGGCGGGACCATCTATTGCGGAAGGAGGGCAATATCCCCCGGTCGACCCCCGAGGGGAGTATCGCAAAGGGCATCCACTGAAGCCCCTAAAGCCGCATAAATGCCAAATTATCAGAGAGCGGTATTTTAGCGGGTTTCCCCCAAGACAAAGTGTTATATAGTGTGAATCACCCTGAGGAGATGGATTACTGTTGCTCATGGGGAGAAATGTCCTCCCTGGCTCCCGCCGAATGAGTATCCGGCCGTATTTTTGTTGGATGCTTTTTTCATAGCTTCCTAGTGGCTGAATGACATGAGTGGGTCGAACGAAGGGGGAAGAAAAAGTTGAGTCAGTGGAGACCGTCTGATAACCTACGAGCGTATCTGAATAGGGATAGTCCAGTGAGCTCAATGGTTGCCCACGTGTTTCTAATCCCATTTCTAGGGGAAAGCCACTGGTACTTGGTTTGCTATGAACCAACGAAAAAAGTCGTATCGGTGATCGACAGTCTCCACGATGATACCCCCCACATGCCTGTGCTGCGGATGTATAAAGCCTAGCTGGACTCTATGGTAATCTTGAAGTTGATTGTTTAATGCTTATTGTAACTTGCCAATTGTAAATGTTAACTCGTGTCTTACGTCGTTTTCTGTTTCTCGCAGAATATATTTTGTGCCATGGTCAATGCTATCCGTGGTGTACCTGTACCGGCGCGGCCAAAGCTCTATTTCCGATTGAAGAAGACGAGGCCCAAGCAACATAATACTTCGGACTGCGGCGTCTTCCTATGCATGTACATGGATTACATCTGTCGGTCTGAGAGCCTCAAGGCGGCCGGCCGCCTGGAGTTTAGGATGCGTAGAACGCTTTAGATATAGGATAGCTTGGCAAATTTTGAAAGGCCGGCCTAGAGAGATTAGGTTTATTGAAAATCCGTCTAAGGACGAACATCCGGCTAACACATGAGGACGCCTAGTTGACATTGTACCATTACAATAATTTTATTTAATAAATCGTGATTATTTATTTAGAAAGTTGTCATTGGTGTGATTTTTTTTGTGTTGAGATCAGTTGATTTGTGTTGAATGATTGAGTGATTTATTTGTGTCCATATCAGTGGACATTTGATTTGTGATTAGAGTTTGTTTTTTTGCTCTCATTGAGAATGATTGAATGGTGGGAAACAAAATTCATTGAGAATTGTTTAGTTGAAAGTATCCGTCCCCTACACAGTGTAGCGAACGTCCAAATACTGAAATTTTCTAAGTAATGAAGTTGATTGTTTTTGCTTCTTTGTCCGCTACACTGTGTAGCGGACGTCCAAATACTGAAAAATTTTCTAAGTGTTGAAGTTGGTTGTTTTTGCTTCTCTGTCCCTACACAGTATAGCGGACGTCCAAATACTGAAAATTTTTCTAAGTATTGAAGTTGATTGCTTCTGCTTCTCCGTCCGCTACACTGTGTAGCGGACGTCCAAATACTGAAACATTTTCTAAGTTGGTTGTTTCTGCTTCTCCGTCCGCTACACAGTATAGCGGACGTCCAAATACTGAAAAAATTTCTAAGTGTTGAAGTTGGTTGTTTCTGCTTCTCCGTCTGCTACACAGTGTAGCGGACGTCGAAATATTGAAAAATTTTCTAAGTGTTGAAGTTGATCGTTTCTGCTTCTCCGTCCGCTACACAGTGTAGCGGACGTCCAAATACTGAAAAATTTTCTAAGTGTTGAAGTTGATCTTTTCTGCTTCTCTGTTCACTACACAGTGTGACGGACGTCCAAATATTAAAAATTTTTCTAAGTGTTGAAGTTGATTGTTTCTGCTTCTCCGTCCGCTACACAGTGTAGCGGACGTCCTAATGAAAAAAATTTCAAGTGTTGAAGTTGACTGTTTCTGCTTCTTCGTCTGCTACTCAGTCTAGCAGACGTCCAAATACATTGTGTTGAAGATGTCCTGTTTTTAATAAATTGGCGACCAAAGACTTGTTTTAGCCACGGAATCAACAATCTCAATATCGATTAACAATAAAAAAACGTACGATTAACAATCAACAATCTCAACATCGACCGAATCTCAAACGACATAATTAAGAACCTAAAAGTCAGAAAAATAATGAACATTCGACGGAATCTCGAAGCTTGAAAGGAGCTGAAAATGGAAGCGAGTCTGAAGAAGAAGAAAATTGTGCTGAAGGAGAAGAAAAAATGCTGTCCGCGATACGGTGCAGCGGACGTGTGTCGTATCTATGGTACAGACAATCTGAAATTGTGTCAGTCGTGTCAGTCAAAAGTTGTCGGAAAGTCGTCCGCAACACAGTGTAGCCGACGACTTTTTGACTGACGGTGTCAGGCCAAAAAAGTTATCCGTCATGTATTGTAGCGGACGAGGATGAGGGGCAATATGGTAAAAAAGTCCGTCCGCTATACTATGTAGCGGACGACTGACAGCTTTAAAAAAAAGATCTGGGCCGTCCATCTCGAAGGGATGGACGGCCAGATCGCGCTAGCAAAATCTCCTATTTTGCTAGCGCTATCAACGGATCAGCTCCCATATATATATATATATATATATATATATATATATATATATATATTATTTATGGGAGCTGATCTGTTGAGAGCACTAGCAAAATGAGTTAAGTTGCTAGCGCGATTTGACCGTCCACGCGCGATCTGTGGACAGTCCAGATCTTTTTTTGCGTTTTTAAGTACATCCACTACATTATGTAGTGAACTATTTTTTGACAAAAATACCCTCCAGCTCCGTCCGTTACATTATGTAGCGGACAAAGGCAGTACTTTTTTTCTGACACTTTTTCTCTCCTTTGTCTGATTAATTTTCTTTGTCTGATTAATTTTCTGACATGTTTGATGTTTCTTTCTCTCTCTCTCTCATCAATGTCTGACTCTTTCTCTCACCACTTTTTTGTTTTCTCTCTCATCCTCCTCTCCCCTCATTTCTTCTTCTTCTTCTTCTTCTTCCCACTCTCTCTCTCCTCTCCATCCTCCTTGCAGTAATAACAACAGCCCACAACACGACCGAGCTTGACTCCGGCACCGTCCCCTTTCCACATTATTCAATTTAATTGAGCTCATTTAAACAGTAAACATAACTAGGCAAGAAAATTTTAAAATACAGACCTTCCATCGTTCTCACTACCTCCCCACTCACCAGTCATTAGGGGATCCCCTCTGTCTCTCTGCAACTCTTCCTTGTCTTAGAGAAGAAAAATGAAGACTTTCTCTCTCTAGGGACTTTATATTTTAGTTTCTCTCTCTAGAGCAGCTTGTAATTCACTACGGTGGGTAAAGCGTCTAACCAAATTAAAAATCGAGCAATGCCGCTCACTTTACTAAAGCACACTATGTGAACTCTTCTGACATATTCTTCCATCCATGTATGCACTCAATCTATAGCCCTCGGTTCGAACGGCTGGCGAGTCACCCGAGCGAGTGAAGCGACTCAACAGTCGATCAATGGCGGCATCCTCTTTGCGAGGGCGTAGCAGCTCTCCGTTTGGCTACCAGAAGCCGTCGAGTCCCTACTCCTCAATGTCGTCGTCTTCGTTGTTCATAAATGGCAAGCTCATTCCGCGGTTTGCTCGTCCTCGACGGTGTCATTTTACAGCTTGGGGAACGGCTTCAGCTCCCGATCCATGACCCCGAGTCAGACTCGGAGCAATTCGTCGTACTCGAGAGGCTACGGCGGCAACTCCCCTATAGGTTCCCGTTGGCGAACGAGTTAATTGGAGAGCCGGTGAATGTGTCGTGAGGCCGGGGGAGGATCTTGCCTCCAAAGCTGCACAAGAAGTGGGCGCGTGCCGGGGGCGCGTCTTCGTGGGTGCGTTGGTTATGGTGATCGAAGCTCGGGGAGGAGGCGAACGTGTCTGCTGCAGCGGCACCGGAGTCAAGCTCGGCCATGTTGTGGGCTATTGTCATTGCTGCAAGGAGGATGAAGATGAGAGAGAGAGAGAGAGAGAGAGAATAAGAAGAAGAAGGGAGGGGAGAGGAAGATAAGAGAGAAAACAAAAAAGCGGTGAGAGAAAGAGTCAGACATTGATGAGAGAGAAAGAGAGAGAAACATCAAACCTGTTAGAAAATTAATCAGATAAAGGAGAGAGAAAGAGTCAGAAAAAAGTACTGTATGTCCGCTACATAATGTAGCGAATGGAGCTGAAAGGTATTTTTGTCAAAAAATTATCCGCTACAGAATGTAGCGGACGTACTTAAAAAATACGCAAAAAAAATCTGGATAGTCCATAGATCGAGCGTGGACGGTCAGATCACGTTAGCAACTTAACCCATTTTGCTAACGCTCTCAATGGATCAGCTTCATATAAATATATATATATTAAAAAGTGGTGTTTGAACTTGACCGTTAATATGTGAGCATACTTTACAATTAAAGATTTAAAAACTAGTCACTAATTACAGAGCCATATCATCGTATGGTAAAATTGAAGCCAACCCTTTACAAAAAAATCCCTGAGTACATTTCGGGATTTAAAAATCTAAAAGCAGTTTATAACCATTTTTGATTTAGTAAAAGTTGCAAACGTGTATGTGCACTTCAAGTTAGCTTTGACCCAAAGCCTTTAAGTCTGCATCTGATATAGACGGCGTACGCCACTGTCCTGCGCCGGGGAACAGAGTACACCCCCCCTGCTTGCCTACCCTAATCCGGCCCCCGCCCCCCCTCCAATACATAAACAGACAGAGTCCAGAGGTATATTCAAAGATGGGGCCCAGCCAACCAGGAGATCAGCAAGTAGTAATAATTAGATACGATCCGAATCATTATGTATTTTCACGCCTCCTGCTTCGCTTTTTTCTGCCCTTGAAACCTGACCATCCACTTACATTAACGTTACATTCTGCAGAGCCTTACAGTTACCAAGAGACTTCCAAGTCCTCCCTGACTGTGACACTTGCATTGAGTTCTTGACCCAACTTGGTCTGCTTCACCCTTCTGGTCCTTCGCTTGACCAAACCAACAAGTCATGGTTGCAGATTTTCTGACCAAGTCCAAAGTGCTGTTGCCTACGTATCAAGGCTACATGTTCAACCTTTAACCGAGTTTATTAGTTCAGTCACAAGGTACAAAATATCAGAAAAAAGTGCTTCACCTTAATTTCTAGGTAGTAGTACAATTTTGGGTCTCTAGTCAAAGCATGGGTACAAAACATGTTGGGCATTAATCAAGCCAATGTCTACTTGATTAGAGAAGTAATCACAATTCAAAGTTATCAAGTTCACTTTAGCAACCCACTTGCAGTGATTATACTACACACTGATTGATGTTCTTGTAGAACCTTTAAACAAGTAGTAATATGAGTTCAAAGTTCAAACAAATAATAGCAATGATCTTTCTTTTCATTGCTAAAGTACATTTATTATGGAGGTGGGGAAAAGGCATTGCGAGCCACTGGTCTTATATCTGGTACCCAATGACCACCCAAAATATTCAGTCTAATGTTTTACTCACTAAGCATCCGAAAATCCAGCCTAACGTTCTGCACTATAAACATCCAAAAATCCCTGTTCTCTAAGAATAACGCAAAACCAGCAAAAAGTTCAATTAAAAATTTAACTTTTGAGTTATTTCTTCTCCGGAACCTCTGGTTCTTGAGCCGGGCAAGTGGTGCAACTCTTGCAGGCTGAAGGAGGAAAGATGTCTGACAGATTAATTCGGAATGTTTGGTTCTTCTCTTCATTTGCAGGAACATGAAGCAGAGCTTCCATGATAAGGATTTCCCAGCTACACGGTCGGAATAATGAGAATCGCGTGTCATCTATATCATAATAATATCACAATGTGTCAGCAACTTATAAACTCATGCCATAATATTTTAATGAGAGAAAAAAATTATATACTCCTCATAACAATTATATTCCTTCAATTTGAAAACGAGTGAACGACCAAACCATGAACGGTACATCAACTCTTAACAGTTCGCCAACAAGCAAACTTCCAAGTACTTTGGTTTAAAACAAAACTTTTGATTTATGGGCTTATGGAGCTTGTAACTGTGAGGAAGATAACATTTTCTCAAAGTATCATAACCACTCATGCATGAAACAACTTGAAGGGGATAACAGAACAAAGAGGAATCCTGACACAGAAATTTGAAAGAATGGTACTGACCGTCGTTGCAAACTGCTTTCAACTGAAATATTCCAGTGCCTTGTGGTCCAGAAACAGGAAAAGTGCAAGATACAGACTTCCTTCTGTGAGCTACTGCAAGTGATGCACTATACCAAGGACCCCTCACAACTGGCTCCCCAATGGCACCTAATACTGTCTGGTTTGTGTTGGCTTTCTCCAAGGCCTTACTATAAAATTTTTAGCAAGAAGAACGTAACCGAAAATAAGTTAATAACTGATTAACGTACAACTTTCACATATAGTGTTACAAATGTCAAAGAGATAAGGCTGAAAGTTTTCCTTGCATTTTTTTAGCTATATGAGCTGATCGGTTTGATATTTTATTTTGTTTCACAAAAATCAGCCACAGAAGAAAGTAAATTTCAATGTCCTCCCTCCACCTCCCTCTGCTGTAGTCGGCCCAAAAACATATCCTAATCTCAATCTGATTGAAAAATAGCATTTAACTCATCCAAGCCTGGTACCATCTTCAATTATAAGACCCTTGAACATTACATCTATGTACAATTAAATGTGTATTAGAAGAGCGATGCTCGTAAACTAGAGCTATCCAAGAGCAAGCAAAAACCACCAATGGGCTCGAGAAAACCCGGCTCGCCAGATCCATTTAAGCAACTAAAAGGCCCAACCCAATCTGGCAAAGCTCCAGGCCTGCTATCAGAGAGGCACAGAAAGCAAGGGCCCAGATTCAAACAGCACTCCTTTTCCACCTAAAAGATCAGAGGTAGGCCCAAGCCCATATCCACTCTGAGCAGGTGCATGCGACTTCTTTTCAGTTTAACCCTAATTACTTCTCCCGCACCGCCTGAAAACATCACCTAACCAAAATGAAGCACAACCAACCCCTTGCCAGAGCGTCTGACAGACTCGCTGTGTGCTTCCTTACCGCTTTGACAACCACTGATGACCACCAAAACAGCACCATCAAATGCGAAAATTAACACAAAGACCCAGTTCCATGCTTGAACCTCCATCTAGAGCCATGAACACCCACCATGGTCGACTGAGATTCACTCCCAATGCCATTGAACTTCAAAACCATCACCACCTACTTCGCTAATTCTAAACGGCAAGCGAAACACCAAGGAAGGGGGCCCAAGAAGGTGGAGCCTCTCTCGTGACTCCCCCCTCCCCTGGTAAGTCAGCGAGCCAGGATTTTGTCTAAGGGGTCCGGAATTGCAAAAGATCTAAAAAAAAATTCAAGATAAATGAAACAAAGCGAACATGAAAGTCAATTTTACTCAACATCCAGTAAATTTTAGTATTTTACTCACACTAAAATAAGAACATTTGATGCAAGCAGTAATCAAAATGAGAGAAAGAAAAAAGTAGCATGCAATTGCTTGAATACTTAGACATGAATTGTGTAAAGAAATAAGACAGCACTTATGGCATCAGAGATCCATCTCCATAACTTCACTTGAATGAACAGACGAAAAAACATGTATGAACAGACGAAAGGTTTAACTAGGACACCATTGTCATTTCAAAAGCTTGTATGAACAGACGAAAAACTCCCACCAAGTGTGGACCAGTGGAAGAAGAGAGGTACCGAGTTGTCATCAACCTAATTCCACCATCTACAAAAGCTTGCTCGTTTAACTTCTTACTTCTTATCTTTTGCCTTTTTGTATGAGAATGAAAGAGAACACAAATACCTTTTGGTTCTCATGAAATCCAAGCAAAACAACAAATGTTTCCCAGTAATTCACAAAGTCAAATTTTGTTTCGCAATAAAACGATTCTGGAAATTTTGTTGAAAGGGATTTTGATGTTTATTGGACAACCAATGAAAAACTTGAAGAAATAATGAATCTAATGCTTAAAAAACAAGCACGGTAGAGGCTCTCTCGTTAAAAATACATAAAAAAGTTTTTGCTCAGCAAACTTTAAGGTTAACTTCAGAGAGTAAGCATATGGAATCCTATGCAGGTGTGTGGCTATCAGAATCAAAAACTTCAGAAACATTTGATTTTTATTGAGCTATGCAGTATCCTGAGCCTCAGACTCCTTTCCATAGAGCGTAACTATCAGGCTTAGAAAAGAGGAATTACAATGATCATGTCTGTACAGCTATCACCAACCAAGAAACAAAAGATCTCTAAATGGAAGTTGCTTAATACTTGCTCTGAGGCCTTTACACTTAAGGACATAAGTTTGAGCTTCAAAGCATAAATTCACTTATTACTTTATAAGAGCACAAATGAACTATAGAAAATTGCAATTAACTCTTCCGCATGCAAATCTTAAATTTTTGATAAGTAAGTCTTAGACTGTGCTTCAGGAGGAAGGGATAATCACAAGAAACAAGAACAAAGAAGAGAAACGAGCACTTCATATATTCCAAATGAAAAATCTTGCAGATGTTCTTCGATCCAAGAAATGTTGTGTGAGACAGAAGATACTGATCCAGCACCGTCATGTTAAGATGAAATATTTATATTCAGGGATGACGGCACCGCTAAAACCGTGTGAAACTCCACCTCAGATGCATGTTTTCTTATCTTCTGTTAAGGCTTACTATAAGCACTAATCAGCTTACCCATGCAGTTGCAGACTCCATCATGTGGCCATGCAGACAACATAGCCAACGGCCAACCTTATAAAATATTCTATGTGATAAGAATCATACAGGACATGAAAAAGCTGTTCATCAAGTAGCTCAATTGAGTTCTTCATTTGATGGAAAAACCCATAGCAATTGGGAAATTTTTTTTGAAAGAGAGGGTTGAATACAAAATGTTCAAGTTTACGAATTATTTATTACAGCTGTAACCAGGTAGCATTTGCCACACATGCGTGAAACACGTGGTTGATAATTAATGGCGAACCTGAAAATCTGGGAGTCAAAAACACAAATTGTCCGTTTTACTCACTTTTATTATCACATCCTTTTTAGTTGAGAGGCTTGTAGTTCTAAGGAAGAATTTTCATTTCGGCAGATGACATTACCCTGGATCATGCATTTATAGCTAGCACGATTCCATTTGGATATTTGTTTCTTCATTTGGACCATTACCTTAGTATTATGCACAAAGTTTAGTTGGATAACTAGTTTTCTCGCATATATTTTAGTTGTTACCTTTTTTTCTGATTGCTATGCAACGTATTTGGTACTTACTATTCTTATTTATGTAAGAAAATGAAAATATGGCAGGAAGTGCGTTATGGTACCTTTACGAGGTTACGACGGCCACTGAAAACAAAGGTTACGAAAGTAAAAATGGCCTTCTATCGCTAAATGTTTAGCTTCACTATTTCCTGTCACTTCACCGAGAATCAAATTCAGTTATAAGATGTATTCCAATCAAACGTTTACCACCATAACAAGATTAAAACTTGATCGGTATATCGATATCAATCGCATACAGAGAAAACTGGCACTATTTTAGTCGATTAAACAACGAAATCGCGCGACAATGACGAGATTGATCAAATGAACCAATACCTTCAAAGGTAAAAGAACAAGTAGAACGGTGAAATTACCTGCTACAGCCGTAAAAAATGGCGAGGTCATCTAGAGCGCTCAAGGCGATGCCGCCGGTGAGGCAGATGAAGGCGGCTGACGCCATCCCGCGGCCCCACATTTTGGCATTTCCTTCCTCCACCGCCTCGGCCAAGCTGCTTGCAGAATTCAATTGTGATTAAAGACTGCCCCTAATCATCTCTACTGGGCGCAAATGTTAAGTTACTTGAGATTATTCATCAAACCGAGAGTTAGAGATGTCAAATGGGCCGGGCTTGGGCCAGCCCAGCCCAAGCCCATCGGGCCTCCAACAAATCGGGCCAAGGGGGCTGCCAACCGGGCCTGGTTTTGAGGATATCTGGGCCCGGTCCAAGCCCAGGCCCTAGGCCCAACATTTAGGGCCGGGCTTGGGCCAACCCGGGCCCAAATTTCTTTTTTTTTTAAAATTTTTTTTTGGCATTTTCTTGTTATTCAAGGTAAGGGTTTTTTTTAATTATGGTAATTTGCTGTTAGGGACGCTTTATTAAAGCGTCCCTAACAGATTCCAAGTTCCAGCCCACTCAAATTGTAACATAAATTGACAAAATACAGCAAATGTGGGGTACACGATGCATTGGGGTGAGCAATTTCAATACATAAAGATGTTAGAAATTTATTCGATCCCATGACCACTATATTTATAAAAAAAAAATTAAAAACTTTAAGATGTGTTATTATTCTTCGCATTACTTAAATCTTCAGTACTGTTTAGGGGAGAAAAAGAGAATAAATCCATTGGAGGGAAATGGGGAGAAAAGTGGAATTTCAAAAGTAAAGAGGGGCTGAACCGGGCCTGACCCGGGCCGGGCCAAACCCTAGGCCAGGCCGGGCTAGCAGCATCCGGGCGGGCCGCCCGGCCCATTTGACAACTCAACCGAGAGTGATTTACCTTGAGACCTGTGGTGGTGGACTTCTCTTAAGGAAGGAAGTTAGCCTTCTCCCTATCATGCTTCCCGCGAAACTGTGAAACCCTAGACTAGTGCTCTTCAACGGGGATGAGCACAAATTCCTTTGGGGGGCAGTTTTGTCAATTTGCTGATCTGCTCTGGCAACAACACTTTTACACAGGCAAATAATAGAATATCAACTAATAGAAATTTCACAGAAATGGCGAAAGCCCATTCTTTTCCGGCTCCGCTAGATGTTTAAATTATAGGTGTTTCTAATACGGTAAAATGTTGCAAAGCATACTGTTCAAGCGATACAATTACTTCCCTCCAAGTAAACACCATATTGCATGACAATTATCTGTCCATCAAGTTTCTTATCTTCTAAGCAATATACAATCAAAACTTGAGTTTAAATTCTCTAAGAAAGCACTATCGAAGCCAAAAATGCCAAGGGCCTATTGCCGTAGCACATGTTACTCTTGTGCAGGTGCAGTAGCTCGTGGTACAATCACTTTTTTGTGTTGCCTATATCTGATTTAACTATGTAGCAAACCATTTTATATTGTCTCGTTCACTTTTTATGTATATTCTGTTTTCAATAAAAATTTGCTCCAGCGTGAATAGGGTTATGCAGAGAGAAATAAAGATAGAGCCATCCATTATTTCCTCCGTATTTGGGGCTAGTTGATGGAAAAAGGTCATCAACTCCTTGCTTAAACGGATGAAAAAGGCGACAACTTCTTACTTTCAGCTACTCAACTGTAGGCACTAGGCAAACTTGTGCAGAGTTTTCAGTGGGCAAGTAGTAGTTCATCAAAGGATGCTCTCACAGTATTGTGGAGCAGATTAAGATCCCCAGTTATCGCTAAAAGTACAATAGTAGTCCAGACCCTTTAGTGGCAGCATTTTATTGCTAAAAGTCACTGTAACACAAATAGTGCCTAAAAGAATTTAGTCGCATTAGCTGTATCGAGAAACAGAAGATCCATATCCCTGCAAGCTCAAAATAGCTTGGGAACAAAGTCAAATGTAGCGCAGTTAAATGTTAAGCTACATCTTTGGTAAACTCTAAGCAACCTGGAACCCTAACTCACCATGATAGAGGTCAGTTTAAGTAAGATTCCTTGTCAGTGGTGATGTGACAAATGTGGTGGATTCAAGTAAGGAAAATGATGATGCAAGTAATAACCCAAGTGTTGTCACACAAGACTATTACTATAAGATGCTATGACTTTGGAGTTGCCAACAAAGTTTGTCCAAGAAAGAACGCTGTGATATAGGAGAAGGATTTGCAAACACTCCGCAAAGCAAAACCAAGGTTGTTGAAGCCCCTGAGAGGGTAATGAAGTTGCCAGCAAAACATTTTTGTGCGCGTCGCCAGAAGACCAATCCATCTCGAGGGCAACTCAACACGACGAGAGAGGGGAAGGGAAGGGAAGCGAAACGTGCTCGAAGAATGACTTCTGCAAAGATCTTACAAGTGGCAAGAGCGCAAAACACTTGACAACGTCGTACATGGAATTGCACGGATAAGGCTGAGAAATCACACGATAGAAGGCACATCAGAGGGACTACGAAGACAAAATTTGCAGCAACTTGCGATGGTATACAGATTTCTTTGATCCTGTTCCCTAATGCCTTCGTGGCTATGTTACATAATTAGGGTATTCTTGCCTCTTAACGGCAAAAACCTGGTAATCAATAATCAACCACTATCAATGCTATCTCTCTCTCACAATAGTGTGTCTGATTATACATACACCATCCTCAGGTGATCAGTCCCATGCTTCAACCTGGAGAAAGGTTTAGCAACAAATTCGCCGGTCGCTCCTTTCATGTCGTTTATATAATTGGAAAAGAAGCCTCATGCTTTGCAACAAGACAAAGTCAATTAATACTATCTTCTACTCGCGCTATAAACAATGACCACGGACAGAACTTCATCCTTAGAAAGAAGGTGCCGTATACGGTGCCCGTCACATCTTCCATCATGCACTTGTTCATCATGCTTAACATGACCAAGATGTGAAAATGTCCCAACCTACATATAGTAACCTCTTCTTCTCACTTGCCCTAAGACTTTGGCGTTAAGGCAGCCATAGATAACAATATGGTCTTCCACTTTCCACAACAAAAACATCTTGGTCCCTCGTTTCATCTAATGCCATCTAAGAAGAACATAACGAGAGATGGGCAGCTATGCTGGAGGGTTACATGAAGCCTAAGACGAGCCTAACATCTTTCATCCCCCACCCAATTGTTCTTCTCCTTTGGCCCAGTAGGGCCTTCCTCACCATACAGCTCCAATGGAAACTTATTGAACACACTCTCCACCGAATATCGGAGAGTCAGGGGCAAATAACTGATGACTTTATCCAGCTCAATTCTTGAATCATATACTATGGTCGGACCCCACTCTCTCATATACTGCAACCAGCATGGCTCACTAACTTCATCTCCAAGGTACTCTGCTGCAACAATTTCGTACTGATTACTAGAATCCACGTAATACTCACTACGAACAGCATCATTCCGCACTCCAATTCCAAGCTTTGAGGACCCCTGGATGTAATTCCCAGGATGAGCGAAGCTTGCATGACCACTTTTCGAGGAATAGACAATTGGTCTGTTTCCCTCTATGAACTCCAAATCAGTAGTATCCACCCATTCGCCGCCACTGTGCTGTGAAAAATACACACTCAAAAGCTCTCCTGTGAAGTTGCTCACTCGAAGAGTAAAGTGTTCCCAGTCACCCACATGCTGCCCAATCTTGCTAAGAGCAATATTCATGACTCCGACCTTCAGAGTGACTGGTCCATTGAAGGGACAAAAGACCCACATCACAATATCAGTGAATGTCCCACCTAAAGCTGGCTTTACATGAATGTAGAGTTTTGCACTTTCCAAGTTTCCACGTATGACCCTCTCTTTGCGATTGTCTCTTGGCAAATCTATCCAGTACTCCCCATCATTTGTCCCGCCACCGGGTAGATTTGAACCTCCAGCATCAATGCTTTCACCAACTGAATCATCACCTTTATACACCAATGCTCCGTTTTTGAAGAACCAATCAACAGAAGATGGCAAATATACCTCATCTGGATGAAAAAACACAGTCGGACCATAGTGTCTAATGAGTGCATGTATCTGCTCGAGATTTGGCATCGCATTTAGCTTGGGATTCAAGTTCTTCAAGCATGCAATATTTAGCTCTTCCCCATAGCTCCAATAACTACTGCAGAAGAATGTACCCACTGAGACACCTTTGCCGTCCATGCCCCGATGGTGAGGTCTTGTCTTCCAGACTCCAAATGGTAGTTCTGAATATGTGGAACTGGTACTGAGTGTTAGACGGTAAGCAACACACTGATCAGTCAGGTCAGCTCTAACACATCTAACTTCCTCCAAATCAGGCTTGCCTGGCTTGCTGGTGACAACAAAGCCCAAAGCTTTATATCCCTCAGGTGGTCGAGGTAACCAGAAGTAACCACATCCATCAAGATTTGCCTCGCTCCCATCATCTGTACTCCAAACTAATGTATAGTCTAGGGGCATGAGAAGAGCTGGTGAGCAATTTGGATTGCTTTTGTAAGAATTTTCTGATCCCGGTGTAGCAACTTGCCGAGCCACAAGTACATACCCTCTTAGAGGTTTCTCATTAGCCTGGCAACAATTACCAAAGCTGAAACAACCATCGGGTACTCCAACAGGCTTGTAAAAGCTAACACCTTTTTTCCTGTCCTGCGACAGATTGCACCCCCATACGAACTCAAAATTGGTGATTTCCACAACTTCTATTTCTCCTAAATTTATTTTTCCAGTAGCAAATTCTTGACCTTCCAAATCATGCGATGAAATCAGGAAGACATGCGATGAAAAACTACTCGCAGTTCACAGGATGGAATTAATTGAAAAAAACTTAGTCAGACTCATTTCTTTCTGAAAAAAACATATTTAAATCACATACAAATTGTAGAATAACCTATTTATTCAACTTGACAAGCTTCCAATAAACCTTGACAAGCTTCATTGCCCCACAAATGACGTTGGCAAAAGCCTGACGACAAGAAGCAGCAGCAAAAAGGACCCCAGTGGGGGGAAGAGTGTTCTTTAAGCAAAGCCCAAGCTCCCAAAGGGAAGAACATCCGTCAAAAAGAAACTGAATTCTTACCTTTTAAATGCACGGACGAAAGCTACAACTGAAGATCGAAGGGAGCCAAAAGAGAAACAGCTTGAGGTCAAGTCGGAAGAGTGAGATGGCTAAGGTTTCCTCCTAGAGCTTTCCTTCTAGACTATGTTCTTTTCGTTAGGTATGACTATTAAACTTACGTATATACAAACTGGAACTTATTAAGAACCTCATGAACCAGTTCATCCCAACGCAGCAATTCACAGTATTTTCACGAATGCCACTTGTCGGTACAAAATATGCCAGTCAAACAATCGTGTAACTCACCTGAGTGTCTAGGTCTTGAACTTTGAACCATTCAAAGTACTTTCTTATTGCTAAGACAGCAAAAATTGAAGCTTAAACACCCAACCAAATGAACCATAAAAGCATCAAAACCCGAAAAAAAAAAGAAAAAAAAACAAACTCACAAAGAATCAAACTCACACACAGAACCTTTAGCTAATCAATTACTTAGGTCAGAGAAAGGGTAAAAATTGACAAACCCAACTGATCAAAACAGCAAACCAAGCAGAAAGATCAAAGCCCAGATGGTAGGATTATTAAGCCCTTCCATTAACGAAGCAAACATCAAAAGTTTTTGGGATGCAATTTCCATGTACCTTGAGGCCATTGGGGAATCGGGGCGGGCAGAGAAAAAGATTCGGGCTCGGGCCAGGAGAAATCGGGCAGCCTCCTCCAGTGAAAACACCTACAACCAAACATCTTCCCCTCTGAAGCTCTCTTTGATAACTTGATTCTCTAAAAATACGTAAAGTCGAGTGTGCATAATGTTTTGATCTGGGCATATGTTAACCCATATCAGCATATTCCCTGAAAATATCTACGAAACCAACAATCACTGATTGACTGCGTATTGATGAAGAGGTTTTATAATGTCGAAAACTGCCTTTCTCCGGTAACTTTTTCTCTCCGTTTGTCCCCACAATTGTTAGGGAGGGAGAGAGAGACGGGGGGAGAGAGAGAGAGAGAGCGCACGCAACCTTTTGGCGACGAGATTTATGTAACCTGGCCCTTTTTTTCACCAACAGTTTTTGTCGCAAAAAGAAAAGTCATTGCCTACATATTGTAGCGACAATTATGAATGACAACGAAGCATTTACTTAAACAATTCCTTAACCCTCTAAGTTTTAGCTTAGTATGTTAATTATATTCAAAGTAATTGACTGTCAACACTATAAAGCGACTCAAGCACCTCTTAAACTTTAAGCTCGTGACAGAGAATAGTAAAATGATCTAACATGCTTAAAGATTAGAGAACTAAAACAACTAAAAGCTCATGATTGTTTGAGATTGACTCCAAATGAAACCAAGATAAGATTGATCAGTTTCTAAGTTTGATAAATTTCGAGAATCAAATTTAACCGCTTAAAAACATGCCTAGCAACTATTAGTTTGAATTTTATTGGTTTCTACGCTATACAAGTACCATCGCGATATTGAAATGTATAAGAATCATAAAAAGAACTTATAGGTCATGCATCATATGGTACCATCCTAAAAAAGTTACTTAAGTATCATTAATGAAAGTTCGAAAACGAGCATGTAACGTGTGATATGCACGAATGCGATAACAATTGTAGCTGTGAAAGTGCCATGCTGTTAAGGCAGTTTACACGATGAGAAAGTCTCATAAAAATCAAATAGAGACCGACCACAACATCTTGTTCAAAGAAAACCTGAAACTAGAGGTGTCAAATGGGCCTGGCTTGGGCCGGCCAAGCCCATCGGGCCTCTAGAAAACCGGGCCAGGGCCGCTGTCAAACGGGTCAGGCCGGGCCAGAATGAGGGAAATTTGGGCCCAGTCCAAGCCCAGGCCCTAGGCCCAACATCTAGGGCCGGGCTTGGGCCCGGGCCCAATTTTTTTTGTTATTCAAACTAATAAATACACCTTAGTTATTCTCACTAATGATCTAAAAGTAATAGATTTCTTTTACATTTTAGTCATAGAAGGCAAGCAAATACACCTTAATTTAAAAAATACTGAAAATGACATTTTTTGGGCCAAAAGAGGGTCGGGCCGGGCCTGGCCGGGCCAAATCCGGGCCATTTTAGGGACGGGCCGGGCCCGGGCCTGTTTCTCAAAAAGTTAAGCCTGGCCTTGGCGCTGGCCCAAGCCCTAAGGGTTAGGGCAAGTCTGGGCCCAAAAAAGGGCCTGGCCGGCCCGAGCCAAAAAAGGGCGGGGCTGGGCCAACCCGCGGGCCGCTCGGCCCATTTGACACCTCTGCCTGAAACAAAGTTCTGGTCAATTGTACAGGGCCAGACACACCGTCTCAGCCTCTTTCCCAGTAGCGTTTCCCCTCCCAATTAATGCATTCACAATCCAGGCAACAAATCACCATAGACAGAGCCACCTCCCTATCCACAAAAGTAGTCACCTATCATCTTATAATTAGTCCCAAACAACATTGCTTCCCTTGCACTACATTCGAACCCAAGTTAGCGAAAAAAAACTTCAGTGTAGCAGTGAAATGTACGAGGTGGTGTAACGGACGGGTAAAATATAACGAAAAGGGAAGAACTCTCAAACATTAGAATGTAAAGTTGTGTTATTCTCTCGTCTGATTTGTCGGTTACACCATATCATTATTCTCATCGTTACATTCACATTGGCCATACGATCAATCACATAGCATGTCTAAATCCTCGCAAAACATGAAACTATCCAATATGTCCTGCTTTTCGAGAACAGCAGATTCCTTCGAATGGCTGCTTGCAGGTATTTCCACGCGAAGAACAGAGCCAGTGACCATACAACAAGGGCGATGTCCTGCTTTTCGAGAACAGCAGATTCCTTCGAATGGCTGCTTGCTGGTATTTCCACGCGAAGAACAGAGCCAGTGACCATACAACAAGGGCGTTGGAAATCAGTTCGGCTATTTGTTAAACAATTAATAGCAACAGCGCATGTTTGAATATCGTGCATTATATGCTAACAACATATAAGTATTGACGTTAATGAAATACGACATGTGATAAGTGAAACAACCAAAATGTTAGGGTTAATGCGGTACATATGACAAAAACTTCTCTCAGAATTCAGAAATGATCAACCAAAACATGAGAACTGTTTCCCTTGAAACAAAGTATCGATTATGGTGATAAGTGCTATAGAGTAGGGTTGTAGCTTGGAATGGGTTTAACCAACCCAACTTAACAAAATGTGAGCTTGTATCTATAACAACTCACTTAATTACAAAATTGTTAGGACCGGTTGAGTTCAGTTTATAATGGGTTACCTCACGTTGGGCTTCTAAAACTCAATTGAATAGAGATTCATATTTTGTTGGAAACTTCTATAAATAACCGGCAGCCCGATTGTCCCAAGATGGCTGCCGCAACCACCACCATTTGCAGCCACCACCGACCACCACCAATCTGCATTTGTTACTTAAGTCTGTTTTTCGCCTCGCCCTTGTTTTCAGGATTCTTCCCTCGAGAGTCCTTTCGGTACAAATATGTAATATAATATCACCCATTGAATCCCAAACACATCTACTCACCTCAAATCCAACCCAACCCAATCCAGTTAATTTTATTTTTTCTTGAGTTCGAGCTCATTGGATTTAAAAGCATGAACTTTTTTGGATCAAGTACAAACTCAACCCAACCCACTCAAGTTACAGGCCTAAGATATCTCAAACGCTCCTTTTCCTTCGCGATTTCACAAGCCAATCTCCCACACCAGTATAGACTTCAACCAGAGGCTTCCCCTCCCCAATCCATGCATCCAAAACCCTATCATCAAAACACTCCCCCACCACCCTATCAATCCCAAACAACAACTGATGCCTCACATTCGACTCCGACCCCATAAAAGCCCCATGATCAACCACAGAACCAATCAAAATCCTCCCACCAATGCGCAGAACCTAGTCAGGCCTACTTGGCCCGCCTTCACAGCTGACCCAAGCACGAAGGACACACCATACTTATATAAACAAGACACCACCCTTTTGTTGGCAATAGGACATCTCCAAAGTGCTTTACAGCGGAGACGAGCGGCTTGCTTATTGAGTCCAAATGATATGCTAGCCTGTTACTCCTTTTGAAAGCTGTGGTGTTGCCTCATCCCTGCTTAACTACACAGGTTTGTGGCTGCAGGGAACTATTGCGATGTCGCTAACATTGTGCAGGTTTTCTCGAGAGCCAAATATTTTGTTACTCGTTGTTATTACAGAAGCTGGTAACGCACCCAAGCATGCATCCCATAAAGCCAACAAAACTTGCTTCGCTTTCCAAATTCATTCGTCAAAGGTACATGGCAACCTAAACGAACCCTTCCTTTCCGGGGATTGATATCTAAACTTCACTTTTTTAATTCGTTAATTCCAATTTTCTCACTGCTCATCTTTTAGTGACACTTAATCTTGCCTTGTAGAAAGTGAGAAAAATAAAGTGTAAGTGGAGTGCAAATGTCGATTTCCGGAAAACAAATTGAATTTTTAGGCTCTATTTTTTCATTAGATTGTAGATATCTCTAAATGCCGACCAGAGACGATGTAGAGCAGACCAACTCCATGTTAATGTACAAAGAACAAAAATATTTTCCACATTTATGTGCTATGACCTTGCACTCGACGATGGGTTAGATTCTTCAGAAATATACCGCTAAGAGCATGTAAAAATGTGGAGTTCTATAGATAGATTCGTTCAGTCGCTCTCTTTCGTGAGAATAATTTGACAACATTTGTTCCCTTCAAATCGATCTCACACATAGTCTATGCAGCATTTCCACCTTTTTTGACCCTTTCCTCTTTGAGGCTTTGTACAAAGTGCTGTCAAACTGTTCACTTAAAACTATGATCATCAAATTACGCGAAGAAGTAGTTCAAACAGGACCATCGGAATTCACCACTTCATTTAATAGTGTTAAAAATCAAGATCAAAATGTGACAAAAGTAACACTACTCAACAACTGTTCTCATTGCAGATGTCGTCGCCGCTGGCGTCACGAGAAATGTCTCAAAAAAAATAAAAAAAATTCTAGCTAATGTGTCACCAACCACCGAGGGACACTTGAAGCATTTTTGCAAACATGATGAAGACATTAGACAACTACAGAGCAAGTTTTACTTATAGATAGGGGATGGGCCCAACATGGTGACCAATTCAATTTCACAAAATATGTTGGTGGTGATGCAAACGTTTACGGCTAGAAAAGGGTGTGGTCTGGACCAAGCACGGCCGTTAAAACGGCCGATTCGTAACATACTGTTATACACCGATATATCGGTATTTACATGACATCGAATCGTCCGGTTACAACGTAACCAAGCATAACAACGGCACGCCATTTCCTCAAAACAAAAAAATGTTTGTTACCTTCCGAGAAGAAGACATAGACCTAAAGCAAATTCTACCCTTTGGAGCATTATTGTCACAAGTTAGGCTATGGTATATATGCCTTCTAGAAAGGGAATCATGTATTGTTTTGGTGTGTGAACTATTGAAAGAGAGTCTGTCTGTGACCAATAGGGAATTCTTTTGACTCTTTTTCATTTAAAGTATACGTAGTTTTTTGACGGGTTAAGTTACCGAACATTTCTCTTTTTTATTATTTGAACGGCTCTGATTGGAATTCAATTGGAGAAGTTAAGATTCACTCTGAAAATTAAGTAATCATTTTGACCTCCTCTCGCAGGAACAGTAAATAGCGTAAATTTTGAGCGGATTACTTTCTTAGGGACTACTTCCTCGACTCTTGAATTAAATGACACACTTCACGGGCGTACATCTTGTAGAAACTCACATGTTAACATGACCCATTTCTGAATAATGATGGACCTTTTAAGCTTGATTTGGTTGTCTTGATATAACGCGACCCATTGTGAACGAGTATCTAGATCTGGTATTTTGAAATGCAAGCGATCAATCGCGGCCCTTCATGTGTCAACTTGGAACCAGCTTAAATAATAAGGGGCTTTTTCAACGCTAGCTTTGGATCAGCGCCTCGAACAATAGTCCAAGGTAGTCAAATGACAGTCTAGTATAGCCACGTGTATGGCTAGCAGAGGCAAGTTGAACATAAACACAACGTGGTGTTTTGGAAGAACAGAAAAAAAAAAAAAAAAACGTGTTTATTTGTCATGTTGGCCTCAGCCTCTGTACCTTCTGAGAAGAAGAAGAAGGAGGAGGAGAAAGAAACGTAAAGCCTCTGATGTGCAGATTCTGACTCAGAGGAGTCAACCCTCAATGTCAAATTCACTTTTTCCTTAACATCAGTTGGTGCTTAAAAGGCTGGATGCATGAGATGCATAGTCCTCTGTTTGTTTCGTTTCATAAGCTTGAAGTTTAAGGGATCTTTTCGTGGCATACCTTCTTACCTTAAAGATCGTATGCTGGGGGTTCATACTACGAATTTGAGTAAAAAAAAAATTAGTTGTGAAACATCGGTTGGTTGGATGAGAAAAACTCAGGTACATAAAAGAAGGACACACACACACACACACAGAATTATTTTACAATATGCCTAACCGTCGACGATGATCCGTGACTAATCCAATATTTTCTACAAATCGTGTAATCATTAGAGCTGTCCACTGAAGAATGCTCCAAAATTGGACCAGTTAGTGTATCTATACTTATATGTAGTTGGATTCAATTGATAGGGTATTTCCTTTCCAAACCTCTAATCCTTTTTTTTCAAAATTTTTTATTTTTTAAAATACAACTAAATAGGTGTTAAACTATAATTGGTTAAAAAGTAACCTTCAACGCCATGACCTTTAACCGTCACACCCTAGACCTCCCTTCCCCCGCTTCATAATTAACTACCTTTCTTTCCACGCATAATACGGGATATCAGCTAGAAATAAAAAGTTAAAATACAGCGTTTTTGCTAATTGGTGCTAATTCTATATGTTTTAGCGAGAAGAAATTTAATATAACAGTTATAGTGATGATGTGATGTGATGTAGCTAATAATTATGATAAGAAAAATACCAAAACTTTGACCCTCTATTTCTTGAGAAGCCATCTCTATCACATTAAATCTTACCCGCCTCTTACACCACCACTGAAAATTTTCTCATGCTCAGTAAATCCAAAATTGAATATTTTTACAGACAATTGTAATCCTCTAATTTTATCCTTATATAAATAAACAAGGAACGACTTTGAGTATCATGTAAACCTTCAAATGATATAAACTTTGTAATATCTCAAAAAGAGAGTAATATCAAAATTATAACATGAAGAAGATTATGAGCATCAAAACTAGCAAAGAAGGTTGTGCATTGCTGTGCTTGTACCTTATACATCAATATATGAATGAACATTTTAAAAATAACACGTGAGAGTCATTTTGTATGTATTCATATATGCGTCTCCATGTGAAGAGGGTGTCGCCACTTTTCAATTGCCAGAAAATAACGCAACTGATATTTTGTTCTCTCAACAGCTGTAGATTGGTGTGCACTCCCCACCATTCAAACTTAATTTTGATTTTGCTACATATAAATATCTTGAGTACAACCTCTGCCTCTCTCATATAAAAGAAATCCTGTGTCCTCACATCAAATAATTAGTTTTGTTGCAACTTCTCTCCTTCCTCCATTCCCCTGTGTGTGTCAAAGGGTCTCTCTTTCTCTTGCCAAAGCCAGCCAAGCAATACTGGTTTCATCTCAGAAGAGGTATGTTTTCTGTTCTTCTCATGTGTGTCTCAATGTTGTCGTTCCGTAGAAGAAATGATAAGAAGAAGAAAAGAATCACCCAAATAACCCAGAGAGAGGACGTACCAGTGAAATGGAAGTTAGCGGTATCGTCTGGGTACTGGCTGGTATTGTAGGTATCGATGCGGCATTGATAACTATGCATCCACCCGGAACGTTTTTGCGTTGATTATGGTCATTATTGCATGAAAATGTTCGGGATCTCCTGTCAAACTTTTTGCAAGGCTAGCATGTTAGATGTTGGCTTCTTATAGACTTTTTTGCACCACTTTATGGTAAAAGTAGTTGAAATATATCTGTGTCCACAGAAACTTGATATCCAGCACAAGCAACAGCAGAGCCATTAGAGCTTAGAAAGCCTCAGAGAAGGTGAAAATGTTGCTAAGGAGCTCATCAACGCCAGTTCTTAGATCCCTTCTCTCATCCATCACAGAAAGTCCCAACCACCACTACCAACCGGAACTAGTGCCACCACCCCACACCACCACCAAACACCCACCAACCACCTTTCCTCACAGCTGTCAAAACAAGCTCTCATTTCACCAATCTGGATCTCAAAATTTCAGCACATTCTCGTGCAATTCCTCTCCCATCTCCTTGACTGAATTTCCCAGTACTGGCCTTTGCACTCGTACTGGTGGATTCCGAAGAGCCCAGTCTGAAGGGAACCTGGAAAGCCTAGCCAATGCATCAGGCAACAACTGTGTTGATGAGTTCAGCATGTCGGTTCCAATGAAGAAGTTTCCGCGAAGGCCTAATTGCTCTTTGTTGCAGACAATACCATCGTTTTCATTTCACAATTCAACAGCTGGTAACGAAGATGAGTACGGTGACGAAGAAGACGAAGAATTTGAAGAAACTCTTGAGAGGACGTACAATACTGTTGGCGGTGGACTGAATATGGAGCAGAACATGCGTTTGAAAGAAGATATGCGATATGTAAATTCGTACGGGAATGTGGGTTTAGAAGAGGCCATGGGAGGAGGGGTTAGTCAACAGATGTATCTTGCAAGAGGGCTTGGTGTTACCGGCGTTGAGTTCAGTTTCGGCAGTGGTTGTGGAGTTAATGGCGGAGGCGGCACTCGTTGTGGTGGCGGCGGCAGCAGCGGTGGCTGTGGTGATGGCGACGGAAAAAACCTCGAAGACCATTACAAGAGATTGGTGGAGGAAAATCCCGGCAACCCTTTGTTCTTGAGAAATTATGCCGAATTTCTGTATCAGGTGAGGGTCCCCTTCGTTACTGAACTAGAATCAAGATTTGGCTTTACCTTGATGCTTAATTGTTTTGATGTTCTAAGCCATATCCTAAACCATTCTGCAGTCAAAGGGAGATCTTCAAGGAGCCGATGAATATTACTCGAGGGCTATTCTAGCAGATCCGAACGACGGTGAGATCCTGTCGCAATATGCTAAGCTAGTATGGGAACTGCATCATGATGAAGATAGAGCTACGAGTTACTTCGAACGAGCAGTTCAAGCAGCCGATGAAGACAGGTTAGCCACATAGCACCAAGTCTCATTGTTATGCTTTCTCGTCAAAATTATACCGAATAGCACCTGACTCGGCTTCTTCTTTCTCCAGCCATGTTCATGCAGCATATGCTAATTTCCTTTGGGAGGTAGAAGACGACGAAGATGAGGACGACGAGAGACTGAATTATTCCCAGGTTGCACCACCATTTCTCCACAAGGGAGCCATGGCTTATGCAACTGCTTAATCAAGACACTCGGTCTGGGTTAAAGCGCAACTCGTGATCTGTATCTGACATCCTTTTTTCTGGTTTTAACTCAACTCCGTTTTATGCTAGAAGTAATAGAAGACATTCAATTTCAAGTGTATGAGATGGAGGTTCACAGGATATGCTGTATACGATATCCTTGAAACAATTGGAACCGCAATTGTTAACCCATACTGTCTGTAGAAGAGCGGAATAGGGATGTACGCAGTTTATCGTAGTTCAGATCCCCATATTCTTCTCGGTCTTATTTTGGACAAAAAGGAGTCTCACCTAACGATCTCCACTCGGACAGAGTTTTATCTGGACAAACAACGGCTAGTGCCCACTGACGTTTTTATTTATACGCCAAGCGCAATTCAAGAAACCCATGATGTGATTTATTCCTCCACTTCCAGTGGTAACGATATTTTTTTCCGGAGTCAAAACGAAGTTAAAGCCAACTTTTAACTTAATACGGACACCAGTGCAGCAAAGAACTGACAACCAAAGTAAGTTTGAATTCCCCAGAGACGCTACTGGAACCAGGAAAATAGTAGGACACCTCAAGAGGAGTATTCACGGATCAACGCCTGACCACCTGCGAGGGGTAATCATAATGCAAATCCCCGAGTAAGTTGATTTTGTCACACATTTCAGACTATTAGATACTGTACTATCTTTGCTAACATTCATTCCGATTGGCGAAAAGGGGTTGCATATCCCGTTCATGCAAAATGATCCATGCCAAGTAACTAATGGCTGCAAGGATTCGAAGAGAATTTCAAGAATCAATGGATATATGAGCACCCAGATGACCTCGTAAACAAATTACACGTCATTTCTCCCCACTTGAATCGCAAGACAAAAAACAATGAGGGGAGAAAACATACCTGCACAACAGGAAAATAGAACAAGTAAATTCTCTCTTAACAAGCATCCAAGTGAAACAGCACTCAAGTCGACAGCCGTCTCCATGAGTTCATGAGGCAAACGTTCCATAATGGAAAACCACTAAATACATGACTTCTCTGCTCAGCCAAAACGAAATTCAAGTGCGGCTTGAATCGATAAACCCATTTGTTAAGGTGATCATATTCAATATCCCTTTTGGCCACTATCAACCATGGATACCATTGCCTCTCAACCTGTAGCTGTCACCGCCATCTTGATTGCTTCCTCTTCCGGAAGTACGCCCGCCAAAACGCCCTCTCGAAGCTTCATGTGGGTAACTTCCTCTGCCTCTTCCCGATCCTGGATAAAGACAGTTCAAAAGCAGCAGGATGTCAATACGCAACATTGCAGATTAAGAAGACACAATATCCAGAACAAGGACAACTAAATTTCAAGGAAGCATTAATTTAAATGCTAGCAGATGGTATATTTTTATGTGTCATGGCACCGCTTAATGCTACTGGAAGCATATGTTGCTTCGGTCCTCTTCCATGTGATGGCACTAGAAGCAAATGGTATATTTCAATATGCGATGGCACTGCTTAACAGCAGCCAACACCCATTCTCAACCACCTCCCACAGCACCTACTATATATGCTAAAAGACCATCAAGACCATTCTGCAATCACAACACCACCGTCAACACTACGACCACCAATGGCATCTGCTCTAACAGCAAGAGCATAAAAAGAGACCACCCACGTTAGGTTCAAAAGTGGAAGTGATGATTTTAAGGTGAATAAAGGACAGGGTATCACCTTTAAAAAAAAAGGCAATTATATAAGTTTAACAGGGAACATAGAAAGAGGAAGACAGAGAGAGAGAGACACACAGAGAATCCTCTACAAAATATAGAAGAATATCTTATGAAAAGTAACCACTGAATTTGTTAATCAAACGACGCTTTCTGATGAAGTATTACACGGGGTGAGAAATTTGACCAATCAACCATGTAAACATCATGCCGACAGAAAAGAAAGGGTAGGCTAACGCTTGTCGCTAGGTTATTAGAGATTAAAATACCACTCGTACTAGAGCACATGGATTATATACACAACATTTTCAACACCCATAAATCATCAACATGTTGTCATTAACAATTATACTATTATTATTATTATACCTAACTTAATGAGATTATAATACCAAGTAATGATCAGAAGTGAGAACTTGATCCAAATGTTCATCGACTAACACACACCTCGCATGTCCAAGAGCATAAATATCACACTCTCGAGTCTATCATGAGGCATACCCACTGTAAATTCATGTTCTATGAAGTGTACTGACAAATAACATGTATGACTAGCATCAGATTCTACATACAGCAAACTTCCATCCAGCCCTCCCCGGAACATTGTTCAAGTGAGAAATTTCCACACATGGGCCCTGCTACTAGCTTATAAACAAATCATCACATAAATCAGTCATGGTCCCAACTAGAAAGCAACCACAATAGAGTTTGTCAAGAAGAACTCTGAGACAGAACATTTGGAAGCAGAAGCAAACAAACAATGACTAGAGGAAGACTATGTGAAGCAATTAAGAAATATGACATATGGCAACGGATGAAGATGCCATACAATCAAGAAACCCTTAAATTTCAGACTTCCTATTTCAAATAAAGAGAAGCTTGACAGACATACTTCCTCCTCGTAAAGTGCTGCTGCTGTTTGCTCTCCTCTCCTCAATGTAAACTTGCCTTCCAACCAACTGTATTGGAGATGCCTAAGAAAGCCAAAGAAAAAGGTGAATGGGATTAAATCAAGTCTTACCACAGCTGATAAGAAATAAAGACGTCACACCATCAATACATGCTTACAAAGATTTCACACACACTCAAAAAAGAAGCCTACATGTCAATTACAACAGGAGAAGAGAATAACTTCGTCATATTCCCCTCAGTTTCAGCAAAGAAGCAAACCTAAACTAGTTGATTAAATTTGTAACATTCAGAAAAATAAGCTGATAGAAAGTTCCACAACGATCACATAACACATCCTGGAATGACCACCATCGAGAACATTATGCATCATCTGACAACGAAAAAGAAAAGGTGTCCTAAACAAAATAAAAGCTCAAACCTTGATTGCATTTTGTACACTCTCAACGTCTTCAAACTCGACAAAGGCATAGCAGACACCAATATCCTGCACAAAAGAATTCACATTAGTTTCCTCCCTATTAATAAGCTAAGCAATATGGTTAATGAACAAAAGCATGCTATCAACCTTTCGACTCCTTAAGAACACGCCATCATGCTTGATCGTCCCAAAGTTCTTAAACTCTTGCAGGATGTCAAGAGTCGACACAGTAGAGGGCAGATTCCTCACGTAGACAGATTTTGATTCTCCTGAAAGAGTGAAAGATGAAGATCAACACTATGGCAGACAAGGAGATGGAGGCATACATAAGTTAAGAAAGCCAAACATGGCTTATAGGTAGTTACTCAAAGTGCTACATGTCATTCAGTATATTGCACCCAAACCACCTCCATATCAAACAATTAGTGGGGTGTCAGCGTTATACATATCAGAGAAAGGCTTATGGGTAGTTACTTAAAGTGCCACATGTCATTCACTATATTAAACTCACCAACTCCATATCAAACAATTAATGGGGTGTCGGCACTATAACATAGCAGAGATAGATATCACCTAATTATTTCTTACTCTTTTATAAAGATAATAGCAGATGCTTGTATTCTAGAGATGATCATTGACTAAAAATTTACGAATGACAAGTAGATATCTAATATGAGGAAGATGCAAAGTTCATAAGTTTGACCAACCAAAGCATATCACCATCATTACTCTGATATTCTTACAGAGGCACTTAACTCACTTCTCACCACACCCCAATTAGTAGGGAGCCCTCAAAGAGATCCATGACCACAAAAAACCTTAAATCAACAAGCTCGTTAATTTTGCAAATGGAAGCCTCAGAAGTAATTTTGGTGTCTGAGCAACTGAAATGACAAGATATGTATTAATGTCACTACTACATCTGTATCCTTGAAAACAGTGCAGATAAAAGGTTTTCCATGAAAATCAGCAGTAGCAGAATAAATATAAAGGCAAATTGGCTTGACACAGTAAAACTGAAGGCACAATATTCTTGTTCCTCAATTTAGACAGACGTAAAAAGCTATACTTAGGCAAATTATTAGCAGACATCGGGGTGCACCTTCTCTTTGTGATAATGCTTCCTCGGACACCTCCAAACTAGAATCAGGCAAATATGACAACGCAGGATTTGATGGCTGAACTGTGGGCTGTGGGGGCTGGTGCCATTCTGAAGCAGGTGGTATGCTCTTACTAACAAATGACTTGGTAGCAACTGATGGCGCAGATTTTCCTTTGGAAGCACGCAACTATCAACATATACATGGAACCCAAAAGGAAGGGAAAAAATTTGTCAGCCCAACTTCAGACAAGTTTAAATAGATAATCAGTCTAACCTCAAACAAAAGTTAGCACGAAACAAATTCTTCCACGTCCATCTAATATCATACGAATCTGCACATGCAGGTGTGAAACACAACTTACTTCACAAATGACAATGTCCAGGTGTTGTAGACATTTGATCCTCAACTATTACGACATCAACAAAGTTACGTAGCTAATCTTTTTTACTTCCTCCTAGACATGGGAATAAAGTCGCTTCCACCATAAACTCACGTTGCAAAATCCATATCAAGTAGGCCAATTGAAAAACTAACCTATTGGATACCTGAAAAATAATTCCTATGTCCCTTACTCGAACAGCGAAACATAATCCAAACCTACCATCATGTACTGCATGCACAAGTACCTGAACTATTGAATATCTATTGAATACCTGAAAAATAATTCCTATGTCCCTTATTTGAACAGCGAAACATAATCCAAACCTACCATCATGTACTGCATGCACAAGTACCTGAACTAACTGTCAACTATAAGGTCACGTATAATCAAGTTGCAATGCGTAGGAACCCTGTTATGATAATGTGGTCCACCTAAAGTTCCAAATGAAGATTTATCACCATGGCATAACCATGCAATAAATGAAACAGATCAGGTGTCATACGAATGCACATGCACATTTCTTTGCACGTAGAACTTATGTAAGAGTACGTACTATAGAGGCATAGGTAAATTTCTGAGGCTCTTCAATAGGTTCCTCCACAGCAGATAGAGGTTCTTGCTCCGCTTCCACTGTACTTTGAAGCAAAGCAGATGGGTCTGCTGAAGGAGCTTCCTCCTCCACGTAATCAGTCACATGATACTCCTCCTCCTCCTGCTGCTGCTCTTGGTAAGCATACTCATTGGCATGATCATATTGATTAACATGCTCATATTCATCAACCTGATCATCTCCTTCTATATGAACTGAATTTAAATGTTCACTAGCTTCCACCTCTAAGGAGTAGTTGTGAACTGCCATTTTAAAACTAGCAATCAGGAATGTAAAGAAAGACAGTTCGTTCTTGACTTGCTAATAGACCAAAGGGACGCACCAAAAAGATTTCCTAATCTGGAGAACTAAGAAAATGAATAGAAAAATACTACGTTTGACCAGTGCCATTTAAACAATTCAAACTTCATCATCCAACAATACAAGATCAAGTAGTTTCCAAGTTCCTATAAGATTTACCGACGATGGCAAACAGGAAAGAAGTGAGTGGGTTGGAAAACTGCTAGATCTGTTAAATATAAAGATAATCAATTAGGGAGATGTTGCTCATACTACCATTGCGTTCAATTAAGAAATGTAAAGCATAAAATGGAATATACTTTTACTAAAGGCATATGGCATATAGCCAAGATACCTGGCGAGTCAGGAAGAGGACTAGAAGCAGTTGGTTCGTAATTGACTCTGTTTTCCCCCAACGTGGGCGTTTGATGCTGCTGGATGACTTCCTCACTCACAAAGTGGAAGATATCATTCAGGACAAAATAACCCTTCTCTTGAGGTGCAAGGAGAAACGTCTCCACGAAATTCCTCCAGCCATTGAAATCCTTGGATTTAACAGTACCAGAAACCACCACTAAAATACCTCCACTCCAAGATTCCAGAGAATTTATTGTCTTGATCTCAATGCCGGTATAATGCAGCGACATAATAAGCGTATGCGTTTGCTGCAGAGGAAGTACAAAAACATTCACTTTTTACTTCTAGCTTAGACATCCTTCTGATCAACATAAAATATCAAGAAATCTGATAGAGGTGAGCCTGATCGTGCAGAGTCATGCAAACACAGCAAAAGAATCACAAAATAAAGCCTAACAAGAAATTTGCATTCGTAGCTGAAGATTTTCATAACCATGCGTTTCTGACTGAAAACACCCACAAATTACTGCATAAAACTGAACAAGGCATCATAGCATCAACTAAAGGTCCACGTTTCATTCCAATAATAAACTTTGGAGTGACTTAAACCTTTCCTCTCCTAAAACACGTGCTCCTTAACAATTGCACCTAATAATATGCCTCAGATCCCGCTCCAAACATTAGAGTGTCTGATGCTCTAGGTCCGTATAAGATGTTTAGAGATGGCAAAAGTATCTAAATAAAAAACATCATTTCTCCTTTTAGCTTGATGCGACTAATTGAGATTGAAAGGATCCAAGTAAGGTTTGAAGCTGGTACTGTGCATTAACCTTTGACCTGCTGCACTATGGGGATAGAGAAAGAGACAGTCATGACAAACACAAGCACAAAGTATTACAAAACCAGAATAACAGGCAGCGATTTCTACCATTCACTCCAGCCAACACATCTGACAAACAAAGCAAGAAAATAGAGCGAGAAACATTATGAAGTTTAATTCTACAGTTCCCTGAGGTCTGCTGGATGTTTGAAACCCTGACATCATAACTTCGGAATGAAAGACGAATCATGCACATGAATAAGTAATTTATAAGCTCCATCTAGTGCGTATGACTTCTAGCAGCAATTTATTTGAATTAAGAAGCAGTAATCCAAAATTCTGAGAACAAGCACCATATACACATAATACAGAGGATCTAGATCGCCTTAGTTCTTGTTGCCAAGCAAAACAATCAACACATAAAGCATAACGGTAAGTTCCACTCAGTGTGTGTCAATACTATCATCAAAGTTGGGCCTCAAACAGGCAAGTCTATGAGATAATAATTGCAACGACTTCGAACTAAATTCCCCTAATACATGTCCAAAGCCCTGTCTAATCTGCCAAACGCAACAACAAGTCAGAGCGGTTTTACAAGGCCATATCTTATCCCGCCTAAGCCAGTTTAAACAAATCTAGTCATACATTTCCCATCCTCGAAAGCAAAGCAGAATGTCAATCAATTAATCAATCATATTTAACACCAATATTAATCAGCATCAAGAATCTAAGACTTTACAAACAAATTCAAATTACAGTCCAGAACATTACAAGAACAGCCGTCGCCGTTTGGCTTGATTCGCCGTCAATTCGAATCATCGTGCTGGCATCGGTGTAAAACTGATGGACGTAATCTGGCTGCTGCTGAAGAACCTGGTAGTACTGCTGCACAAAGTACGAGCCAACCTAGGGAAAAAAATCAACAAAAATCAGAACAGAAGGAAAAAAAAAACGCGAACTCCAACAAATGAACGCTTTCCTCTAAATATTACGGTAAAAATCACCTGGAGGGCACTGACTGGAGCGGGATACGAACTCGCCATTTCTCGCTCTCCACAAGAGCGTCGTCAAAGGATTATCGATCGTCACGCGGAACGAACTCTGAAGCCCTAGGGTTTTGCCGTATTTATGCTCCTGTTGCAGTAATTGTTTAATTTTAGATGTTTATCCTGTTCAATTTTTAGAGAGAAAATGTGAAGAAACGGGACGCGCTTTTAGAGAGAGAAGAGGCGAGGAGAATCGAGAGCGACCGAGAGAGATGTAAGAAGAAAGGGAGATTTGCGAGGTTTTAGAGAGAGAGAAGCTGTAGATAGATCTTGAGGAGGAGAGGAGGGAGGGGGGGGGGGGGGAGAGAGTGCGCTTCGTGGGAGTGGCTTTTGAAAAGGGGGTTTCTTTGATCTCAGAGGTTTAGTTTTGGTGGAATCAGAGCCGTTGATTGTGGGACCCGTGGAGATACAAGAACTGGGTGCTCATAGGAGGGGTTGTGATATTGGGAGTCGAATACGTGGATGGTGGAGATTGGGTTGCGGGGGGTGATGCACGTGATGTGCTGACTGTAGTCACGCAAAGCCAGATGACCCGAGTGAAAGTGGAAGATTTACCAGATTAGTACTTCTACTGTCATGGCAGTAAGAAAATTGCTCGCTCTTTTTCTTACCACTGCAAGTAATTTTGGAAGTGGAAGGTAATCTTACGTAGTACTTACTACCCAGTGGCACTCTCACTGACTTTACCTTTCTGGAAAAAAATTTTAATTTTAATCAATATTTTGAATTTTTTTTGTAAAATTAATTCTAAGCAATGAATAATTTTTGAACAAAAACGAGTAAAATCACCTTTAACGTGGCAATAACAAAAAATTTACATTTCGAATTAATGTCATTAAGGTCTTTGTAACTAAAGATATTCCGGTAATTTACATAATCAAACTAAAAAGTGACCAATTCAAAACCCGCATTTTTTTGGGTTATGATCTAATCAAATTTTAATCAGCTTTTAAGCTCTGTCAAACATTTATAACTTGATTTAATTCAGATTAGATCATCTCAAAAATCAACCTCAAACATGCTTTAAATCTAACCCGATAATTAAATCAGTTTTTGAATGAAACTATTTTTACTAGCGAAATGATGGAATAGAAAATTTGGTATGTAGGGTGTAAATACCAATTCTTAATTTCGATTCGGAGATTGTAGGTAATCCCTCTAAGGGGCACAAGAAAACATTATAAATTTTACCGCAAGCTTCCTGAGGCCTACTCAGACTCCGGTTGTGTGATGATTGGGCGTAAATTGACGGCCTTTAGAGGCCCCGACTTAAAAGTGATTGTCCTTAATCATGCTAGGCCAACATAAAAAGAAATGAAATAACAAGAAGATAAATCAAGGTTTAAAAAATTCTACAAAGCTAAATGCAAAATGCAAGTGAAATTTTTTTACACAACGGTACTGTCACTTTGCTATCTTAGTGCTGTCAGCTTCACCAACGTCGCGCCCAAAAACCCCCATATATTAGCTCAAACTCAGCCAACAGAGAATATGTAAGAAACCCTTGCCAGAACAGTTTTGGAATAAAAATTGGATCAATAGTAGCTGCCATAATACGTTTGGGGGACAGCAGTAGGTTGCTGTCCTGGCGTCACAGCTGCTGCTGCACTTGGTTGCACGTATGCTTGACCTTGCTGAGGAAAGGCCTGCTGAAAAACATGCTAGGATTAGGATATGATGTATGCAAGCAGTATATCTTGCTACAATATCTGTCTCTCCCCAACCAGAACCACAACCACCCAAAAGGAATCCATCTTTCAAGCAGAATGCAGAACTAATGAACGAGAAGGCAGAAACAAATTCCAGGTTCAGGAAAGAGAATCAATTTATGCACATTATTCAAGTGAAAGCGGTCAACAGAATCAAATATAATGGAAACTGTTACCAGGAGAAGATATAGATGGAAACCACATGCACATTATTCAAGTGAAAGCGGTGAAGATTACGCTACGCAAAATCAATCTTGGAATATATAGGAAAGGGAATCGATCAACAGCTCTAAACAAAAGAGAAAAAGGTACCTGCGCCGAATATGCAGGTGGATAAGCACCATAAGCAACAGTTTGGGGCACAGATGCTTGTACTGATGGCTGTGTGTAGCTGGTTCCATAACTCCCATAGGTGCCATAAGCAGCCTAAAGTACAGAAAGAATATATCATGTATCCATGTCAAGATGACAATAAGATTAAAGGAAGCAATTAAGTTACACGCTACAGGAGAAACAAATAATATGCAATAATCTCCCTTCTAACGAGAGACAATTCACATAGTTTTGGGAAGGACTAAAAATGATTTAAACACTGGGATTCGCCCCTATACTTTAGCTGAACCCTCTAGTTTACTTAGTGACCATCTTGACCCAGTACTTTAGTTTGTTGACTAATTAGACCCTACCCGCAAATGGATGCTTGAAACAAAAGCAGAATCGATCAAACTTGTTATTCAGAAAGATGGTGACTTGGAAAACAAAGGGTATATATGTTAAGCCCCAAAAGCTCTAGAATTGTAAATTAAGATACTTTATTGGAAGTCAAAATTCAGGTCTTCATGGTCAGCATATAAACCAAAAGAGTTTAAGCGAATTGAGGAGTGTTTGGTTGGCGGGATAGGATGTGGGGATTGGATAGAATAAGGTGGAATATGCCAATCTACAGCCTATGGGATTAGGGCGGATCAGTAATCCAATCCAATGTTTGGTACAAGCCAGGATAAGAACTTGGAGTTTGGTGAATTTATTTGTTTTCTAAAATTAAGTAACAGGAAAGAAATTAATATAAACTAGAAACTGTCACCATTGTACACCAAACCTAGAAAGTGATCTGAACCGATTCACCCATTCACAATGATGGCAATTTTGAAGTTAATACCAATTGATACCACAGCTTGGAGATCGACAAAATGGTGGATGGCTGTTTGGCAGAGTGGGGGAGGGTCTTTAATTGACAAGAAAAGATGGAGGAGAGGATGATGGCAGTTTCGATGGAGGAGCACAATGGTGGCAGTGATGGATTTTGCAGGAGATATATGCAGAAAATATGGTGGGCAGAGTGGTGGGTTGGTGTGTGTTGGACGGTGGTTGCGGTGGGCGGTGGAGGTTGTTGTGAGTTGTGGAGTGGTGATGGTGGTGGTGGGTAGGGACACATGGTGGACAGTAGTGGCAGTGTGCAGAGGAGGTGGTAGGTTGGGAGGCGTGGTGGTGGACAGTGGATGTAGTGGGCGGTTGTGGAGAAGTGTTAGATGGCATGGTGGTGGGTCGTGGAGGATCGCTAGGCAGGGGGAGGGATCCCGGATGGCTTTTTTTCTCTTTATTACGTCCCAAGGGATTATTTCTATACAAACCACCCACACCCTGGGGATGGAATTTACCCACTCGAGTGAGATGTAACCTGTCCTCGGTTCTTATTTGTGTCCAAAAAACCGGCGACAGACCACTCGGATAACCAGTCCCACCCTAGACCACCAAACACAGCCTAAGAACCCAGAGCTAAGTGGTATTTAATACATTTTAAAACTAATAAATTTGCATATAAACCTCAAAGATTTTTTCTGATTGATTGCGATGAACAATATACTCCAGAAACATCAAATTACCTGTTGGGTATAACCAGAGTTCCACTGTTGTCCTTGGGCTTGTGCGGCTTGTGGCCAAGCTTGAGGCTGGACTGTCCATTGGTTTTGAGCTGTTGGGTAAGCACCCATCACTGATGGGGCAGATGAAACACCTCCTGTTCTTGCTAGCCGTGCTCTTTCGGAAACTAAAGCATCCTCCGCATGACGCTTCCTGGACTCAGATGCACTCTTGTGGTGTAAGAAAAGCTTGGCATGCCGATTATCAGCCTTCTTGATAGACTTTGGATCCCCAAAATAATCCAGAAACTGCAAAAAACCACCATTAGCACAACATTAAAAGAGACCAACCAAATACAAGGACATTAAAATTGTTGAAAAAGATGAAGTAAAAACAGCTGTCATCAATGGTGTGGACAACCAAATCTGGACAGGAAATTCATGCAGACTTCATAATCAGTTGAACTCAAGGTGTTAGGCAATTGTAGAATTACGACTATTAATAAAGCAAAATTAACATAGCATCACCTCCAAGAAAATGCTAGAGAGGTCTTCTTTCTCAATTATGCTTGCTGCATTAGCATTATCAGGAGAGGGAGAGATAAATTTTTCAACCAACGAATCCAAATACTCGATCCGTTTTGGAAGCCACTGAACGGATTCTAT
>JAVXUP010001267.1:0-137500 GCA_033070095.1 Escallonia herrerae
AACAATATAGAAATGGATTGATAAGTTGTAGGCTAGAATATGTCCATCGTGTGTGTGTGTGTTTTTGTGTGCGTGTGTTTTTTGTTTGTGGCTTGGCGTGTGCGCCCCCCAATCAAACCTCATCCTTGTCGTGATTTACCATGCTTGAAGTTATGACACATAGTTTGTATAGAAAACCTAATCATATTTCTATGCAAATGCTGAAGGTTCGCCATGGCTCCTTCCGTAAGGCTGCTGTGCTACTGGGGAGGAAATGCAGTAGACGATTCAGATGGTTATGCATATGATTGTGGACCAAAGAAGTTGATCAAGGTGGAGGGTAACTGGACATTTAATTGCTTGATGGATAAGTTGTGTATCTGCACAAGATTGGACAAAGAACATTTCAGGTTGAAGTTGAATTGTAGGTATCCGCGGATGGTTGGAAACGGTGATAAGACCTTTTATATCAAAGTACCGATTGAGGATGATGGAGATGTAGAAGCTATGTTTGATCTCCAATCTCAATTCTCGCAGCTGAGCGCCATTGAGTTATTTATTGAAATGGAGGCTATTGTGACGGGGTATGGTTCCTCTACCCGGAATCTTGTGTCAAATTGTGACAGGCTATCTCCTCCGCAACGTAGCATGTCCACGCCCATAAGGGATCTAACCTCGTTGGACATTGGTGATCATGCCACACAAAGTTCGATTTTATCTCCAGTAGACAACGATATCAGAGCTAGTTATTGTGGCAGGATTTCCAATGTCACACCTCAGGGTATAGGTGTGACTGGTCATGTTTCCTCTTTGCTTTTACCGCTGCATGACATGATTGACTTGGGGAATGAAGGCATCAACCATCATTGAACCCTTTAATCTGGATAATGAACATGAGAGGACAGATTCAGAAGGCGAAGAAGATGCATTCATGGATAGGCTAAATGAAGATGACGATGGGGAGGATTATGGTAACGGTATAAGTACTGAGCTAGAAGCTCATAGACGCGTATACGAGCCTAACGAGCATTTTTTCACAGACGTTGATTGGGCACCGGCTGCAGTTATTACAAGTCCTCTTGAAAGCAATCATGCTACAGTATGGCATCCCGAGCACGATGAGTTAAGAGTGGGTCTAGTTTTCAAGGATAAAAGCGAGTTTGTGAAGGCTATTTTAAGGTACCACGTCAAGCATAACTTGATCTACAAGGTGAAGCAGTCTATCCCAACTATGGTGGCTTTGAAATGTAAGTTTCCAAATGAGTGCAATTTTTATCTCCGTGCAACATGTAAGAAGAGCCATAAATATTTTGAAGTTACACGCTATCAAGGACCTCACACATGTCCATTAAGGAAGGCCTTGAACCAAGACCAACACCACGTAAACTATAGACTGATTACTGAAGCAGTCCGCAATATAGTTGAAGCTGATCCGATGGTTAGAATTAGCTCTTTAATTGCAGCTGTCAAGGAAAAATATGAATACACTGTTTCATATAAAAAGGCGTGGAAGGCCAAAGTTGCGGTTATTGCTGATTTGTATGGGAATTGGGAAGAGTCATATCGGGCATTGCCAAAATTTTTAGCTGCCATCCAAAAGTATAATGCTGGTACCATTGTCGAATATGATCCAAAAGCTTGTGGAGAATCTAATGCAATACGCTTTAAACGAGTTTTTTGGGCATTTAAGCCATGCATCATGGGATTTAGATTCTGTCGTCCTGTTATTAGCATTGATGGCACGTTTCTTCATGGAAAGTATTTAGGGACCATGTTAATTGCCGTATCAGCCGATGGAAACAACCAAATCTTGCCGCTTGCATTTGCTATCGTTGAAGGGGAGAACCATGATAGCTGGAATTGGTTTTTGCAGCATGTTAGAGATTATGTGGTCCCAAGCGATAGGTGTATTTGCTTGATCTCAGATCGCCATCCCGGTATCTTAAGCACTGTGAGGAAAAATTGGTTATGGCAGCCACCTTATGCCCATCACCGGTTCTGCTTGAGACATATTCGTAGCAATTTCACAAAAAACTTCAGTAGTTCGGAGCTGAAGAAGCTTATTTGGGCTGCTGGGAAGGCTACTCAAGTTCGCAAATTCAACGAGTTGATGGAAGAGGTCCGAAATCTTTCGTTAGAAGCAAAAAAGTGGTGTGATGATATACCCGTTGAACAATGGACACTTGCACATGATGGTGGTAAACGTTTTGGAATGATAACGACCAACATCTCTGAAGTATTTAACAGTGTTTTGAAAGGATCTCGGGGCTTACCTATCACAGCACTAGTCCAAACCTCTTTTCACCGTTGTGTACATTACTTTAATTTGAGAAGAAACCTTGCGGCAGCCTCAATGGCAGATCAAATGCATTATGTCCCTTCCGTCATTCTTGCAATTCAACAAGCGAAAAGGAAAATTGGTTCTATGTTTGTGCAACCTTATAACACGACCGGTGATCGGGGGGATTTTTTGGTGAGAAATAAACGTGGCCAAAATGCACAGGTTGTGCGGCTTCAAGATAAAACATGTACATGCGGGAAGTTGACGACATATGGAATCCCGTGTTCTCATGTTCTAGCATGTTGTGCAGTGGCAAAGCTAGATCCTTGTGCTTTTATCAGTGCCTGGTTTTCGGTTCGGGAATATAGCAAGATATGGGCTGAAATGTTTCAACCACTGGAGCATCCAGATTACTGGGAAGAATGGACCGGCTGTACATTCATGCCCCCTGCTGTAAATAGAGGGAAGGGTCGACCAAGATCAGTCCGTTTGCGCAATGAAATGGATATTCGTCTAGAGCGGCAGCCGAAACGTTGTGGATTATGCAGAAATACTGGCCACGACAAGCGTACATGTCATGCAAAGCAGACAGCTCACTCCACAGCGTTTGACACTTGACAAGAGTCGGCTCCCATCGTTTTTGTTAATATTGTCTACGTTGTATATTATGGTCAAACTTATGTACAAAGTAATGGTCATAAACAGTAATGCACCATAATACCACTTCCTTCAACATGTCCACCATCACCGAAAATGCCGTATTACTCTAACTTCATTATTTTAGCTTCCTATCGAGCTTCTAGCTAATCTCTTGACTAAATGTTCCCCCCATTTTCACTTTATGTAGCTTTTCAGTCATTATAATATTGACTTCTTGCTAGAACATATCCATATGTCAACTAGAAAGCCAGCATGAAAACAAGGAGCTATGGAACTTAGTTTTCCTCAAATACACAAAAGTTGCTCGTAAAAGCATCTAATTGTTTTTTGTTTATCCCAAATCTGGTTTTGCTTAAGTCATGTCTTGTTCTGCAGAACTTAGTTTTGAAACTTTTGAAGATTTTGTACCTTCCCTCTTCCAAGCATGGGAACTGCTTGCTTTTCTTTCTTGTTCATCCATTAGCAGTTTTGTTGCCACATTCCTTGCTCACTGTCTTCTTTGTTGATTCCAAACCTTCCTGATTTTTGGTTTGATCCTCCTCTCCTTGCTCCAATTGCTGAAATCTATTGTGTAGCACAGGGGTAGATGGCTATGAACTACTTCTCACATGTTGAGGAACAGTGGGAAAATGATGCTCTAAAGTGCTGATGAGTACGGTGAGAATCATTTACATGTAGTTGTTCCCACCATGGTTCTATGTCTTTGTCATGCTTTGTTTGCCGTATGACTTAAAGAATCTTGTGTGTCATGTGAGTGATGCAAAGAAGCTGGTTATTAACAAAATAGCATTGGATGGTGGATGGATGGTTGGTGTTTTTTGGCCCTTATTGGAAAGCACACACGTGAGGTGAGCTATTAGTCATCTACACTTAGTTGTTCCCACCATTGATCCATTTGATGTATCCAAACTAATAAGGGTGCCTTATATGATATGGAGACCATCACCTGTGTGTGTGTGTGTGTGTGTGTGTGTCACGACCACGACATGATATTAAATCAAGCTGCTCCCTTTAAATTCAGCTGTGATTATTAAGTGGACAGCTTAACAACTCACTGAAAATCTGAATGATGTCCAGTGCATCCGTTTGTTGTAAATGTCAGCTGATGTCTAACTGAAGACAGATGACAAACCTTGAATTGTAAGCGGCATTAAGTGACAAAATAGACATTAGGTGATAAAACTTGAACTAGGTGACAAAACTGAAATTAGGTGACAATGCTTGAAAAGCGAGATGAAGATAATAATCAGTTTATTATTATTTCGTGCATTGTGTTTTTTCACGCTAATTAACATAGAGTTTGCATTGGTTTTTGTAGAGATGGAGGGACTAAGACATGAAGGACCAAGACAGGGGGAAATTGTGGAGCATTTGGTAAATCCAGGGCCCGTCGATCCTCATGTACTACATTTGCAACATTCTCATCGTTCTAGCTGTGTCTGGAATGGAGAGGTACTTGATTTTGTTATCAACTTTAATTATTCATGTTTAATTTAACTGATATAGAAAATGCATGCAGGTTGATAAGGTATTGACATGCCGACGAGCCCTAGGACCACTAGTTCGGAATCGCGGTGGGAATCGAAGGATGGAGCCACATGCGCGTGTCATGCAGTACTTGGTGCGAGTTGGTTTTTATGGGCTTTACCGGATCATGGAGGTTAGACTTGATCATGCTTTCATCACAGCACTTGTTGAGCGATGGCGGCCTGAGACCCATACATTTCACCTTCGTGTTGGGGAGGCTGCAATTACATTACAGGACGTGGCAGTGTTGTCTGGGCTACCCGTTGACGGTGATGCTGTTACAGGTGTTGACACTACACGTTCCACGGATGCGTGGCAGGAGTATTGTCATATATGGTTAGGTGTCAGACCACCTGAAACGGTCATACGTGGAGGGTCAATACAACTTCGTTGGCTGATGGATCAATTCATGGTGTTACCAGAGGGTTCAGATGATGAGATTGTACAACAGCATGCCAGGGCTCTTATATTGGCCTTGATTGGTGGTGTTTTACTCCCAAACCTATCTGGCGCTAGGGTTCCTCTTATGTACTTAACTTTGCTTCAAGACCTTAATGCTGCGAGTGGGCGTAGTTGGGGTAGTGCAGCTCTAGCTTACTTGTACCGTGAGATGTGCCGAGCAAGCAGGAGTTCAGCATATGAGATTGGGGGACCCCTAATTCTGTTGCAGGTAAGCTAAAGTGTTAATCTCAATGCTGTTTCTATACGATATCTTATCATTGATCCTTCTTTGTAAAATATGCTTGGCATAATAGTTATGGGCGAGAGGTGCCCTAACATGCGTCCCGAAAGAGGCCCTGAAAGAGTCCCCCCCGTAGAGGACCGGGCACAACCTGCTGCTGTTGACATACAACATAATGAGGCCGCTGGTGATGCACCTGTTGCTGGTGGAGGCCCTCCCCAGCCACATGAAGTTGAGCCTTTACCTCGAGACCCTTTGGGTAGGAGGTAAGCCCTTATTTCTGGTTAACAAAAGACACAGTTGGACAGTTTCACATGAATTGTATGCTTCTATGGTTACTTTCATACTTGTGATAGTAACATAGTCTATAGGAATTGTATGCTTCTATGGTTACTTTCACCTTTTATGTTTGTTAACCAAACTTGAAAATAACATCGACAGGTGGCTTGTAGCACTGGAAAGTGACAAGGTAGGATCACAGTGTCTCAGGGGATATAGGGATCAGCTGGACAATTTAAAGTCAACAGAGGTTTGTGCTTAAGTATTCACATGTGGCACATAAGTATGTAATTGGCTTGTTGTGATGTTAGTTTAAATCATATGCCTTTTACATCCCGCAGTTCATATGGCAACCGTATGACTTAGCTTCGCTACCGGAGTACTGCTTGACCGGAAGGCATGTTTGGATGACTCGATCGCCGCTTATCTGCTTCGAAAGAGTGGAGTGGCACTTCCCGGACCGTGTTTGCCCGCAATATAGCATGAGGCAGGTGATCCCCCGTGATTGTGACACTGGTGGTGAGGTCCTTCATAAGATTGATCGTCGGGGCCACCCGAACACTGACTGGGAGCTGAAACATCGTGTCTACATTGACATGTGGAATGCTCGTGCAGATACTATATATAGTATAGAGGCGGCAAGAGAATATGTTGATGCAGGGTACTCTAGCCCATACATGTTGTGGTACCGCTCGATCACCCGTTTGTTGGTTGGCAAACCGGTGCAAAATATACCATCTGGATACCAAGGAGGGCATGCCACTGTGGAGATGTTGGTATGTATCTTAGGCCCTTCCTCCATTTAAACGCTAGCAACTATCTACATCTTTTTCGCAATATAGTGACCATTCCCACTATCAACCTTAGTTATGCTCTAAGATCATTTTCTAGATACAATGCTCAAGACACAACGACATGCATCCCTTTTGATTTACTTAGGATTGTGTGTGTACGTTTGGGGCTGGGATGCTTTCTTAATATGAGAGCATGATAGAAACTATCAAGCAGAGCTTGAAAGTAGGACACATGTGGAAAGAATTTGCTGTCTTCTTTCCACTCCACTTGACCCCAGATAAAATAATCAGATTTGCGCAATGTATAGCCCTTTCTTTGTTCCAGGTTTTCTAAGGGATTAGGAATTTTGGTTGGCAGATTTCCTGGCAAAAAACATGGCTTGGCATGTGTGATTGTGTGGGGGTTGGGGTATACTGTTAGCTCATTTGGCACATATGTTGGATATGGGGTCCCAAATGATGAAGTGCAAAGCAAAGACCTCTAAAATAATGCATTTCGGATGTTGTTTTAGTGTAAATATCCTGATGTGCTGCTGCGTGCTGCTGGGGGAGGTTGAAATGGTTTTTCTAGAGAGAAGGAGGGAATTCCATAACTCCTGATTTCACTAAAAACCAAGCCCTGTATAAGAGAGACATAGAGACAAGGAGGGAATTCCAACAAGTTACATTCCTTGTATAGTCTGAATTTGATGATTTGCATGAATATGTTGGGATTATCGTATGAACAAAAGACACATGTCTGGGCTGGGAGGTTGAAATGGTTTTTCTCACATAAGCAAAATAATGATGTGAAAATAGAAGAAAGGAATACAGGGGAGGTAGAAAGGAAAATAGAAAAACTAAAACAAAACAATATAACCTGGATGCCTGGATGCTGGCCTCCTGCACAAGCAAAACACATTGATCCAGATTACTGGGAAGTTCGCAGTGTTGCAATTTTCAGATACAATCATGATACAGTTACAAGCCATTCCTGTGAGCCATTGAACTGGTTTACTGCATTAGTACTAGTGACAGGATTAGGGTCTTGCTTCATTAAAGAAGTCTGAGTTTAGGATTTTTTAATTCATTGTAATACAGTGGATTTAAGGATGAAGAGAGCTTCGTATATGTCATTTGCCTGACACCTAGTGTGCTATCTGCGTCTGAACCTGCTGTGAATTAGCATTATCTTGAAATCAGCTGCTAGAAATAATTACAGGTGTCTTGAATATTTTTAGATGTGTTTGGTCAATGTCATGAGCTACAGGTAGAATGCTGAAGGTTTCCATTCTTTTCGAGTGGTCGTTTTTCATCCTGTTAACTGATGATTTAATGTGTTGCCTGGATGCCTGAATGCTTTCCACACAAAACACATTGATCCTCCTGCACAACCTTCCAAGTTTTTAGTTTTGCCTTTGTTCTTAGGCCTCCCATACATAGCAGACATAACAACATGGAACTACTTGGTATATGACCTGGAAACCACATAGGTTTTCCACCATTGAACTGTGTTAGCTCTTGCTCTTAGGCCTTCCCAAGCAGATTTAATTGAAAATTGCACTTTTCTTAGTTAATGTCCAGACGATAGTATCTTGGTTGAGTGAATTATATCCAGATACAGTTCCAAGCTCTAATTTCAATTCCCTGAGGGCATTGGATCTAGTTGTAGGCAATCTCCAACTGTTATTGTGCATGATTTCATTGACTTTTGCATTGATGCTCAATCCAGAATCATAGACTATTCTCTGTACGATTGTTATCGTTATAACAATCGAATGAAGAACAAAATAAAGGAAGTGTTGCTTCATATGCCTTACATCCTTCATGCTGTTTCTTTGTCTAAATATCATGCTGTGCTGTTGCGTGATTTAATGTAAATGCATTTGGGATTTGACTTCTCTGAAGGTTGATGGTAATGCAATTCCATTTCGTAGTTAGGTTGTTACAGTAGTAACTTCTCTGAAGGTTGATGGTAAAGGAAAATATGAAATTGACCTCAAACTAGCTGGTTATTAACAAACTTGCTTATTTTGCAGGCACAACAAATCAAGCGCATATTCCACCTTGCTGATTCTACTGACCCTAATGCAGCCATTGAATCCCTTGCAAGTATTAAGGTTGTGTGTCGAGAAGCACTGTCTGCCATTTGTGAGGCTGAACGAATCTCAGCCGGTGCACAACCAGAGCCACGAATCCAGGATCCGACACAACCAGCTACTCAGGCCCGACGACCACCGCGGGCACGCCGAAAGGGACCGAGACCGACCATGGAGCCGGTCACCGTAGCACCGATAGGTGCACCAGCACCAAACACTGCATCAACATCACACGTGCCACCATCAGTCCAACCTCATATGCAGGTTTTGCCTTCACCATCACCTGTAACAGCTGCAGAGCATGAGCCTTTGACATCCCATTCCACAACCAGGACACCCCCTGCTCATGGGCCATCATCTTCCACACCTAAGAGATCCGATCGACCTCATACACCAGGATCAAATGCCCCTATATCAGCAAATGAGACAGCAGCTGTACATCACATGCCATCCCCGCTGCTTCATGAATCTGAGATGGAAGGTATAGTCAAGGATATACCTTCGGAAATCCCTCCCATATCTACTGATCCACTTGCTTGTTATGAGATGGTACAAGAACAGCTGGAACCTATTGAGAAAGAGACACATGGGTCGGTTCCATATCACAGCTTTAGCAGTGGCGTTATAGCTGGTAGCCGAGTATCAAGTCCTGGACGAATCACTGGTCAAGGTAGAGGAGGTTGCATTTCTGACCAGTTTTTTTATGCCATTCCACGAGCTCGACGAAGTCAACATCCCCATCGTCTTAGAGCACCTCATGAGATTTGTTCACCTGTGAAAGATTCAGTTTCACAGGTTACAGAGGAGCCTCCTCCTACGTCGAATTGTGGATCACAATGTGTTGTGATGGAGCAGCCTGCAAAGCGCCCTAAACTCAAGACATACGCCAAGAGGAATCCTCCGAGGGCAAAGAAAGGAGTACGAGCACCATGTGGAACTTAACTTTGCAGATTAGCACACTCATGAAAACCAGTCCCCTAACCTTAGTAAAGGCAACATGTTGACTTAGCTATTTTGAAAACATGCTTTGTAATCGTGTGGCATTTTTGGGATGGTATGTACTGGTAACTCTTTGAAGTGGCGATGGAATGTAGCATTTAGATTAATGCATGTTAAGTATACGATGGATTGCGCTAGTAATTGATGGTTGAATGCAGCATTTAGATTAAATGTGTACTATGGTAGAGTGTAGACATGAGGTGAATCTACATCTTTGAATTGTTGTCCCCTGCTCATGGGAAATAGTTGCTCCTGATACGCGTATTATGGAGTGTCACAAATATCGCTCAAGTTTGCTTGGGAAATTATGATGAGTTTATATGTATCATGGACATGGTAGCCTCTCCCCTGAATGAATGACTTTTCCGATGAAGTTTGTTATATATTTTTACTTGCACTGAAGATATAGTTTCATTCATTGCTTCAGATAGTTTGTTTTTGTACAGGTATAACGCACTAGGCTTATCAACAACCATTGACTATCATTTTCTAAACGTGTGGATGTTGATTCTGTCACTTTGGTACAATCGAATGAAGATACAGTCGATGGAGTCCAGGCATATGCGGCAGCTTATACATTCTATCCTGATTCCACTTTTCAAGGGTTGCCCTTCAGATTTGTGGGAGGTATGGCTATAAAAGCTCATGCATCCATAACTTCTCTACTCTTAGGAGGCTCTTTGCTGCTCAAGCTAAAGTCTTACAAGAAGGCCGTGCAAGGGTTCCAGATCTTCATTCCCGTGACTCGTTATACATGACCACAAAGGTCAAAAATTAAATGATTTAATTGTTTGTATGGATTCAAATACAGGAAACAAGTATGGATTTTTAAAACATAAAAACAATTGAAAAACAGCTTCTTTTAGCATTGATAATGGACTTTTAGCGACGAAATTATTTTAATCATAAGTATCTTAAACAAATTTAAGATGGTTTTCAGTGACGAAAATGTTTCGAAGGACTTTTAGCGACGGGGTTTTTTACAACGGACTTTTTACGACGGGTTTTTTACAACGGACCTTACAACGGGTTTTTACGTTCCTCTTATGTCGCTAAAGGAATTTTAAAAGTGTTAATTTTGAAAAATATGAAAAGGGAAAAATACCGTAACTACCTGGTGCGACGGATTTTTTCATCGCTCTCAGAGGTAATAAAATCCGTCGCTAAAAGTTAGACTTTTTTCGTCGGATGACAGAATGCCGTCGCTAAACTTTTAGCAACGGGATTTTTTTAAACGGACTTTTAGCGACGGACTGACCGTCGCTAAAAATATTTTTGACTGAAAGGAGACTTTTAGTTTGTGAAGTACCCGTCGCTAAAAGTCCTTTTTGTTGTAGTGTGTATACTGAAATACGTAGTGAAAATTCCAACAAGTTATAAATAATTGGTGAAGAATGTTTGAAGGTCTTGGTTCTTTCTTATACCCGGAAGTAGGATCTATGTTGAAAACATGAGCAAGGAGCCCTTAGACACATCATCGCTTGTTTACATATATAGCACAACATCACATTATGTTTCAATATGAAATGAGCCTATAAACATTATATACTAAATAAGATAGTGTCACTAAAGGTCTCCAATATTTTCTTGGATAGGTTTCTTATTTTAAGATAAAGTAATTTCTATATTAATAAGCCTTATTCAATATATAAATTAATTATAATCATTCTAAAACTCAATGTACCTAATCAATATACTAATCTATTAAGACTTTATTTTGACAACTATGTCCTAGAATAATGTTCTCTAACGATGAAAATTAAAATCCATAGTCCCAAAAAATAAATTAACTTATGAGATTTAGAAAAAAAACGTGTATATATATATATAGACAAAGCGTTGTACATTGTGGAGGCAACACATGCGCTTTTCTTAGTGTTCTTTTTCCTTTTTATCCCTTTTAATTTTGCGGCACGTAATCATTTTGGTTTTGATGTTCCTTTTCATTTTATTATAAACTATTTCTGACAAAGAGAATTTTTTGTACATTCTCCATGTGTCACGTAAGCGACCACTTTGGCTGTGACAGTCTCCCGGCTCAACTAGGCTCTTTAAGCAAATAAGTATTCAATTTTTCTTTACGATTATTAGCTACAGGGAGCGACAACAACACCTTTGTATAACGTTGAGGCATGATTGTCATGACTGCCAAAAAACCTCATAAATGTCTATTGGTGTTGGTCATCTATCTCCTCTACGACTCTTATCATTCTTTTCTTCCACGCTCATCATCACATATAGGGAGAGAGACAGAGACAACATGTTTGTAGGACATTGAGGAATGATGGTTCAAGGTAGACATATTTTAGCGGTATACAACATTTATCTCAATCAATCGCACATGGACCGACCTGCACTCTAAAGTTGCTACAGTCGTATGTCAACATGTCTTTATTAGAACGAAGGAGGAAGTGCAAAGATGCTAGAGCACATCATCATATTGTTCTTAAGGATAAGAGACGTGGACTAGAAAAAACTTTAGAAGAACATAAAGCTCAAGTTGCTAACTGCCGACAACTGTACTGTTCAAAGAGGTAGCGCCTGGATGACCAAAATTTTGACCGAAACAGGTATAGTTTCATTAACTGAAAAATAGTCTCCAAAGAGGCTGCATCAAGTGAAAACTGAACAACATGAACCAATTCTGGCTCCTACATGTCAGGTTTTATTGACCGATACTGAACTTGCCAGTAGAGGACCTCCATGCCCTTCAAAGAGGTTGCCTAGCCAAGTTGAAACAGATGAATATCAAAATCACGAAGCTTCAGATACAAATTTAATCAATGTTGAAATAAGTTAGTTTTTAATTCGCCAGATATATATATATATATATATATATATATATATATATATATATATATATATATATATATATATATATATATATATATATATATATATATATACTTTGGTCTTGCTTGAAATATTATAAATTATAAGTTCAACACTGGTATTGTCAAACAGCCGTTGACGCTTCAACTATTTTTGGAAAAAAGATACGTTTGACTGACAACACGTATCTTAACCAATGGGATACTGACTAGCCTAGACCATAAACTTAAGGACGTGCCATTTATGGGCACGTCTTTATTAGAAGAAAGGAAAAAGTACAAAGATGTAGGAACATTGAAGAACATGATCTAACTTTTGCAGCTGCAGGTGTAGTTTCATTGATTGAAAAATATTGTTCAAAGAGGCCGCATCAATTCGGAAATGTACGACATGATCCAATTATGGCAGCTATAGGTATACTTTCATTAACTGATGAAGGCAATAATCATAATTATATATACTACTACTTGCCACAGGTAGAAACTAAAGAACATGATCTAACTGTGGTTTATGCAGGTGTATTTCATTAACGAAAAATATTTTCTTGAAATCTGAAAAGAGACCCACTAACCAGAGCAAATTCATGCTACACGGCCAAGAACATAAACATGAAATCAAGAGGATAGAACATTGTGGAGAACCAGTGGTACTCTGAGAAGGAGAGAAAGAAAGAATCACGGACAATGAACACCTTCCCATAGGAGAGAACCACACACGCTGACATCACCAAGTAAGCACACTAAGTGCCCATATTTGAGGAGCCACACAAGCACCCATTTGCCCATAGAAGCCATGCTTTGCAACCACGAGTAGTGTTAAAGTGAAAATCAAGCGTCAATTGAAATTACACAACGCATTTACGAGAAATCATTGTTAAAAAAAGCGATTTATATAGAAGTCGTGGTTTTCAGCCACAATTTTAATTGAAGTAAAAACCAAGATTCACTTGAAATTGCACAATGTTTTTAACAGAAATCGTCGTGGTTTCCAACGACGAACGTTTGGAACGAAACACATTTTCTGCTCATTAAACCAGCAACAGCAAAATGTAAATCGTGACAAGAAAACGTGGTTCCAAACCACGATTTATAATAAAACGTGTTTTGAAACCCCGTTTTATAAGAAAACGTGGTTCAAAACCACGATTTACATGAAAACGTGGTTTCAAAACACGTTTTACTCAAATCGTGGTTTTGAACAACGTTTTTGGATAAATCGTTATTTTGAACCACATTTTCTTGTAAATCGTGGTTTTGAACCACCTTTGTTCTAACAAAGAAATGTCTTCCATAAAAACTGAATTGAATAGATGAAAACACTTTTTGTATGTGTCTCATGCTTAAGAATATTATAATGATGTTTTCTTGCATCTTTAGACTTCCATCTTTGTTCTAATAAACAAATGTTAACATACACATGTTGCCAATGACTAATATAAGCTGGTCCATATGCTATTGACTGACATTGCATATAACTTGAACATATTCATTTCCCATGATTGGTAGAAGCATCTACCTCTATTTTTTAACATATACATCCGGGGCATTACAACCAATAACTAACAAATGGATATTCACAATATGGAAGTACATAGCTAGAATTATGATTATTGCCTTCATCAGTCAATGAAAGTATACCTGTGCTGTACACTTTCCACTTGATGCTGCCTCTTTGTATTTTCACCAAAATTATCTACTGTCATTCAGATTTTAAGAAGTGCAATTTTTGTCATTCTTATTTTTCCTATTCTCTTTGTTTTTGGGTTTAAAGAATGTGAGTTCTTCGCGCTTTTGGTGCATCGGGTGTAAGTCATGTTTTAGGTATATGAGGCACAGAGGGATTCTATGCGAAGAAAGAATGTAGATGGTGCAGGTGGGGTGATGAAATGTATAGGCTACTTTAACGCAAATCGTGGTTAGAAACCACGACTTCATTTCAAATCATGTTATCAAAAAATGACTTTTATTAAAAACGTGGTTAAGAACCACGTTTTGTTGACAAACGTGGTTAAGAACCACGTTTTTAAATAAAACGTGTTCTTGAAACACGATTTCTTTATAGTTGGTTTGAGAAAAAATCGTGATTAGTAACCACGACTTCATTAGAAAACGTATTTAGAAACCACGATTTTCATTAAAGCGTAATTTATATTATTCAACTTTTGTCGTGCCAAAAGGTTTGTATTTATTCAGAAGACGTGTTTTGAAAATGCGATTTTTAATTTCCTAACAGAATATATTTTTGTTTCCAATTTTCTCTTTCAATTTTGTTTAAATTAGAAAAATAAAATGGGAAACATATATAGAACATGAAAACGCCTTTGCAAAGCACGTTTTCTAGGAGAAGGCGCGGTTTGGAACCGCGATTTTCCAAAAATGTGATATGCGGGTAAATAAGTTTGAAAATGGGGTAAACAGGTTATTAAGTTTTTAATTTATATTATTTAGGGAAAAAAAACTCTCCTTTTGCCTTAGAATATGACAAGACTGCAGTCAAACAAGAATGAACAATGAATGTTGACCGCGGTTCCAGACTCCGAGATTGAAGAAGCTGTGCGTTTGATCCAAGGGACAAGTAATAGGTCACTGACACAGAGTCTGCACTCTGAGAGAGGCGATCGGAGAGAAAAGCGTTTGATCTGCCAAAAACCTTTTTCTCCCGTCTGTCTCGAGTTTTTCTCTAAATAATTTTTTTTAATACTTAATTACTCTTTTATCTCATTTTTAATTTTATTAACCTATCTAACCCATTTTTAAAAATCTCACTTTCAAATCACGTTTTCAAGCAAACGTTACTATGTTTAATGGAAGTGAGATTTCAAGCCACGTTTTTCAAGCAAACGTTAATATGAAAATCTCACTTTTAAAGAGAGATTTTAAGCTGAGAAAACGTGGTTCTAAACCACGTTTTCAAGCAAACATTACTATATTTAATAGAAATCTCACTTTCAAAGAGAGATTTCAAGCCACATTTTTCAAGTAAACGTTAATATGGAAATCTCACTTTCAAAGAGAGATTTCAAGCTGAGAAAACGTGGTTCCAAACCACGTTTTCAAGCAAACATTACTATGTTTAATGGAAATCTCACTTTCAAAGAGAGATTTCAAGCTGAGAAAACGTGGTTTGGAACCAAGTTTTCTCAGCTTGAAATCTCTCTTTGAAAGTGAGATTTTCAAAAATGAGTTAGATAGGTAAATAAAGTTAAAAATGGAGTAGAGGAGTAATTAAGTAATAAAAAGGGATTATTTAGGATAAAAACTCTATGTCTCTGTCACCAATGCCGGTTTTCCGGGCTTGTAGTGATGTGATAGCTTATATCAGTAGGTAGTGGTGTGGGATCTAGGTGGATTTGGTGAGCTGGTCGGAGTCATTGTCTCGCTCGTTAGCCCTCGGTCAGTTTTCTTCTTCTCGCTTTTCAGCGCCGAAGGTGGGTTGGTGATGTTGTAGGCCTATATGTCAGAGTCCTTGGGGTGTGCCACGAATGAGTGGCGATGGGCTTCAGGTGGAGGCTAATTTTCATCACTGGCGTGTGGGTGTACTGCGTTGCTTGGGTTGGAGATAGGTAGGTGAGTCTAGGTTAAGGTCTTCTTCTAGGATTAGTTTCCCTCTCCTCCCTAGTTGTTGCTTTCCCTTTGCCCTAAAAAGGCTTGATGGCTGAGTTTTTGCATGGATTGGCAGCGGTTAGGCCTTGTTGGTTTGAATAGGATTTTGTTGGAAAGAGGTCATAAGTGTTTTTCGACGGACAGTGGTTTTTTTGCTGCTTGAAGATGGTTTGCTGTGGGGCTATCAGATTTCTGTTGTGGGTCGGTCGGTGATGGGTTTGCTTCTCGGTCGATGATGGTTTGGTTTTGGTGTCCTCTGGGGATTGTCAGTTGCATGATGGCCGAAAAAGGTGGCATTTCTAGCGCCAGAACGGTGGCACGTAGATTGAGCCATGTGGCAGAGACGGGGGACACGTGTGATGTCCCGAACCTAGGTTTACCCAGTTATTATTACTCTAGCGACGATTAACTTGATTGATATTATCAGCGACAACTAACACTGGCAGTTACGAATAACAAGTGAACGCACTAGAAGAATAAATGAAGCTTGATCACTCTAAAGAAGTTAAAATTAATTAGGGTTTATTGTATAAAGATCTTATCGTGAACATCTTGATGATTATTGAAAGGATGTGAGGATGGTTGAGAATCAAGCAATCGAGTAAACCAAAAACCCCCTTTAGGTTCATCGTGAACAAAATCACTCATCAATTGATTCTCAACCATCCTCACATCCTTTCAATAATCATCAAGATGTTCAATATTCACATTAACGTCAATACAAAACATTTCAAATCCGAGTTCCATTTCAGTTTTTAGGCAAAACATCATTTACATGCTAGTCCGGTTTTTCTTTGACGAGAATAAAACACTAAAACCTTTTTGGTAATTTAAGCCAGAGCAGTTAAACGTATTTTAAACGGTCAATAGTAATAAGCAACACATTTTTTACAATAGATAAACATATACGTTGCATATAAAATACTAGTTGAATCAAAGGGTCACTTACCTGACGCTACACATTCCCCACATCGAAATCTCGGGAGTGACAATCTCGCTGCTACATCTTGCTAAAAGAACGGTTAGGGCCATTCTTTTTTTATTTCCATGTTCCCAGCTTTACTATGACATGAAGGCATCATTGATGATTCCTGTTGGTTATTTTCTCAAACAACTCCGACGCCGCATCTCCGACGCCGCATCTCCGACGCCGCATCTGACCGCCCGCTACACAACCCTTCCAAAATCGTGCCCAGTTCACCATGCCATTCTCGGCATTTCATCACCGCTGTCGAGCCTCTCTCAACTAATTTGATGTCACTAACCCATCGAGCATGCCCTATTGCTACAATATACACAACCGCACTCCTCATGCAATAGTGTCCAACATGCACCCCTGTTACACCTTATCGTTCACAACCACGCCTACACAACCATGCCCTACAAACACCCCCTGTTACACACTATTGCCCAGCATCAACCACGCAGCATGCACCTTGTATGCGCAATAGACACAGCACCGTCATTAAACCACAACCGGAACTAAACCAATATCGCAACTACACTACCAAACCCTGTTTCATAGTCAGTATCATCAAACCCAATATACCGGCTGCTAGATCCCATAACCAACCAACCAACCACTACATGTGCCATCTTTATACAACCCACAACTAGTCCACCACCATCATCACTACAATTCTACACCCAAAATCAACTCCACGCTGCACTCCACATTATGCACACAAACATATTGTACCCTGTTAGACACACTATGTATGCACACATTGTACACAGTTCACATTCACGCACATACAAACATGTATACACACTCACACTACACATACCCATCCAACTCGCACCATCATGCACACACGGTATCCCCATACACATCCCCTTACACACCATCGTCCAACAACAACCACCCCTGGATACTTGCCTAAACTCAGACATTGTACACCCACCGCACTATACGAACCCGTCTACCCATAAACACTCAACACATGCAGAACCTGTATATGCAGACATACACAACCGCACTCTTTACCAAATATACACCCACACCACAATGCCCCATATACACAGCCTATTAGACACAAGTTTCCCGACAACAACCACACCTACGTACTTGACAAACACACAGACGTTGTGCACCCTTAGCTGTACATACAAACCACCACCCATCACCAACTGCCGCCAAATGGCCATCGTTTCATGTCCATCAAAATCATAACAACACCACCACCAAACCCATTATGAGATCGAATCACGGTACATTTGGCAAATCTAAGGGTGCCATGGAAACAGGTGGTTCTTTGTAGGTGCAGAAGTGCTCCGCGGCAGTTCTAACGATGGTGGCAAAGAATTGTTATGGCAAAGAAGGGGTGGTGATAGCCTATGGCCTTGGGCGATTGGTCACTGGCCAGATTCGTGAAGGCCACAACGGCCGTTAACATTGGATTTTGCCGCGGCAGCAATAGCACGGAGGCATGGTGGTTGCGGAGGTGTTCTGTGGTGGTGGCAGTGGCGCAACGGTCATAGAGGCGTTGGGCGATGGCACTCGGTGAAGGGGCAGCTGGAGTTCCTCATCGGTGATGGGGCTGTCGTGATCTATAAGAGGTGTTGGCCAGTGATCGGGCTGCCGACCAGAGTTACTCACCGGAGACTGAATAGGTGGCCAGCGACAGCGATCACATGGTGAGGTGGTGGTGGCAGCGACATGATGACTCCGACGGCGTAGCGTTGGTCCAAATCTGTGGCGTTGAGGGGTGCGTTTGGTGGAAATGTTGGCCGGAGTTGCTCACCGGTGAAGGGGCTGCTGTGATCCGAAAAAAGCATTGGGCGGCGGCGGGACTGCCGGCGACATCGATCGCGTCACGGCTAGGCGGTGGCGACGGCGCCATGGCTATGGCACGGTGGTTGCGGTGGTGCTCGGTGAAGGGGGGCTGAAGTTGCTCGCCGGCTGCTGCGTGTGTGGCCGGAAGCAGCGCCGGCAGTGCAGACCTACTTGGGCCGGCGCCTCTCTTTCTGTATTCTTCTCTTCATTTCTCTCCGGTTCCTTTCTCTCCCGTTTTTCTTTTCTTTTTTTTTTTGCATTATCAATTATCAATTTTGTTTCCCTTTTTGCTTTATGCTCTTTAATATGTATCAATATTTAACGCGAGACCAAAACTTATTATCACAGTGACCTCATCAGTTATAAATTTTCTAAAGCAACCCACTTACTTCCACAAATTTATCTATTGTTCAAAACATTATTATTCATAACTTATGTCATTATTAAAATATTTTGCTAAATGCAACAAATAATATTTCTCACAACAATTGATACTAAAGATCCAATAGTATCCCTTCAACAATAGCCCCCAAAAATTTTCAATTAACATAACTCATAACGACCATGGCTAAAGATTCAATTAATACCGCTCGCAAGATCTTAACTGAAGGTCTAAATTTGTCTTACTTACAACAATCGTCGCTAAGTAATAATAATCTCGTAAACCTAGGTTCGGGGCATCACATGTCGAACGGTAAGCCGCGGAGTCATGGGCACCGAAGAGGTCCTTGTAAGTCCTCGGATCAACGACAACGGCAGTTTGATTTCCGTCACCGCCTGGGAGTCTATGACTGGCATAGAATTGGTTGTATGAGATTGACTGTAAAGCGGGGTTGATGGTGATGTTGTGATTTTGATGACTGTGCTGTGGTGGTGATTTAGCGAGAGTGTTGGCAGTGGATGAAATGAAATAAATGAGGTGGGTTTGTGTGTGTACAACAGTAGGTGTACGGTGCATGTATTTGGGCATGTTTGTAGGTGTGATTGTTGTTGGTCGATGGTGTGTAACAGGATGTGTATGGAGATATCGTGTATGCGTGATGCTGCGTGTTGGATGTGTATATTGGTGTAGTGTGAAATTGACTTGTGTGTAGAATAGTAACAATCATGGTGGTCAAATGGTTGTGGGTTGTTGGAAGGTGGCATCTTAGTGGTAGATTGGTTGTGGAAGCTAGTTGCCGATATGTTGGGTTTTGGTAGTATTGACTATGAAACGGGGGTTCGATGGTACGAGTTTGATATTGTTGTAGTTAACGGTTATGGTTTAACGGTGGTGCTCTAGGTGAACTGGACTGGGGCAACCGTGGTGGAGTGTATATGGCGACGGTCGATAGAATTTAGGATTTGTTTTGATTGATGAGGCAATCTGTCAGTTCAATTATAGATGGGTGTGGCGTTTGTATTGGGATGGAGTAGTTGTCGGTGGAGTGGGTATGACTGTGGGGTTTTGGTATCTGGATAATTGTGTGTGTGCACCGGTGGGTGTATGTTGCGTGTGTTTGAACAGATGTGTATATTGCGTAGGTGTAGTGTTATCTCTACAGCTGCATGAGGTGCATGAGCATGTTGCTGTGTAGGCAACACGATAGTATGTAATGCCTTTTTATGTGTGAGGAGCAGTGCGATGGTTGTACATGTACTCTGTGCTGAGAGTATGGTCGTGTGGTATATGGTGTAGGTGTACCGTATGCTTGCGAAGGTGTACCCTATGCGTGTATGTGTTTTTGGACAGGGAATCACATAGGCTATGAGCTATGAATATATATAAAAGGGAATTGTTAGCGTTAGCCCTAGCGATTAACTGAGTACTGTTTAGCGAGAGGTTACTTGGTGGTTATTAAAACGGGTAAATTAATGGATGTTCGGCAACGACGATTAAATGCCAAGAATGACATGGTGAACTGGGCATGATATTAGACGGGCATGTAAAGGTCGTGCAGTTGACTGAGGCATCAAATCTGCTTGAAGACAGGTTCAACGAGAATGTTGTGCCGTGATTGACGATCCTTTGGGTTATAGTAAAGCTGGGAACATGAAGATAGAAAAGAATGGCGTTGATGGTTCTCGAACGAGATGCAGCAGCACGCCGTCTCTCCGGAGATTTTTATGTGGGCAAATGCATAGCGTCAAGTAAGTGACCCTTTGATTCAACTAGTATTTTTAAATGCAACGTATATGTTCATCTACTGTTAAAAAAAATGTGTTGCTTATTAGTATTGACCGTTTTAAGTACGTTTAACTGCTGTAGCTTAAATTACCAAAAACGGTTTTAGTGTTTTATTCTCGTCAAAGAAAAACCGGACCAGCATGTAAATGATGTTTTGCCTAGAAACTCGGATTTAAAATGTTTTGTATTGACGTTATTGTGAATATTGAACATCTTGATGATTATTGAAAGGATGTGAGGATGGTTGAGAATCAATTGATGAGTGATTTTGTTCACGATGAACCCAATGGGGGTTTTTGGTTTACTCGATTGCTGTGCCCTATATCCACGGGGAAAAGTTGGATTTTGGGCCCTGGTCAACGGGGCTTGTACGTTGATGCACAAAACTGTGGCTGGTGGTGCGCCCTTGCGTCCACATGATTATTTTATCCCGGGTGTAGGAGGGATTTCGGGCCCTAGTCAGGGGGGCTCGTACGCTGACCGCAGCATATCGTTTGAGCTAATATTGGGATTGAACTGGTTGTCATGAGTTTTATGCTAATGATTTCATACTTCAGTTTTTGGTTTCATGTACTCTATTTGTTTTACCCGATGATTACTAACTTCATGATTTTAGATTTCTTTACATGGCTATAATATAAAGTGAGTTGTTTTCTGCATGCTATGGTCCACCTAGTTGAATCATTGGTTACTTACTGAGCACGTGGAAGCTCATCCCTTACTTATCATTTCAGGTTGAAAGTAAGGTGATGGTGAGGAGCATAGGAGGAAAAAATTTGGTGCGAAGCTTCGGAGACTGCATGAAATGAGTCGCTAAATATTAGATTTTCTGTTTAGCTTTAGTTGTTGACAATCAGAGTTATGAAAAGTTTTAGTATAAGTGATGTATTCAAATTAAAATATGATAGTGTAATTTATGTTTTGGAGAAGTTTTAATTTCCGCTGCAGCACATGTTGGTTTTAAGCGAGTAAGGCCTGGCAGAGCCCTCGGTTGGAGTCCATTGGGTCTGCGGCCGGTCACGTGCCTAGCTCGCGGGCCTGCCCGTGGGTTCGGGTCGTGACAGCACGTGTCCAGAGCTGGGCTTGCAGTTGGCTAAGTGCTGGTGTCTCTTAATTGGGTGGTTTTGCCTAAGTTTTATCCTGTTTAGGTTAATTGTTATCCCATTTTATCTTGTTTTGTAGTTATTTCATTTTATCTTGTTTTTTAGCTAGTTCTAATTAGCTCCTTGTTTTATTTTGGTTGCTCACTTGGATGATTTTGGCCATTCCTTGTATATTATGTCCTAAACATATTCTGGTATATTTTCTTGAATTTTCTAAAAAAAGAGACTCTGGTGCGAGGCCAGACGATTTTACCGCTCGCTGTAATTCACTACAAGAAAAGGTAGATTTAGCGACGGAATGTTAAAGACGGAATGTATTCTGTCGCTAAAAGCTCTTTCAACGACGGGAAACGCCGTCGATAAAAATCTGTTGGTAGAAAATTTTATCGACAGAATATAACGTCGGTAAAAAACCTTTACCGACAAACTTTTAATGATGGGAGTCCCGTTGCTAAATTTTTTTTAGGGAATTTAATAGTTTTCAATAATTTTTAGAAACCATTTAAGCGACGGAATATGGCCGTCGCTAAAAAGTCCGTCGATGAAAATGAACTATTACCGACGGACTTTTCCCGTCGATAAAAGTCATCTTATAAAGTTCAGATCTGATCTCTTTCTTTTCTTTCTCCCGTTTCTCTCTCTCTCTCTCTTAATTAAAATCTTTCACCGGCGGCGGCAACCCACATCTGGCAAACCCCTCTACGGTAACCCACATCTGGCACCTCTCCGGCGACACCCTCGTCTTCCCCCCGATGCCGCGCCACCTCCGGCGGCGTAGTTTGCAGCTCCGGTCGGATCTAGCATAGACAATTTCTGGAATCGAGCTCCGGCCAACTCCGGTAAGTCTCTACCTAGATATTATTTCTTAGGAAATTTAAATTTGATTATGATGTAGCAATTGGTTTTACTTACATATATACATTATTACTTATTGAATTGTATATCAGTTCTTGGAATTTTTGAACTATGTTACTGTCTATATCAAATTTCTTAATGGTTGTAAAAACAATGCTCCCTTACTGTCTACATCAATTTCGTGGGTGGTAGAAAGAGAGCGATGACTGCCATGGGCTGTGTGATTTTTGAGTGTGGTGATTATGGAAACCATGAACTGTCATGACTTGCAGGGTATGGTGTATGCGTGGGGGAAGGGTTACAGTTGTGTGCTTGTGAGAATATAGGTATAGATATATGGGTCTGTGTGAGAGGTGCAATGAATTTGGGTTCCATCTTTCATGTGTGGTGCTGGGTACTCACCTTGAGCTGTTGGCTTTTAATTCTGGTACAAAACACTATTGCTAGTACTGAACTAATGGTAAAAATATAGAGAGGCATTCTCTACAGAATAAACTGCCGAGTCCATTTCAACTTTACTCTCCAACATATCCTCCTTAAACTTCAAAGCCATCGCTAAAAGAGTGACGGACTTTTAGTAATAATGTAAAAGTCCGACGGAAGTTAATAATGTAATAATGTAAAAGAGCGACACTACAAGAAAATGTGTTTTTTGCTACAGAGTTTTACCGACGGATTGTATTCTATCGCTAAAACAACTTTAACCGACGGATAACACCGTTGGTAAAAGTCCGTCGTTAAAAACTTATTATCGACGAAGTGAACCGTCGGCAACATCGTTAAAAACTTATTATCGACGAAGTAAACCGTCGGCAAAAGTTTTTGCCGACGGTATATTTGCGACGGTCTTTTAGGGCGAAATTACCGTCGCTAAAACTTTTTTACATAATTAGTTTTTTTCCCTGGTTTTATAAAATTGTTTTAGCGACGGAATTGTGTCGTCGCTAAAACTTCCGTCCGTAAAATTTATCGACGGCCTTTTAGCGACGGGTGTTCCCGTCGCTAAAAGTCCTCGATTAAAACACCGTGATCTGCTTCTTTCTCTTTCCCCATTTCTCTCTCTCAAAATCTCCCACCGTCATTCTGAGCTCCGGCGATCAACCTCCACAGTGACCCACCTCCAGCGATCCCCCTCCACGGTGACCCATCCATCGCCGCAAGTTAAAAGCCCTCCATTGCACTGCCCCCGCGTGAAAAGCCCTCCAATCGAACCCTAAATTGAACTAATTGAACCCTAAATTGAATGCCCCAATTGAACTGACAGAATAGAGATCCGACGCACACGGGGTGTTTGGTGCCACACGACATCGTCCAACACATGAATGCGGTCCAGAACCCGGATCTGGAGGAGGATGAGGTCGTAACTCTGACGTATAATCAGACACACGTGCGGAAGAAGGACAAGGGCAAGGGGCGTCGAGCTGGCGACTATGTTTCAGATATTGCCCAGCAGATCGATGTAAGTCGATGTGTTTAATTAAGTTGTTAATTTTTTTTCTTACTATCCTTAATGTCTATTGCGTTAATTAATGCCCTAACATATCATTAAATCACTATTTTTGCAGGCCTCGTATGAACATCTTAGGGAGTCCGGACAGCCATCAGCGTCCACTAGTACGGGTGTGAGTACTGGGGCGTTGAAGCGATGGCTGGATACGCCGGAGGTCGTCAATCGGCTGAAAGGCCGCATACGCGGCCTGCCTAGCACGACTGCTTGTGCCGTGATAGGAGCGTCCTCACCCCCCGCTGCCCCTGCACAGACACCGGCTCCTCGGCATCCATTGGACGAGGAGGAGATCCAGTGCATTGCTACGGTGGTGTTGAGGCTGATCAAGGAGCAAGATCAGCAGGGTACCGCTGCCGGACATGCCGAGCCAGCCCCGGATCAGTAGGATCCAGATCCAGGACTCGGCAACCCTTGATGAGGCCCTTCTTGTGCCCGGTCCCAGCTTGTCCCCCCTCCCCCTGCCCGGCTTGTACATCATGACTATTTTTTATAATTGATTGTATATATTTCTTTGTGTATTGATTATTGTGCGTTGTTGAGAATTGAAATTTTCATTACAGGTCTGGGTAATAGAAAAATAAAAAAATATATTTAAAAATTTTTTGACTTTTGGTGACGGATTAATTCCGTCGGTAAAAGTGTGTTCTTCTATTAACTTTTTAGTGAAGAAAATTGATTTAATCGTAATCAATTATGGATTAACTACTTTTTGATAATCAGGTTGATGAAGTAAAAGTACTAAATCCTTATTGATTACGAAGACTTTTAGCAACCTTTTGTCCACACACTAAATTTTTGGTCATCTTTCCGCATCAAATTGCTTTAAGTACTTTTAGGCAAACACCATCAATAACTTAAAACTAACTTTTTGCTAAAATCAATAGAATGAACCTAATTTTGAAAAAAAAAAGATTAAAATGTAATCTAAAATTTGCTTTAGAGAAATCATTCTAAAAATCTCTTTTGGTTCGGTAAATCGCTTTGGGAAGTGAATGCAACTGCCATCTTCCTTGCCTTCAAAATTGAATATTCGGTGTCATTCTTTGACTACGGCTCGTTTTTGTTTGCAGCCTTCAGTATGTCTTCATCTCAAAATCCTTTCCAAGCGTATCCGAAGAGTTATTCCCTTGCTTATCAACCGTCCTTTCTTCATGGACGGCTTTCTCAGGAAAATATCCTAACCTACCATGAATTGGTTAACAATTATCATCTTAGCTCTCGTCCTCCACCTCCGCAAAGCTTTCGATTTCGATTCTTTATGTTGGGCCATCTTTCTTGCTTGGGATTCCCTCGTGCTTTTTGCTCATGGATCCGAGCTTGCATCACAAGTCCTAGATTCTCAGTCAATATCAAGGGCAGCTTGGTGGGCTTCTTTTCTGGGCCTCCGCGTCTTCGGCTGGCAATCTGCTCTCCTTGTATTTCTTCATTCTTGCACACTGTAAGGTTCTCTAGCCTCTTAGACCTACCCTTTTTGCTAATCATATCTCCCTTCACTAACATTGCATTGACCCCACCATCTCTCACCTAACTTTTGCAGAGGACTTATTTATATTTCTAGCGAGGATGTGTGCTCTACTGTCGATTTTCAAAGTATCCTCCCACCTTTTGCCATGGCCTCCAGGGGCCTCCGAGCTTTTAAGAATGTACCTAGATCAATCATTTTCTTTGGCAATTCTTCTCATTTTCTTTAGATATCCAGTATCTTTGTCCTCCATATTGAAGAAGGTAGCTTGTCATCGAATTGGAGCATCTTATTGCATCAATTGGTAAATATGTTAAAACGTGGAAAGTTCAATTCCATTACACTCTTGCAAATTACTTCTCATTCAATCCGTTCTTTCAGACCTTTATTATCATTATCATTGGATTTGTGTCTTTGAATTACCTCGGTCAATCTGAAACCGCATTGAGCTAATATCGTGGTGTTTTTTTCACTCCGAGTGAGGGGCTTTCATTAAAGGTATCAATCGGGACAGGCTTGGGCTGGCATAGCCAAGGTCCAACGAGCTGTACAACAAAGCAGGCTAGGTAAAGCCCGGGCCTGGATAAAACGAGTCGGGCTTGGGCTGGGCTCCCTCAAGAATATGAGGGCCCAGCCCTAGTCCAAACACTGGCTAAAAAACTTAATTTTTTTTAAAAAAATCCTTAATCTTTTTTATTTCTGTAAAAAAAATTAATTAGGATAAATATATTTATAGGCCCTCCTCGTTTAATCTCAGCTTGGAGTCGGCTGCTTGTAAACAAACAGGCGATGTTACCTACTTTTTTCGTTATAGAAAAAATTTATTGTTCACAAAAAGTGAGGCATGTTCAAATGTATTTTCTGCTTTAAATATATTCAATTTGTTTGAAAAATACCTACGGCGGCAATGTAAACTATATTTTGGCAAAACTATATTCTAAAAAGTTGAGAAAAGGATAAAAGAAAAATAAAATTTCCTAATTAATAATTCGAAAGATCTTTAATGCTGTCATTGTTGTTTTTCCTATCATCAGCTGGTTTGTTTTGCTCTCGATATTTCTCATCAAGATAATCCTTCCAACAAATACATAACTCTAAAGTAATTGCGGAGACTTGCACCGGTAGTCCATTGCGGGCAATTTGAGATAAAACACGATTAATTTTTTTAGTTTGTTTCAACAATGTTAATAAATCAAACTATTTTGCTTATGTAATGACAATCAAGCAAAATGGTTAATATTTGCATTTTGATCAAATCCAGAAAAAGAGGAAAATGAAGAAGAACCTATAGAAGTTTCTTCCACTCTTACTTGTTTGGCAACTACATTTTCAATACCCTTCGGGCGATGATTTAGCGCGTACGCGTACTTAAGCAGAATTTCAATAGTGGCTATATAGTTGTTCAGAGGATGTACTCATATAAGTTGTAAGCGTGTCTATCGCAGTTGAACCATAGCCCTTTTTGTTAACCTATTTCTAAATTGAATAATCTACACCGTGCAACTTGAACCTAGGATTCAAAATAGTGGCAATAGAAAAAATAACAGGTAATTCCTTCCAATTTTATCAACTATAATGTCCATTTTTTTCACTATCACTAAATATTTTTATATATTTTTTTATCTGTGTAAAACTTGGGGCATTTTAAGTATTTCTAATACAATGAAAGAGGACGTGGGATGGTACATTCCAGACAAGAGAAGGGTAGACGTGTAAAATAAATCCAAAAATTCAATTAGTTATTCAGTTAACTGCCATTGATCAGGAGTTGGCAAGTCTTGTGCGAACTTGGTTAGTACACAGTGAATATAAACTTGTTTGTATTTTATAAGATGTAAAGCATATGATATGTGAAGTTTCACATGTATTGGACATCTGTAATAGGTCTCTTACATGGTAGATTATATTGAGTATACAAACCTTTAAATTCTTGTATTCTCAAGCCCAAAAAATTAACATACACAACAATACCCCTTAATTTGGAAATAATTGGTCTTGCAGCAGCTAAACCACCTTAAACAACTAAATTAATGATGTCGCAAGTAGACCTGGCAAACGGGTAAATCCGGCGGGTACGGGTAAAACCCGGCCGGGTACGGGTAAAACGGGTACGGGTAAAAAATACCCGTTTTTTTTTCCGGGTAACTATTTCATGTACCCGTACCCTATCAAGACGGGCCGGGTATTACCCGCGGGTATATCCAGTTTTTGAAACAGTTTTTTTTAAAACCCACATTTTGCCATTTTGATAATTGCCAATATTTTTTTATTAACTTGTTTTTAAATCCCATCTTGATAATTAGGCACATTTTCTTCTTTTTCAATCCCTTGTTTGTACTAAAGCATTTTCCGTTTCTTGTTAAAGGTACTTTAATTTTAATTTTACAATTTATGTAAACTACTCATAGCACTTACTCCTACTTAATTCCTCACTGCTTAGTACTTACTACTTAGTACACGTTAAAGTTAAATAAGAACGTTAACATCAAGCATGCATCAAGCCCCATCCCGATGCCCACCCACAATCCAAGACCAAAATTAGACAATTTGACTTAAACATAAAACATCACATGAATAATAATCAATTAAGTCTTCAAGTCTTCAACTAATTCCTTCAACTTCCACAATCCGCATCACTTCAAGTCTTTAGGCATCCGTCAAACTTCTTGCATCCAACGAACCGTCCATGCTTGCACTGCTCGGCAAACTTAGCATTAATTCACTATCTTCGGGATCTTCACCTACATTTAAACAAATGTCGTTAAACTAAATCTCAAAACACATAAATAGATTTATAATTCTAATGCTTCGCAACTAAAAACTTACTTTGAATTGCATAACCAAACAACCAATTACGTCCGCAAACCAAAGCTTGTGCATTATCGGGAGTAAGTGAACTCCGATATTTATTAAGAACTTTTGCTCCAATACTAAAAGATGATTCGGAAGCAACTGTGGTTATTGGAATACTCATGATATCACGTGCCATGTTCGAAAGAACGGGATACCTAGAACGATTATCTTTCCAATACTCCAAGATATCCAAGTGTGCATAATCCACGCAGTCATACGGCGGCTCCTCCAAATAAAGATCCAAGTCCGACTTCTTCTTGGCCTCAAGTCGTCGCTTTTTAAAGTACTCCTATATTTTTGGAACCGCCAATGTAAACAATTCAACAACAAGTTTTAAAAAGTAAGAAAAGAAATGTAAACAAGAAAAGGAAATAACTTACTTCGGTGTCATCTTCTTGCCCAGGAATGTCACTTGTACCAACAAAAGCTTTATCCTTCGGAGCAACGGAATTTTGGAAAATATATTCTTGATAGAACTTCTCGATACTCTTTTTGAGTTCCTTTCCCTTTTCTTTCCCATTTATCGCATCAATCTTATTATAACAATATTCCACAAATTCCAACTTGTACCGAGGATCAAGCACCGTCGCCATAGCTAGAATAACACTATAAGACTCCCAATACTTTAAAAACTTAGGATACATTTCAGTAGCCATGCTTCTCAAAACTAGATCCTCACTTTCCATCTCTTCGATTATGCGCAACTGAATTCTCCACACCGAATTAAAATACAAGTTTGCCGTTGGATACTCAGTCCCAGACACAAGATTGGTCATTACAGCAAATGGGGCCAAAAACTTTGCAATTCTAACCCCCCTATCCCATTCTTCATTAGTCGGACAATACTTGTAGTTTGATTCAATAAGAGAATAGTTAACAAATGCCAATCGAAATTTAACCGCACATTCTAGCATGAAAAAAGTAGAGTTCCAACGAGTGGGAACATCCATGCGCAAACCCATTGAAGATGTCACACTCATACCAACTTGTTCACAACATTGGGCAAATTTTATCAACCTACTCTCAGATCCTTTTACATACTTAATGCTCTCCCTAATCTTGTAAATAGCCTCACTACCAACTTTCAATCCATCTTGAACAATGAGGTTCAAAATATGAGCCGAACATCGAATGTGAAAATAATCCCCATTACTCACCAAGGCTTTGTTAACTAGCATTAAGTTCTTCAAATGATCTTGCATGTTATCACAACTAGAGGCATTATCTAAAGTGATTGAAAACACTTTTTTCTCGATTCCCCAATCCTTCAGAAAATCATAAGCTTTGTCACACAAGAATTTACCGGAATGCGGTGGAGGAAAATGGGAAAAATAAGGATTCTACTATGCAATTTCCAATTTTCATCAACAAAATGTGCAGTCAAGCAAAGATACCCCTCCGATCTAATTGATGTCCAAACATCCGCCGTGAGACATATTTTACCACTAATTCTAGCCAAAGCAAGCTTAAGTACCTCTTTCTCCCTCAAGGCAATTTTCAAACAATTAGCTTTAGCGGTATTACGAGTATACGGCTTGACCTCCGCATTTAAGTAACTATGAACTTCCCTAAGGCCCTCATGTTCAACAATGGAGAAAGGATAATTATGCTTCAATATTGCAATGCCCATTTTTTCACGATACACATCTTGAGAAATCTTTTTAGACCTTAATTTCGCCGAGTAATCTAGCTGCATTTGTTTAATATCCATGAATTGCTTCTTGTAGGCATTACAAACCTTAAGATGCTTATGCATATTTGAAGTTCCGTGAGTACTCTTGCATGGCTTCCCATCCGGAGTGGTTCCCATTGCAAAACTTTTCTCTTTACACGACCTACATACGGCCCTATGTTTATTATCGGACTTCACAATTTCAAATTTCTCCCAAATTGCACTTCTAGACTTAGACTCAATCTCATTCTCATTACCATCAGGATTAGTACAAACAGGAGAGTCCCCATCAATGTCTACAACCTCAACATCAGGATGTTCAGTATTGTTCACAGATTCCATCGATCCTACAACAGCAACAGCAAGAAACAAGAACTTTTTCAGTGATTTATTTTATTTCAGTGTTTCCTATTATCAGTGCAGTGGTCTATTTTAGTGAATCAGTCAATCTTGTTCACATATTCAGTGTTTAGTTCACATATTCTTCATAGAATCATAGTTCACACATCATTTTCAGATTTTCAGTATTTAGTTCAGTGTTTTCATCATACAATCAACAATCCACAAATCCACGATTTTCATAGGAATCCCGAATCCAACACAGTCACAGTAGTCTATTTCAGTGATTTAATCATGCAAAGGTACAACGATTTTCAGAATTTCAGCAATTTTAATTTTAACAATCCCAAAAATTCAATCTAACAGAAGAAATTCATGGTCGGTGTTCATAAAAAAAGAGGAGTTTAAGGAGTGACTAACCTTGCTCGAAGAAATCCGTGATGAACACGTCGGACAGTGGTGAACGCCGGTGGTGACGGAGCTGCTTGCGGCTGTCGGCGCAAAGACTTAAGGATGCCGGTGAGCGGTGACTGGTTGCCTATTTGTGAGAAGATCGGCAACGATGGTCGATCTGTGACGATTCGGTAGATCAGAGAAGATTGGCGTCGCCTGTCGTCGATCTGTGAAGATGGGACTGAGACTGCCGCCCGTCAGTCGTGAGCTTGAGCCTTGAGAGACCGAGACTGGTCCTGCCGTCCTGTCACCTGTGGTCCACGCCTCCTCACTGCCGTCGATGGCGGTGGTCTGCAGAGGAGGGAAAGGGGCAGTGCGGTGAGACGCGACTCGCGAGAGACAAAAGATCGGCAACGATGGTCGATCTGTGACGATTCGGTAGATCGGAGAAGATTGGCGTCGCCGGTCGTCGATCTGTGAAGATGGGACTGAGACTGCCGCCCGTCAGTCGTGAGCTTGAGCCTTGAGATACCGAGACTGGTCCTGCTGTCCTGTCACCTGTGGTCCACGCCTCCTCACTGCCGTCGATGGCGGTGGTCTGCAGAGGAGGGAAAGGGGCAGTGCGGTGAGACGCGACTCGCGAGAGACAGAGACGGCGGTTCTGTATAAAATGTGAAGTGAATTATAGAATTAGGGCAACTGACTGAACTGAGTGGAGTGGAGACTATATATACCTCAAAAACCGGGTAAAATCGGGTTACCCGTTACCCGAACCGGTCCGAACCGGAAAAAACGGTCCGGTCCGGGTCCGGGTCCAATTTGAACGGGTAGCGTTTTGGACTGCCCGTACCCGCAATTTCTTAATGGGCCTGGGTGGACCCGCGGGTACGGGCCAAAATTTGCCAGGTCTAGTCGCAAGCACATTGAATATGAAAAAAAATTCTCATTATTGTTTGAAGCATTATCAAAACTAACACTCATTATCTTGTGACTTTTATTAAATGTGTTACATACTTGGATTATAATGTCAGCAACATGTGATGCATAATGTGGATATGAAAAGATTTCAAAAAGTAATGATTCTCTTGTGCATAACCCAATTAGAATCAATCGAATGTGCCATCAAATGAGAATAATTTGGGATAGTATAACGAGATCTCCGAACATCAGACTTTAGACTAATTTTACCATCAAAAGTTTCAAAATAACCAATTAAGCGTTCAGCAGCACCACATTTTGATTAACCTTTTGATATAAAGGTTGCACATAAGTATTAATGTATCTAGTATACTTTTCATTATCAACAAAATTAGAAGGTTCTTTATGGTGCATAAGAAGTTCAGCAAGACCGTCTCTTTGTTATCGTTGATTATAAATAAATTACCGTCAAAAGATAATTGTGTTTGGCTTTCATCAAGATAGCCTTGTGAAGATGCACATGGCATCCAATGCCAATTGAGATGTGAATTACCACTACCATAAGTAAGATATTTAAAACAATACTTACATTGAGCTTTGGGTATGCTATCAACTGTAAACCTTATAAAATGCTGCCAACGCTTAGCTTTAAGCTTTTTATTTGCCTTTTGGATTCTGGCGGACTTGAGGCTAGATGGTCCTTAATCTTCGTGAGCATTCATCGGTGAAAAATGGTTCTAGGAGTATTAATGTCGCCAACCAACTTGTGTTCTTGACTAAAATGTTGTTGATCTTGTGAAGATGAACATTCAAAATCGGGAGTGTTTTTGTTAAAAGTAAAAAAAAATTAAGTGTCTATACCCACTATTGATTGCTCTTCAAATTGTGGTGCTCGTGGCATTAGATGTTTTGGCTACGTGATTTTCATCCTATTGAAGTGGACATATTTTTTTAAAACGTTTGAGAGTAATAATAAATGAAATTGATAAGACTAATTAAATAATAAACAAATATAAGTAATAAATAATATTATTTAACTAAAATCTATGGACTAATAATTAAAGAATGCTTGTAATAGAAAAGCTGAGAGAATTAGTCCTTAGTAACGGATAAGAATGCACAAGAATGTAAAATGTTGATAAGAGAGAGTTGTCAACTAGTATGAAAAATACGAAGAGAATGAATCGAATTATAGATTTTTCAGATCTCACAAAGGACCAAAATACCCCTAGAAACTAGCCATTTATAATTGTTCGAAGGGTAAATATGTTAAAGTGCATAAAAAAGTTGTTATAATAAGGTGGGACGAAAATGTCTCTCAAACTAGCTGTTATATTTGTGTTGGAGGGCTAAAGGTCTAATTTTCAAAAAAAAACTGGTTGTTTGGTTGGGGAGGGGATCTAAACCTTTGAATTTAAGAGGGGCTGCTTGCGCTTGTATTCGACTTGGACTAATAAGGGTGGGGTAGGGGTCTCGAGCTGGATTACAGATCGGGCCGCACCAGGCTTTTTAGGGGGTGGGCCTGATTTGGACTTAGAATGGGCTGGGCTGGGCCTTTTTGGGGGAAAAAGGGAGCCTAAGTCTGCGCTATTCATCCAATAGGCTAGGGCGGCCCAAACTGAATCGCGTTGGCCCATGGGTCCTTGGCTTGTTTGACACCTCTAGCCGTCATGAAAAAGAGCTAATTCCAAGGTTAGTTGCGTGAGAATCTGCTGCACTGAAGCTGAGGGTGGGCTTGTTTTGATAAGAGTCTAAGGAGAGCAAAAAAGCTGCTCTTGTAACATATTTGGTTATGGGTTTCTCGTTGCAACCCACTGTGGGGTAGGTTTATGTAGGTATATCTGTAGCAATTTACTTTGGGCTTTAAAAGCTCCTAAAAATATGCTCTTGGGCTTTACCATTTTTTTTAGAAGTATTAGGATAAGAAAAAATTTTGGCAGGTTATAGGAATCTTCCTCCAATCCGTATATAGTGACAATTAATAGTCACTAAATGTTTCTAGTGACTTTTTTTCTAACATTTTGAGCATAGTATATTTTTAACACCACTAAATAAAAGTCACTAGAAATATTTAGCGACTATTAATTATTACTATATAACGAGTAGGAGGAAAATTCTTTCAATCTGGGTAGCAGGAACTTTTTTTCCTTAAGGTGAAGCCACCAAGCATCTGAGAACTCTTGTTGGGAATGGACTTCACATTCTGTTATGGCTTAAATGCATGGCATCCATATAGGTTACTACTAATCAATCCATCTTCTATTCTAGGCTAATAGTAGGCTTCGTACAGGACCTTCTATTCCTAACAGGCATGAGTGGAGCCTCCTTGAAACCAGCACCATTACCCTGCTATTTTTTTAAAACCATATAAGTGAATCCCTATTCTTGTGGCTGTGTAGCTTGACTCGCTTTTTTTTTTCAACCTCTTCTAGTGGTGATTTTTTTCTAAGTCCACATGGGATGTCATTTATTAGGCTATTGTCGTTTGGTTTAAAGAGGCTGAGCCTAGATGACATTTTGGAAAGCACTAAATATGCGGGAAAAGCTTGCCAATTTTGAATTAGTTCGTTCTCTTTTCTGTAATGTTAAGGTTGAAACTCCCTCTCATCTCTTCTTTGGATGTGAATTCGAGTGGAGATCCTATAGCTCAAAGGCCTGCAATTTAGCCAAATGGACTTTTGAGAGCACATGTCTAATTGACTTTATGCCCATCTTCAAAGGAGTGGACCTTAGTGGCATGATCACAAGTTGTCCCTTGCACTTTTCGATTTAATCCGTAGGGATTTAGAGAAATTACTGTATTGCTACCAACTTTTTTTTGATAAACTATTGCATACGACATTGTATTCGCTGCAAGTTTGAAATTTCAGGGGGCAGAATTTTGCTTGCAACTGTTAGACTGTTGACATTTTAAACATTTTAGATACAGTAAAAGAGAAGCAAAGATATTGAACACGAGCAGTACAGAATAGCAAAGCTACCCTGAAAATGCTCGGAAGTGCAAACTACATATGCATATGTAAAAAGAAAAACTAGTTCATCTAGGTACTAGTATGTAACCCAAATAAAATAGACTAACCTTATAACACCCACAATGCAGACCAACCTTATAATGCCTTAGAATTACTATTTCATCTCAATGTTCAGAAGAAATACACAAAATTCAACATGTTCTATAATCTCTAATAAAAAACATATGAATATTAATAAGAGTTTCAAACGATAGCTCAAGGTTCAAGGTAGGATTTCATGGGCAAATCCAAACATTTTTATAACCATTTATAAAACCAAAGTTCAATAAAATTTGTAAAACAATAAGAATAAAACATATGAATTCAAAGTGATAGGGTTGGGATAGAAAAGTTATACTCTCAAACGAAAGTTAGAGATCCTCAGAATGGCCTAAGTTGGGCATTGCAATTATTAGAGCATAAATCACACTGCAATTCGATATGACTAGTACTAATTACTTTTATGGTTTTCAATCCTAACCTCAGATTGACCCAATTCACAATGGTTCCCACGAACGACCAAAACTAACTAGAAACCCTAACATAACCCCAAAGCTTAACCACACCTTAAGATCAAAATAGTATATATCTGAATTTTTAAATATTTTTAGTTTAAAAATAATTTCCCTAAATACAAGAAAAGTCCAAAAATCGCCATTAATATTTGTAGGAAAAAAAATCTCATAATTATTATAATAGCTTATCAATATACAAGAAAATTATAGAACCATTATTAAATTATTCATTTTTCTCAAATAGTTGTGATACGAACAAAATAGCAAATCACCTCTAAAAATTATAAAATCTGAATTGGAATATCTCAGAAAAACAAAAAGTAATTCATAAAAATTTTTATAATTAAATAATGATATTACAAATCTAAAAGTTGCACAAAATATCAAACAATTTTAGAAAATTTCTCAAAAATACTACACTTGAAATATTATTGCGACTGTAAAAAAATTTGGCCATAAAAGTGGTCGAAGGCTACCCCACGCGCCCCACACGCGGTGCATGGGTTACTAGTCATCATCTTCAACAGATTACACAACCCCCCTAATTTCCTTTTTCTCCATTTTTCTTGTCTTTCCTCCTCTAATAACGTTGTACACATAAATTTTGTGCCTAAAGATAAGACAGGAAAATTAGCAATAAATGAAGTTTGAATTGATTTGAAAAGGCGGGTACAATTCTTTGAATAAATCTTTATACAAAGAAAATGCCCTCTGATTCTTCTCTTGACTAACGCTTGACCAAAGGCTTGAAAGCTCGTTTCCAGATCAAACGGCGAATTTGATTGAGTTCGTTCGAAAACTTGATGGACTCTGCAACGAACGACTTTGAATGTATGATGCGATGGGCGACTTGAATGTCTAACGCGATAGACGGAGGCTTGGATATCTGACGCGATAGGAGGCTTGGATGTCTGACGCAGTGGACGACGTGAATGTCTGACGCAACGGGCGATTTGAATGTCTGACCCAACGGAAGGCTGAATGTCTGACGCAACAGATGACTTGGATGTCTAACGCGACCGATGACTTGAATATTTGACGCGACGAACAATTTGAAATCTTTTTTTTTCTTTCAACTGTAACTATTTCTTCTTTTATTTTCTTTTTCTTTTTGTCATTACATGCTCTTTTCCCGCTGCTTTATTTTTGACACGAACATTTATCAAACTATTGTAGTTTAGAATTTTTTTCAAAATTTGTAATATCGTATTCTTTTTTTTTTGTAGCAGCATTCAATGAAGGAGTCTCGGAAAATACGAAAATCGGCGTCTTCAGTCGTACTTTCCTTCAGAACTTGGAGTCCTTTGTACAGCTAATTTCCGAATGACTTACTTCAAGGATTTCGAGCTTCTCGAGCCTTCTCTCTTCATCATCAAGGAGAACAGAGACCAATGGATTAAGAGCACAACTTTAGTCATTCATCCTCCAGTTATAGGGATATTGGCTCGGATCATGCTATTCATTTTAACCCGCCTCATTTGACAGACTGGTGTGTCGAATCTATACACCTGCAGTCAATCACGTGAAAGGCCCTAGCTACAGCTCCTGCTCAAATGCTTCGATTCAGTGGAAGCAGCTTCTTATGCCATGGAGACAACTTCGTCTGACGTTCGGCTACTTCGGCACAATCTTGAATCTGGCCAAGCCACTTGGGGGATCTCTTCTTCCAATTTTGGCAAACATGCTTATATTGAAGGCTACTGGGAATGGCTCGAAAACGCACTCGCGAGAAATAAGACTTTACTTGATGAAGCAGGGATCTATAACGCACTGCACCCCTCATTGTTCACTTATGATAAAGACAAGTACATCCTTCAAGCATTCTGTGAATCGTGGGGCTATTCTTCAAACACACTACACACTTCACTTAGAGAGATCTTTATTTCTCTTTGGGATTTAAGAATGATTGGGGAACTTCCTGTTCACGGGGTTTTCTACGACGAAGTTGTTCTATCGGCCAGAGAATTGACTAGTCTCAACCAAGATGGGAAACTTCTCTTTCCTCCCAGTTACAAATACCTGTTCATGGGCTTTCACGAACTTAACTACAAATGGAGGAGATCAACATGTGACTTTTCTCGAATGGGTCCAGTCTTGGTTTAGACGTCCGATTCGATACGGCAAATCTCCACCGAGGATGTCAAGGAAAAGGGATAGTAAACCAAGACATCTGCATAACTCATATGGTGCCATCATCAATCATTTCTTTTCATGGGGAAAAGAGCAGTTTTACCAGTTTAAGGAGTTTGGTGTCGATGGTGACTTGGGCGATGAAACTTACTTGGCGGTATTTCTATCATGTTGGCTTTGTAAGTTTGTTCTACCTAGCAGAAAGTTTAATCACATCCGTCTCAGTGTCTTCAAGGTGGAAAGCATGATGGCTTGGGGAGGCAAGTTCTCTTTAGTTGTGCCAGTGCTTGCCTGCATTCATAATGGCCTAAGGGAGCTTACCTCTTCTTCTCAAATAAAGAAGTGTGAAGCAATATTTCCTATTCATTATGTCTATAGTTGGATAGGATACTACTTCGATGCTTACTTCTCTTCTAATCATATTCATTGTGGTGCTCGCATGGCTAAGGTTTCTGGTGAGAGGATGGCAAATAGCTTTAATATTTTACGCGCTCGAGATTTGCTCCAGAAAGTCAACACATCTACATTAGCTGCTTTGAGTTTTTAAGACTAACAACAGTTCACTCCGACAGACAACATAAACCTAACTTCATCTTGGAGTGACTACATCATCAACCTACGCTCGAGCTACTTTACCCTTCGATGTGGCAGTAAGTACATCATTGAACCTTACAGTCCTCACAAGCTTGGCTACCAATTCGGTTTCTACCAAGACATTCTAGGTTGATTAAAGAAAAAGTTACATGTGACCTCATTAGATGAAGTGATTCAACTCTGGCAGTCTTGCACTCGTCTCTCCAGTGGGTCTCAAGTCATCATTTCATCTCATCTGGCGACTAAGGCATGTCTTACCACGAAAGCTTATACCGCATGGTTGTCAAAGCGACTTGAAGATGCTTCAATACCTACTAAGATCATCATCAAAACAAGTAAGAATGTGGCATCAAATGTTCCAAAGTCTAACACATCAAAAGGTGCTTCCACAAAGCCTTCAGGCACAGAAAAAATCTTAAACTCTATCCGGCATCCTAACAAAGTGAAGAAAAATACTACGAAGTCTGCGTCGGATAAAGTCAAAAAGATTCGAGCAAGCAAAGAAAAAGAAATTGTTTTATCTCTTCCAAGTGTCAATAGACCGAAAGACGCGACTGAGAATGCTCATGTGAAGGTTCCTCAGCTTTCCTCAGTTATCATGAAAGACTAATTGCTCTCTTAACATCAAAGAGGGGATAAGAGCTTGTTCATCAAGTGACAGGGAAAGCGATACAAATGATGGTGATCAAAACTGGAAGCGACGACTAAAAAGAAGAAGAACCAAACATTTGACTTGAATCTAGAGGTGTTATTTGAAAACGTCCCTATCCCCGCACATGTCTTCTAGAATCTCCAAGACAGGTACATACATAGGCCTCATTTAGTGAAAGCGCTTTTTAGTTATAAATTGTTCTTACATTCTCAGATATTCTTTCATTTTCATCCAATTTGATAATCAAGGACTTCCTTTCAATGATGAAGAACTATTCTTTGAAGATGAACAATCTGTGGATGGCCCAAGTCTTTTGCGCTGATAGCCAAAAATCTTGATCATACGGTAGTGACGAGTCCTCAAGCAAGAGGTGGCGGTGAAGGAAAAAATTGTAACAAGTGCATGAAGCTACTCTGCCCCTTTTTAGCTGTGAGGCTATGCCTGTCCTTGTAGGGATGAAGCCTACATCTGTTCCGCAAGTAGTTGTGCATCAGAATACGAGTCCTTTAGTTTTTGAGTTTCAACTTGAGGCGAAGATTTCATATTGTCAGTAGAAATACCTCATCATGCTGTGCAACTTAATAAAAGAAAAGCTTTTTAGAGTACCCTTAGAGCGCATGGCCTCGATCAAGAAAGATGTGGACTCTCTTTTGAAGGAAATGGCTAATGTCAAAGAATTTGACCTTTCTTCTTTGGAAAAGCTTATGAGTTCATTTTTTGGTAACGTCACTAGCTATGAGACCATAAGGTCTTCCCGAGATGCATCCAAGGAGCAGCACCTAAATGCCTCTCACCGTCCTGCCGAGGCAGAGGCAAAATCCAGCAAGAAGAAAAAGTGTGTCGATTCTCACAAAGCACAATTGGCAAGGATTAACGCGAAGCAATATGAGCTAATGAAGCAACTTCGAGAGCTAGATGAGCAGAATGAAGCAGCAAAGACGTTGCTCAAGCAAGATGAAGAAGATCTATCGAAGCTGGACGTGGAAATTTCCCAGGTAAGGAACGAAATCACTTCACTTGAAAACATCTCTCCCTTGAATGACGAAGACGCAACAACTTTGGAGAAGATGAAAGTGCTTCTTGGAGACAGTAGAAGGGAACTAGGATAATTCAACCTCGTTGTCTGATTCAATGTCATGCTTAGAAGTTCCTTCCCTTTTATCTTATGTAATCAGAACTTGAGAGCAAATATTTTGCCCTGGTTTGAATGGGAATTAAAGTAGTATTATTTTCAATACTAGCCTTAACACCAAAAGGACCCCTTTTTTTATTATGATAATGACTGAACTTAGAATTTAGGTCTAAATTGCCTACGTACCCCAAAGTGATCAAGCCCAACGTAGTTAAAATTTATTTTTTTTGGCAAGGTTTACACTTGCAGCGGAGTAGGAATGGCAGCAAAACGTGCTTCAAGCATAATAACATTTCAAGAACTTTCCATTTTATGGGTCCAATTCTTAAACCGTCTTTGGCAGTCAACTTACAAGCTCCATGTGTGTAGACTTCTTGGACAACATATGGTCCATCCCATTTTGAAGTGAACTTGCTTCCAATTCTATGAAAAGTATGATTGGTCTTCGTACAACAAGCACCAGATCTCCCACTTGAAAGGAACGAAGTCGAACTTTCTTGCTAAAAGCTTTTATCATGCGAGCTTGGTAGCATTCTAACCATTGTTGTGCTTCTAACCTTTTCTCATCAAGAGCTTCCAACTCTGTAAGTCTCAAGCAGGCGTTATCTTCATTGGTCAGCTTCTTGAATGGCAACTCTTATGGTAGGAATTTGATGTTCAAGCGGGAGAACTGCTTCAACACCTTACAAAAAGTGCATATGGGCTGGCTTGAGTAGGAGTGTAATGAGTAGTACGGTATGCCCATAGAGGTTCACCTACCTTTTGTGCCAATCCCTTTTTTGATTTTGCAACCACTTTCTTCAATAAGTTACAAAGGCTTTTGTTAAAGGCTTCAGCAAGACCATTGGCCAGAGAATTATACATCAAAGACACATATTGCTTAATGCCAAACTGTAGATAAAGTCTATCAATCAAGCTATTATGTAAAAGTGACCTGCAGATGACTTTGGTGCCAGAGGTCCAATCACATCAAGTCCCCATGCATTGAAGGGCCACAAGGCAACTGTAGGATGTAGCGGTTCGAGTGGCTGATGTATGAAGTTTGCATGGAATTGACATGCCTGACACTTTTGGGCATAGTCCATGCAGTCTTTTACCATGGTAGGTCAAAAATACCCCATCCGGTTTATCTGGAAGTGAAGCTTAGGGCCTGATTAATAAGGGCCACAAATGCCAGAATGAGCTTCCTTAACTGTTTGCAATGCTCCTTCTTCCGTAAGACATCGTAAGAGCACACCATCAAATGACCGTCGATAAAGTACGTCAATATAATAGATGAACCTAGGAGAACGACGTCGTATATCTGTCCTTCGACGCGGATCGCTAGGTAACTTCCCATGCTTAAGGTAGTCTATAAATGGTTGTCTCCAATCTTCTTTATCTGTCTCCAAGACTGAGATAACATTGACTTCATCTATGTGACCATTTTCACTGTTAAAGAGAGGCGATACCACCCAGCTATGGCAAATAATGACTTCTGACTTTTCATCGAGGAGGGAGAGAGTGGAAGCAAGTTTTGCTAGAGGATCAACTTGTTTATTGTCCTTTCGAGGCACATGCTCGAGAGTCACCTCACCAAGCCGTTCGATAATCTTTCTTGCGTACTCATAGTACGCCACGAGTTTGGGTTTCTTCACCTCATACTCATTCAGAAGCTGATTAATCACGAGTTTATAGTCTCCATAGATATGAAGTTGGAATTGCTTTCTTTCTGCAGCCATTTTAAGTCCATGAATGAGGGCTTGATACTCAACGACATTATTTGAACACCGTTGACTAAGCGTAAAAGAGTAAGGTAGAACATCCCCTTCGAGAGTGATGAAAACAACAGCCGTTCCTGCCCCTTCGTGGTGAGCCTCACCATCAAAATACATCTTCCATGGTGGTAGGACTTCGACTATAAATACTTCTTCATTAGGCGAATCATTGTCTAGCTCCCATTCAACAGGTATTAGATGATCAACTAGGAAATCGACAAGGACTTGGCCTTTTACCCCTTTTGAGGGATGTATATGATTTTGAACTCTTGAAGCTGGAGATACCATCTAGCTAATCTGTTAGAAAGCACTGGCTTAGAATTACATACCTGATAGGATTTGCCTTAGAGACGAGATGATGGGCTTGGAAATAATGTTTCAACTTTTGAATTGCGAAGATAAACGCCAAACACAACTTCTCTATTGGTGAATGATTCAACTCGTTAGACCTCATCATCCTACTCAAATATTACAACTCGTTTTCCTTACCCTTATCATTTTCATGCCAAGAATAGCACCACAAAACGTTCATGTGCCGCGATGTAAAGGATTAAATGTCGTCCTGGGATAGGAGCAGTTAACAGTGAAGGCTTCATGAGGTATGACTTGATGCTTCTAAATGCATTGCTACAAGCTTCATCCCATTCAAAAGGAACACCCTTCTTCATAAGACGGCTGAAATGGTGACATTGCCTTGCCAAATTAGATATGAATATGCGAAGGTTCGCTAAATGACCTTGAAAGCTCTTAAGTTCATGGATATTCCGAGGCTCTGGCATTTTCAGGATGGCATCAATCTTTGAACGATCAATTTCTATTCCACGATGACGGATAATAAATCCGAAAAACTTGCCCGATGTAACGCCAAAAGCGCACTTCGAAGGATTCATTCTTAGTTGATAACGTCGTAACTGCTCAAAAATCGTTTTTAAATCCTGAAGATGATCACTTCGCCGTCTTGACTTAACCACCAAATCATCGACGTAGCACTCAACATGCTTTTGCAACATGCCATCAAATATTTTCTGCATTGCTCTTTGATAAGTAGGTACCTGCATTTTTTAAGCTGAAAGGCATTACCTTGTAACAGTAAATGCCTTTTGGAGTACGAAGTGCTGTAAACTCTTCGTCTCTTGGAGCCATGCGGATCTGGTTGTAGCCAAAAGATCCGTTTATGAATGATAAGGCTTCATGGCCTGTAGTGGCATCAACTGTGAGCTCTGTAATTGGATGAGGAAAGTCATTTTTTGGGCACGCATTATTAAGGTCTCTAAAATCAATGCATACTCGAATCTGTCCGTTTTTCTTCCCTATCGAAACAATGCTTGATATCCAAGTTGGATATTTAACTTCTCGGATAAAACCCGCCTCAATCAATCATTAACTTTTGTCTCAATTTGAGGGATCAATTCTGGGCAAAAACGATGTTGGGCTTGCTTTATAGGTCGAAATCCATGCTTAACTGTTAAATGATGAACAACCACTTTGAGGTCTAATCCCAGCATTTCTTTGTAATTCCAAGCAAACACATCCCTGTATTCAAGCAATACTTCTATACATGCCCTTTCTTCCTCCAGAGTAAGCAAAGCACTCACAAATATAGGGCGAGGATCTTCGACTGTGCTGATATTGATTTCTTTCCGCTCATCGACAGTAGCCTTAAGCCCTTCTTCAAATTTGGGGGGGGGGGGGCATCTTCGGCGCCTTCTTTTATCATGGATATTTTGTCGTAGATACTTATTCGGTTGGAGGCCTCAGCATCACCCTCAGGCTCTTTTTCTTCTTGTAAATATCTATAAGTGTCATCGTAACTAGTAAGGTCAACGCAAGCTCGAACTCGTACGTCCTTCTTCTTAACCAAGACTAAACCTCGACCTAGGATTGATTGGTCAACACCTTGGCTGAATCTTCTTAAATGTGAAGCGTCAACTTTGCGACACCCTCAACTCAGGTGACATCACAGGGCTGAGTTATCAATCATAATCATATTCAAAACCCTGTGCTGAATACAGAGCAACTATATCCTCATACTCATACATCATTAATAGACGCTCAAAAATGTCCTTACAAAAAATTTCTTACAAACATACATCATATTGCAGCGGAAGACTTTCAGGTCTTTAAACAACATGAATGGTTACAACCTAATATACGACTGTAGTCGTAGGACTCTTAATAACCTATCTCGCAACTCAATCTTTATTCCACAATTCCTAGCTGGTTTTACCTCACACAACTGATCCCTTTGCTCAACTTTTCTAGCGTGTTTCTTTTTCCTTTCTAGAAGGTTCTCCTTGATCAACCTTATAGCCTGCACAATACAGCATAAGGAATGAGTGCAAATCGCCCAGTAAAGACAACACAAGGAGTATCGTGTACAAATGATTCAAGAGACTCGGAGGAATAATAATCATCTCAACGATAATAATGAATCAAGAATAGTCAATAAATTTCAGCATCAACATAACTTGTCAAATGATAATTTTTCTTTCGTTAGACTGAGCGGCTTTAAGGCCCAATAGAACAGTATTATTGTCATCTCCTCATGGACAAAACTGACTGACCGACTATGCAAGTGAACACTAAAAATAGGAAATTGAAAAGATAAACATCAAAGAAATACAAGTCATTAAAATCATTAACATCAGAAGAAAATCAAATGCAATGCAACCCAGATACGACAAACTAGACTCGACCAAACATGACAGATTTGACTCGCGCGCCCTACATCCTCTTTGCCAGTGATCATATTTCACAGGCCATCCTCCTCATATAGATGTCCCATTTTACGGGATGTTCATCTCAGTCTCAAGTAATTAAAAGAGACGTTGTCAACAGGCAGGGAACTTATTTAGAGTGTTTTCCCTAACCACTTTATAATCAAACAGCAAGACTTCATCAACGGGGCGGACTAAGGAAAAATTTATTTCACCTTACGCCCTCAACAACACTGCTCAACATGGAATACCGGATCAACAGATCAATCGGTGTTCAGACATAAAAACAAGAGTTCAACGTGACATCATCAACAGGGTGGACTTGGGAGAAGATTACCGCAAGCCCTCAACAACGTCCTTACATAAGAGAAATGTCAACTACCAATAAGTGCTGACATTTCACAACAACACGCAACATCCTCAGTAGTATCATCATCAACGACAGGGCAGACTCGGGAGAAGTTTGCCACAAGTCCTCAATGGTGTTCTCAAAGAGAAGAGATATCGGCTATCAATGACTGCCGACATCTCACAACAACCACACGATAATCCTTACGTAACATCATCCTCATCAACTTTGAGTATGCTAATTGAATCGAATCATAGCATACTAGGACACACATCATCCTCATTAAATTCTATCAACAAGGCGAACTAAGGGAATTGTTCTATCCTAAGCCCTCAACAGCACAATTCAAATATATGTATACCTGTCACAATGACTACTACTGGTGTCAACTCATGACAGCAAGAGTACAACATAAACGTGATCAACATGGTATGCTAACCTAACAATGAATTAGCATAACAGAACCGCATTGTCCTTACCTGATTGGCTTATAGCCGAAGCAACTCGCAATCTCTGATCGCAACGAACTGCATCACCAAGTCAAATCATATCCTGCTCGTTAGTCATCATTCAACATATACGCACTCCTTATTCTATCCCTTCTCACTTAACCGTTCATAGCATCTTACGATAGCTAGTTAATTCAACCCGATAATCGGATCCTTAATCTAGCCTTCTCGACTTATTATCGATAACAACCCTCATTTTAGACATACTACCACTACTCTTACTTCCCACCCCTCCGAACGTTAAATTATGCACGTTCTCAAAAATTTAGCACCAACATGGCAAATTACCAAAATACCCCCTGATGGCCGCTACATCACCAACACCCCAAAATCGCTTTAAAACTACTTTTTAAATGTATTGCATCATTTATAGACCAGATATTCCCTCAAAAAATTTTAAAAGAAAAATTACCAAAACACCCCCTGGCCGCCATCGCCCTAACAAACATCTCAAAATAATTTTTCAGGTGTCCTACATCCCTTTCCGGACTAACAAGTCCTTTGAAAAATTTTATAGGAAAAATTATCAAAATACCCCCTCTGGGCGTCAAATTATCGAAATGCCCTCAGGGTTTACTATCACCACAATGCCCCCGAATCAGTTTCAAAACAACCTTTTAGGTGTTTTACAACTTTTTCTGGACTAAAAAGTCTTTTGAAAAACTTTACCGGAAAAATTTCCAAGATAACCCTCTTCGGGTGGCAAATCACCAAAATGCCCCCTGAGGGTTCCCGGCATCAAAAAAATTTCAAAACCACTTTAAAACGCTATTTTTAAGCATTGTGAAATTATTTTTGAGCTAAAAAGTATTTTAAAAAATTTTCGTTTGAAAATCCCGAACCGATGTCTGGACCGAACGCTTAAAAGCCCATTCGGCCAAAAATAGCTAACGACTTTGGAATGACCCAAAATCTTGGAAAATGAATCTTCTCAGTATCCAAGAGTCCTCATAAAGTTTTCGTGCAAAACCGCGTTCGTTTGATATTTTAAATTTTACCATAAAGTTCCAAACTTCCCGCATCCGTTCACTCCCCTTCCCAATCTCGAAAAAATCTGAAATGTTTCCACGATACAGGTATCCTAAAAATAACTAGAGTCTATTTTTTGCACTTTGGCTAAATCTAACCTTAACTATTTTTAAAATTTTAGATTAGAAATTGTTTAACTAATTTTCACTTTTAGTGACAAAAATAGTCACTATTCACATTAAACACATAACCTAGTTCACCTTGGACACACACACACACACTCATCTTCTTCCTCCCTCAGCCGTCACACACACCTGGGCACATTTTTCCTTTAATCTCGCATGAATTTCTCATTTGTTTCACATTCCAATCGCTTGGTTACATCACAAACTACACATTATCACCCTAAATCCCTTTAATTTACACAATTACACCGTATTGAATCCAAACCCATTAACCAAGTTGAAGAATACACTATAAAACACACTGAAATACACACCCACGCACCTTGAAATCAAGCCCAATTCAAAACCTTAATTCGTTTTCTCTTTCTTTATTGTTTTAGGGTCTTATGTCATGATTCTAACAAGAATTCATCCCAATTTCTCCATCCCCAATCAAATTCTTACATAACCGAGTATACATATATGTATCTATGTCACAAACTTGAACAAATTCAACCAATTTCACAAATTGGGTTCAAGATTCATACCCTGTTAGGGTTCAGATTCAATCCTTTCTTTTTTTCCCCTCCTTCTTCTTCCTCTTTTTTCCTTTCTTTCCTTCTCTTTTTCCTTCCTTCCCGTGGCTGCTACTGTTCTTGTTCCCAGCCATGTTCTTGACTTTGTGTTATTTCAATTTTTCAACCCAAAAATTTCTTTTTATATTTTCTTCTCATGAATCTTATCCCAAAGTATTTTAAAATTTCCAAACATGAGTCAGCTTATAGCAAGTAGGAGGTGGCCATTGTGCATGGCCTATTTCATCAGGTTATGACACATTTTGCAAAGTTTCAAATTTTACACTTTGGCCCCTCAAGTTTCCAAAATTGCATTTTGACCCCTAAACTTTGAAAAATTACAATTTGACCCCAAAATCACCCTAACCCTCCTGTAGCCCCCTAACACCTCATTATCATCAAAAGAATGCTACTTAATAAAGATATGCATCCCATTCATCATATTTTCTCAAATTATATTTTTGCCCCTTAACTTTCCAAAATTACATTTTAACCCCCAAAACCACACTAACCGGGGTATTTAGCTCCCTAATACTTCATCATCACCAACATATTGTTACTTAATAAAGATAGCACCCCCTAATTAATCAAACTCATGATTAGATTAATTTTCGATATTTTTCGGGGTATCACACGGGCCCTTAAATAAATTTCGTCCTCGAAATAGGGATAAACCTCATTCTGGAACTTGGTGTGGAGATTATTACCGCATTAACGCCTTGGGTTTCAAGGTTCTTCCTTGACCGCATGATTTTCCCCAATCAACTTTGATCACCAACATTCACGTAAAACATGTTCCTTCTTACAGGCCTTCTTCGTTAGAGCCTCCTAATATGAGATATTATCTCGAATTTCAACTTGTTCCAACTAGATCCCATGCATAGAATTGGGATCAGACTTCCTCAACATTGACACGTGATACACGTTACGCAATTAACTTAATCCTGAATCTAGATCGAGTTTGTATGCTATCTTCTCAATCCTAGGCAGGATTTTAAGCGGTCCGATGAACCTCGGACTCAACATCCTCCACTTCCTGAATCGCATGATTCCTTTCCACGGTGACACTTATAAAATGTACTATGTCATCTAGTTCAAACTTCAACATCCTATGCCTCTTGTCAGCATAACTTTTCTGCTAATTATACGCAGTAAGATTTTTCTCTTGGGTATCGATCACCTTATTTTCTATTTCCTTGAACAGTCTCGTGCGAAACAGTTTCGACTCTAACCACATTCTACAAATAGGTGTGTGACATCTTCGGCCATACAACACTTCATAAAGAGTTATTTTTCTTTGCTCGACCGATAACCATTTTTATAGGAGAATTCGACTAAGGGTGACTATTTACCCCATGCTCTGCCAAAATAATTAATACAGGCCCTCAACACTCTCCCAATATTCATATCATACATCTTAATAGGCCACCTGTCTGAGGTAAAAGGCCGTCCTCATGGTCAACTTTGTTTTCATTTCTTTTTGAAAATTTTTCCAAACTTAAAGATGAACCTTGCGTCTCTATCGGACACAATAGTTACTGAAACTCCATAACAATTAACCACTTGCCTAACATAAGTTTGGGCAAGTCGCTCAGAAAAATATCATCCTAGATAAAATAAATTGGGACATCTTAGTCAACCTATCCACTACTACCACGATAGATGTATATCCCTTAGTTGTTCATGATAACCTTAACACCAAAATTCATTATAATGGGTTCCCACCTCCACTCAGGTGCAAAGAGTGGTTGCCACTATCTGGCCATCTTCTTATGATCCACTTTTACCTGTTAGTAGGTCAAACATTGGGATACAAATTTTTATATATTCCTCCTCATGCTAGGCCACCAAAATTCTTTGGGCCGTAACTCAGGGTATACTGCCATCTCCTTTAAGTGAATTAGTATCCCAAACTAAGAGTACTATTCACAATTCCTTTCCTCAATTTGTTATTATATGGAATACATATCCGACCTTCACATTCATAATCACTATCCTTATCCCCATCAAAATTTTTGTTTCACTAATTTCTAATCCCCACTGGATCTCAACATCCTTTCATCTTGGCCTTAAGCTTCCTTGATTTAAGTAAGATGCACTGGTTGCATTTCCATGCGAAACAAACTATTACTTCCTTTTCTCCTTACTCGAACTTTGATTTTGAGTTGTTCACATTCTTATCAACTTGGCGTAACAATCATCGCAGTCAATTTTCTTCGATAAGGCATCTTAAAGAGATTGTCAATTACTCTCCGATAGCCTTCGATTGAGCTTAAGAAACTACAGATCTCAATGCCGATTAACAACGTTCCCCATTTGTCCCCTTTTGAAATTTTCCCAGATCTCCTAACTTGCTTCCACATCAACCCCATACATCCATATTTCCCAGTCAAAATTCGCCATATTTCCCAGTCAAAATTCGCGTTCCTTGATTTTGGCATATAACTTAACTTTCCTAATATCTGTACCAAAACTTGTCGTCGCGCAAGCTCTCCTTTGCCTTTAGTACCATTCATAAGGTCACCAATAAGGCTATGACACAATGATCAAGTGCTCTCAAAAACCTGATTCATCAAATTCATAGATGCCACAAGGGTATTAATTAATCCACATGGCATAACAACGAATTCATAATGCCCATCTATTCCTAGACACAATTTTGACAACTTCATCCTTCCTCATTCCGTAACTGGTGATGACCCGTTCTAAGATCAACCACAAAAAGAAAACACTTAGCACCCTACAACTGATCAATATATCATCTAAGTCAGACAATGAGTAATTATTCCTAACTATCACTTTATCCAACTTCTAATAGCCGATACACAATCTCAAAAACCCCTCTTTCCCTTTTTGCTTTAATGACCATCACTCTCCTTTAGAGCACCTCCTTTCATTGTATCCTGGTTGTTAACATTTGAAACAACCTTTTTTTATTCATCTTAAATATTAGCTCAGCAGCTTACTCACATGTATAAGGCGCTTGAAGCCACGATTGACAATGTTGGAGTTTCCAAGAATGATCTGCTCCCCCTAATGAGGATATGTAGAAAGTTTAATGATCATATCATCTCGGTCTCTAAGCTCGGTCTCCATAGGCGCATTAGTGGTTGGGGTATTTTTTTTGAGTTTTTAAGCCTTATCATCCATTTTGTTTCTTACCCCATGCTCTACTCTACGTAATATGCTGTGTATAAATTCCTCATTGAGTTACGATTGCCTAAGGGAGTCAGATGCACCTTTAAATTTTGACGAGTTTGGGAAACATATTATGATAGGAGAAATCTTCTAAGTTTAATCAGCAATTTAGGACAAGCTCTATCTCTGATTACATTACCAATGTCCCTTCCTCTTCTCACGGTTGACAGAGAATATCTCCTTGGTCTGAAAAAAAAATGGGACCGAAATCTCTCATAATTCACCCTACCCCCAAAGCTCAATTTATTAGGACACAAACACCTTTCCTGCATGAGATTTCTTTATCTTTGTGCTAATTCTATTTTAGGGTTTAGCTCTACCATCATTCGGTTCTCCTACCTCTATATTTTTCTGTTAGTTGTATACCCGTGAGATGAGCATCTATTCCTTCGGTTGAAGCCTTTTTCTTGTTGTCCAAAATCCTTTTTCCTCCAATAAAGAGTAAAAGAAATATGTGCATCTCTTTCTTTCTCTGTCTTAGTTTTGTCCTCGACATTGGTGATGGCCTTTAGATTCTCTTTCTTGATGGCCTTTTGATTCTCTTTCTTAACAGAAAAATTGAGCTTCAACGCATGGGTTTAATCTATTAAGTGCTTGCAGTGCTTATTCAGGATGTATACAATGATAAGTCTCTTACTTCAGGCATAATATCTTAATCAGTCGCAAAATTGGGATAATGTTCTATGAAGGATACGAGAAGTGATATATAAAAGCCATGGGCAAGGGGCGACGGGCGTCGCAGAGACGCGAGGCCGAGGAGTGCATGCGTTGAATGAGAGGTGGGAGGCACCCCAACCCCCTTAAGGGAAAGGCGGCCGACCCCTTTGAGGGGAAGGAGGCTGGACCCCTTTGAGGGAGGGCAATCGACCCCTTTGAGGGAGGGCAATCGACCCCTTTGAGGGGAAAGCGACCGACCCCTAAGGGGGAAGGTGCACCAAGGTTACTTCATAAGGAGAAAATGCACGTGACTTGAGCATGCATTGTTTTGACTGGCTTGGGAGCGTCGAAGAATTGACCGTTGATCATATGATGTATCACTTAAAACGGGACCTGCCGTAGGCCTTTGGATGCGACCAAAGTAGGTTGGAAACAAAAAGTTAATGACTTGTCTTTATACTAAATGCCACTAAATGACATTAAGGATTCTTGTTAGATTTAGATGATGATGAATGCAAGTTTCAAACTGAAAGTTCTTGTTTAATGTGAAGAAGATAACTTACGTAAAATGTGTCCCTATTGTCTAGACCTTAATAACCTATTGATTGGGAGAAGTTTTGAGAAGTTATTCTCAAGGTGGTAGTTATTTTTAAAATTTAGTTTGTGATATAATCATTAGATGATAGACTCACTGTAAAGAACAACAATCATCATCAATCAAATTCTTCTCTTTTTTTCTTTTTCTTTTCAACGAGAAGTCTTCCTTCTTAGGAAGACTAAAGTTGTCTTCTTTTCATGTCAAAAGCCTTCATAGATTAGAAGCTAGATGCTTTCAATTTACATTTGGGTGCACTTTTTACACTTAATATTTTCATTTCATAGCTTTCAATCTTACAAACACTTTGAAGAAATTATCATCAAGATGCAAAAAAGAATTCCCATGTCTCCTCTTTAGATCTGCACAACCGACATCGCCTCAACCATCTGCCTCACTAGCCCACATCACAAATCACTGGCAATCTGATTTGCTTTAATTTTGATTTTGATTCATCTGAATTTGGATTTTTGGTTAGTTTGCTTCTGATTTTAATCCAGGTTTTATGGTCGACACAATTTGAATCGATTGCAAAACTGGGTCTTAAACTTAAGAGATGATTAGGCTCTAGAAGATGAGGGTTGAATGTTGTAGAAAGGATGTAACTTCAAAATGACACTGTGTCTGTATGTGTTTTGTGTGTGTGCGTGTGTGTGTGTGTGTGTGAGAGAGAGAGAGAGAGAGAGAGAGAGAGAGAGAGGTGATTAATGAGGGGTTGGATGGTGGTTGTTGTGGACATGGGAGACTATGGTTTGCGATTGGTGGTGTTGCTTGACTAGCGCCCGCATTTTTGCGTGGATAAAATGGCTGATGCTCGTGGTAAGGTGTATGGTGGTGGTAAATTGGTGGTGCTGTGGTGGACTGCCCGTGAAGTAGGTGATTTTGAAATGGAATGTGCACCTCTGTGTGTATGTGTGTGTGTGTGTGTGAGTGAGAGAGAGAGAGGAGAGAGAGAGAGAGAGAGAGCGGTGATTGGGAAGGGTTTGACGGTGGTTATTGTGGACATGGGAGACTGTGGTTTGCTGATAGTGGGTATTGCTTGACCAACAATCACAAGTTTTTTGTGGATAAAGTGGTGGATGCCTGTGGGATTATGTGGTGGTGGCAAATCGGTGGTGCCGTAGTGAACTACCAGTGGTGCATTAGAGAAGGCAATATCATGGTAGAGCGAGAAATAGAAGAAACAAAAAAAAAATAAGAAATTAAACTAACGTTTGAGATTACATTTGATAAACAAATTGACCCAATGATATAATGCCACATAATTATAAGTGTAATTCTCATATATTGACACAACTGCCTTTAAAAAATTGACATGCATGAAGCTCTATTTAGTTTCTTACTAGTTTGGGTTGAAAATCAAGTTGAAAACCTTCTTTGGTACATTTTAGATATTGGTTACTGAAGCTAAATTTAATTTATACTTTAGGGTACATTGTTGACATTAATCCTATAAGAATTATGTGCTGAACTTATATTCTTACATGTGATTTTCTATGGTTCCTTTTTCCTAGTCCACTGTATTGTTCATTGAACACTTTTGTTGGTTTAAGATGTTTGTTGCTCTGCAAAGACAACAAAAAATTTGCAAATATTTGGTGTTACGTATAATTTTTTCCTTTCTTGTAGTGAGAAACAAAAAACTTAAATTACAGCTAGTATTACAGGAACCAAGTTGCAACGGGTAATAATTTGACATCATTCTCTTATGCTTGAATAAAGGTACTTAACATCTTGTGCAAGCCGCTATCAATAGGTAGCATTACTAGAGAGAGAGTGTGTGTGTGACCAAGGTCTCACTAGGGTCAATAAATCAACAAGCTTAGTTTGGTAATATTAGTGGTTATTTTGTTCCATCCATTGCTAGTTATTGATATTGAAAAATATTGGTGTAACAAAAGGAGAATAGTATACAATTATAATTCTGTGCTTGTATATTGAAAACAAATTAATGCTCATTTTAAGGGCAAAAAACACATAAATTTCGTTAAAGGAATCTGAATAGTACTAATAAAATATGGTGAGGATAGTTCAATCCTTTTTATAATTTGTTCTTCGGCTGTAATAATCATTCTTCTCCAAGATAGTATAACTTTTTTTTTTTTTCTGAGTGTAAGGAGAAATTACTGTCAATGAATAAGTTTTGTCAAAGTGCACGATCATATCCACAACATGGAAAAAGTGCATCAAATTTCTCGTATTGTAAGAATTCCGTCTCACTGTTTAAAGATTTTAGCGATGTAAAAATATTTTTGTAAAAACACTAATGCCTTTTATTTGTCAAATATGCTTTGATTTTGTATTAATCAATTTGGTGAATTTGCATAGCCATCTCACTGCTCACGACCACTGTGCATCTACCCTCTACAACCACCAGATCTCATGACCACTTGCATTAGCTCCACAAGCCACCACCTCGTGCATCATCCAACACAATCTACCACCACTGCCAATCCACTTTAGCTCCACAACCACATCAAACTCGAAGTAAATAAAAACCCATCAACCTAGAGGCCATGGTGCGACGGCGGTACGTGAAGAAAATTAAGACATTATTATGGAGTATGAAACTACAAAAATTTATGAGGGCTAAAATTTAGGGTTTGAACATTTCTTGGATTAGTGGACAATGATAAGTTGAAGATATAAGACAGGTTTATATTAATTGCTGTTGTTGTTAACGTATTGTGTGGCATAAATCTAATGGGTGGGTCTGGGTGTGTGAGTGTGTGCTCATTAGCTTGTTTGCTTATTTGGATTGGAGTATGATCTTGAAGAATTGAAGTGGTGGAAGAGAGTTATAAATTTTAGTTACTTCGGATTTTCAGAAGGTGGTTTTGGCGGCTATGAAAGAAGGGGGACGGGAGAGAGGGCGCATGGGGAAGGCAGTGAATATTTGGAGAGGCAATTTAGTCTTTTTATACGAAAACGTCTCGTTTGTTCAAATGACATGACTCACAAGTAATATCATGCAAGTCTTTTTTTGTGATTATTCCCTAAACTCAATGGTAAGCAATATTATTTTACTTATTAACCAATCATTTTGAAAAATGTAATTACATAGATACTTTTTGAATTTTATTTTGTAACAAACCAAGCTCCTGAGGGCCATAATTACGACTATAACTACAAATTTGTATTAATACAGTAGATAAGAGAATCAACTGTATAAGAGCAATTAGTGTTTGAAGCTCTCTCAGAGAATCTAAATTATACCTGTTACTCACCCAATGACAAAGAAATTGGTCGTGGAAGAACAATTAACCTTCTAAGCTCTCTCAAAGAGTCCAAATTATGCGTATTACTCACTTTATGCAAACACATAAATATTCAAACCAACAGAAATGATATTCCCACGTTCAAGAACTTTGTAAAGTAATAACAAATATCGATTACAAAGACAATAAAAATACAACTCTAATCCTGCCTTAGTAGTGTCACACGATAGCACAGTATAACCTTTATGTTGTGTTAACACAACAATTATAATAAACAAATTAGGCTTCAAAATATTTAATAAATTAATATGTCTCGTAATGTAGACTCATCTTGATGTTAACACCGCAATCATAAGAAGCAAGTTATACCTAAGAATGAGCAATATCACAAATCACAAATAACCAATGAGACGGGCAGTGAGTTTTTTTCGACGGACAATGATTTATTTGCTGCGGCGGGGCTCACGGTTTTCGGTTGTTAGTTGGTCGATGAGGGGTTTGCTTCTTGGTCAGTGGTGGTTTAGTTTTGGTTTGGTTTTTATGTCTTCTGGGGATCGACAGTTGCATGATGGTCAAAAAAGGTGGTGTTTTCGGCGTCAGAACGGTGGCATGCAGATGGAAGCAGGTGGCAAAGACGAGACACGTGTCCAGAACTGAGCTTGTGGTTGTCTATGTGTTGGTTTCTCTTAATTGGGTGGTTTTCCTAAGTTTTATCTTGTAGTTATATGCTTTATCTTGTTTTATAGTTATTTCGTTTTATCTTGTTTTTTAGCTAGATCTAATTAGCTGCTTGTTTTATTTTGATTGCTTTCTTGGATGGGAATATTATTTATTTAGTTTGTCTTTTATTTTTAGTTACTTCACGTATCTTCGTTCTTAAAACACATCGTAGTATATATTCCTGAATTTTCTTATCTTGAAAAAAAAAAAGAGACGGGGCTAAAAATTCTCATATCAGCCGAAAAACGGAACAAAACCTGGGGTTAATCTCATCCGAGCCGGTGTGGCCCGAGTCGAGTACCACGGGACACTTATGCGCGATCCGTTCATTGACATGCGATGCCATTAACCTGCCTTCAACCGTTTAAACCTTTAAAGGCTTGAACCCTTTCCCTTAAAAGTCGGAGCCGGATCAGTTGATTGATATTGTTCATCAATGGTGCGCCCAAAAGGTCAGAAGCAGCAGCAGAAGCGCGGCGTTGATTTCAAAGTAATTCTTACTGAAACCCTAGCCGAGCTTTCTTTTGTACGGAAATCCAAGCTTTTGTTAGAAAATACTTACCCTTTGTTGTTTTTGCAGAAAATAAGAAGAAAGATTGGTAGGAAATTGCCGCCGCCAAAGAACGCCACCAACACCGAAATTAAATCGAAAGGTATATTCTTACCTACTTACAGTTGCTGAGTAGTTATACTCCAAATGCATGCGCCGTGTGTATGCTTGTGCGTGTGTTGTGCGACTGTGCGCGTGGTCTGTGTGTCTGTGTTAGCCCGTCTGCGTCCATGTTTGATGCTGTGTGTTGTGCATCTGTGCGCATCCGTGTGATTCTGCATTTGCGCGCGCATTGGTTTTTGCGATTCTGTGTTTGTGTGGGTCCGTGGGTGCATGTAATTGGAAAAGCAAAATAAGAAGGGAGGGGTAGTTCAAAAATTTTATTGCACTGTATGGTGTAATTTTAGTAAGGTAAATTTTTTTTAGGGAACATCCCATAAAAGAATAAGGGACCAATGAAATGGAGGGAGTATCTTGTTTCGGTATTCTAATATATTGCTATGCAGTGGCTCGGAATGGTGTAGTTCTGACTAAATCGTTAATAAAATTTTTGTCATTTAACTGATATCAGTAATTGTACTTTTGTTGTTTCATGCCCAAAATTATTCTAAACCACATGGCTTGGAGGCCACGCCAAAGAAGACTTTCCACGGCATTGGAACATAGTAGTTTTTCTTATTGTCTTTTTGTTTTGAAGCACTTTGTTGATGTAGTTTAGATTAAAGTCATTAATCGTGTTTTTGGAATTTCATGACAATATTAATCCAAATTACTGCATAAGCCCCGTAGGCAATTAATGTGGCGGAAGTGAATAAAACAAGGAACACGTCCTTGACTAAAAGAAACCTGGAATCCACTAGGTAGAAAAACACAAGTTAACTTTAAACTCATTCATTCTGCTCAAAATACTAGTATAGTGGCTTTTGTATAGGCTACCCAAAAATCTACCATGAACGAGAATATTAGAACGGCTAACCTACAAACCATAATGGCGCAAAGCGGTTCCGGATATTTATTTACAGCAAAAAGAAAGCACAAAATGACATGTGTGCTATAATGGTGGAATTGTTTGTTGTTATTAATACGTGCTTTCAGCCCATATGTGTGAAAAACCACGGGATTCTTGTCCTAAATGATCAACTTAAAGACCACGGGATTACCGTCCGACATCAGGAACTTACCAAAGGCAATCCATAGATTCGTAATTTGTGGATTGTTTGTTAATTTAAGCGTTTCTAATCTTTGAATGTGCTGTGAGCAGCTATAATACTTCCGGAGCAGAGTGTAGCTTCGGAGAAGGCAGGATTAGCCGTGAGCAAAAAGGGCTTGACTTTAAAAGAGCTTCTTCAGCAAACATCTCACCACAATGCAAAAGTCCGTAAAGGTGTATTTTGCTATCCACATTCTATCGTTTAATTGATTGATGATGCAGACGTCTGCATGTGTGGCAATTTAACCCTTGAACTGAGTTGATTTTTTGCTCTGTCAAGATGCGTTGATTGGTATTAGGGATATATTCCTTAAATATCCAGCAGAGCTGAAGTTGCACAAACTTGCTGTGATAGAGAAATTGCGTGAACGTATAAGTGATGACGACAAAATGGTCCGTGAAACACTGTACCAACTTCTTAAAGCTGTGATTTTCCCCGGCTGTAAAGAGGTGAGTTCTTCTTGCTTATTTTTTTTAAGTGCTTTCGATGGTGCTGGAACTCACTATTTCTAAATCCCCTCGCTGGATTGTTTGTCTGCAATCTGACTGAACTATTACTTGTATTATTGTCATTTTATCTTCCTCGTCAATGCCATCTTGAACAGGTAAAGTCAATGTGAACTCTCTGTATACCTTCTCTTCTGTTCACGTTTGCTGATAGGAAAACTACGTGTTTATCAGCTTTCAGGGTACCCTTTCTAGTTTTATATCTCTTGAAAGGTAGCTTTTTGGCAGTTCCTTGTTATGATGTGTTTTTATCTAGCCGGTTAGATGCTCCCATATGTTTCAAGGGTCATATTTTTAAAGTTTGTGAACATCTGAAATGGTTGTTTGCTATTTAAGGTCAAAGCAGAGGCAAATAAATAGAGTATCCACCCGGGACTGTAGGAATGCATGATGGGCTATCAAAAATATTAAGATCATTTTTGCAGATCCATCTCAACCGCTGTTGGTCCAAGCAATTAATGTATCTTCTTCATGCTGATCAACGATGATTACAATGCCGGGCAACCGTACCGTGCTATCTTTTTCCCGCCAGATATACCGGCTTTGATATAAAAATTTAAATTCTTCATAGCCACAAGAAACCCGGCTCACTGAAGGGAGTCAATATCAAAATTAGTTTAACATCTGCACGAGCAGCTTCTAGCTCATAGCTGATCACATCACATACAGAGTAATATTAGGAAAAGAGTAGACTACTCCAATTTGTGTCATTATGGTCACTGGACTCATAATATTGTCCAATTTGATCGTGCTGTTAATGGCTGCTAGCTTTTGTTCGTTGAGTAAGCACACGCGACCTGCGCATGGGGCCTCTAAACTGTGACAAAACCGTCTCTCCATGAACTTTCTTTATTCTAATAATTGTTTTTCTTTTTCTCTTTTCTCGTTGTCTTCCTCCACCAACACCTATCACATGAAGCCTTCAAACTCTTTATGGCGACCATCTCAAGTCCCTAATGCCAAAAGAAAACCCAAATTCTATATGAATTTCAAGCATAATTCAACAGATGTGCATCATCCTTTTCCACTCATCGAGCAGCCAGTATCATACACCACCAGTCCACCACTAACCCCATACCCACCTCCGCTACCACCACAACTCAACCAATTTGACAACCACACCACCATCACTACCACCGTTGACTTCCTGCTTCTCCCCAAACCTAGCCACCCGTTATCATCACTCCATCAGCCATTGCTAGCCCCACGCCACCATTATCCAAACTCAAGTCCCTAATGCCAAAAGAAAACCCAAATTCTATATGAATTTCAAGCATAATTCAACAGATGTGCATCATCCTTTTCCACTCATCGAGCAGCCAGCATCAAACACCACCAGTCCACCACTAACCCCATACCCACTTCCGCTACCACCACAACTCAACCAATTTGACAACCACACCACCATCACTACCACCATTGACTTCCTGCTTCTCCCCAAATCTAGCCACCCGTTATCATCACTCCATCACTCCATCAGCCATTGCCAGCCCCACGCCACCATTATCCCAGCATAACCAAGCCACCGCCTCCACTCAAGCCCTCGCCATTCCTCACCACCACGCCATAAGTTGATCATCCATCACTTACACTTCTATACTCACCTGATCTACAATAACAAACCCCTCTTGATCCATCGAGATCCTAACTGCCATGCCTGGGACCTTTAATAGACCATTTCTGCTTTCACCATGGAAAATCCCCACCACCATCACCACCGCACTGTTGCTGCCATCAATAATTGTAAGCACCTCTATGTGTATGTGTTGTGTGTGTAAGTATGGGTGTGGAAAAAACCTGGAAACCCAGTTAAAAATGAAGTATATATATGGAATGGAGATTAATTGCTATCTAAATTTTAATTACTAACCAATTGTCGGATTTTATATGCTTATTATGTAATCTTAGTGGTTTAATATTTTTGGGTTGGGTGTGGTGGCGGCTGCTGGATGTGGTGTTGGTTAGATGATGGCGGTGTTTGGATGACGAAATGAGGTGGATTGAGGCGACACAAATGTTCTAGTGATTATTGTGGCGGGTGGCGTGGTAGTGGTGGTCAGGTCTTTGGCGTCCGGTGCTGAAATGAAAAAGAAGGAAAGATGAGACAAAAAAAAGAGTTAATTACACGGTTGACCATTGTACTATTAGGCATATTCCACTTTGGTCACTGGACTTCGATTTGTGTCAAAGTGACCACTGAATTCCTCAATTTGTCCAATCAAGTCACTCTATTACGTTCCGTTAGCCCCAAGTCCGTTAATTGACTTCATTCGGGGGTAAATTTGTCATTCCAATATCTTCTTCTTTCTTCTCCCTATATTTCCCTTCTAGCCCAACACCACCACCAACCACCAACCACCACTACCACTAACCCAACACCACCACCAACCACCAAGCATAGCCACACATCCACCACCAACTGCCAAATATAACCAGTTAACTCCCGCTCTTCTCTACAATCCTCTTGACTCTCTCTCTAAAACGGACCCATTTCCAAACACTACCAACCCAATTGCCACCTCTCTCTCACAGGACAGGCACCCATCACCACACCAGCTGTAACCACAATCATCAACAAACCTGCCTAAACCAACCACCAACACCACCACAGCACCTACAACCACCGTCATCAACGAACCTGCAACCACCCCACCGCCAAACCCAGATCGCCCACCGCGAGCAAACCCATTGATGACCGCAATTTCAGCAAATTGCCCATACTTCTTAGCGGGATTACAACTTAACAAAAGGCCAACGTCCCTCATTCTGATACATTACAAACTTAACGAAAGGCCACTCCCTCATTCCGATACATTACATCTGTGCCACTGTCACACGGATGATCTTCAAGCAAACAAGTACGATTTTAGGCGGGTTTGGCGGTGATGGGTGCCTGTGCTGATATTGAGTGCCTTCATAATTAATGGAGACCCATTGAGATCTGCCGCTAGTGAACTTCATGATGAAGTACGTCACGCTCAGCCCTTGGAGTATTCACCGTGCTCCACAAATCCGAAATGGGCTGTGAACATGAGTGAGGGAGAAAGGGATCGATGGAAAAGGGAGAGGAAGGGGGAGGGAGATCGACGGGAAATGGGACTGGGGTTGAAATAAACAATGAGGGGGGAAGGGGAGGTAGTTAATGGTGACGGCGGTGGTCATTGCTTGTGGGTAAGGGCTAGTGGTGGTGGCGATGGTTGGACGGTGATGGCTGCTAGAGGTTGGGTAGTTTTGGTGGTTGGATAGGGTGGTGGGTAGTGGGGATCGAAGGAGGAAGAAGAGATAAAGAAAAAGAAAATTAGAAAAATAAAAGAGAACCAATGTTTTTGACGATTTTGCCCCTAATTTAAGCTCCACGTGCCTCGCACGTGGGCAGTTAACGGGCCAAAATTAACGGAGTAACCCAATTGTGATCAATTGAGGAATTCAGTGGTTTTGACACAAATCGAAGTCCAGTGACCAAAGTGAAATATGCCTAATAGTACAATGGTCAACCGTGTAGTTAACTCAAAAAGAAAAGAGAGGTTGAATGGGCAGAGACGGTTTTGCCCCTCTTTTGAGGCCCCATGTGCACGTGCTTACTTAATGGAGACCAGCTAACAGTAGCTAACAGAATGGTCAAGTTTGACAAAATTTTGAGTCTAGTGACCATAATAACACAAATGAAAGTTTAGTGGGCAAAGTGAAACTTGGCCCATGGTCCAGTGACCATTGGTGTAGTTTACTTTTAGGAAAAAGAATGCAGATGATTGCAAATTTATGTGAGTGTATTTGCATGCGAAGCAAGAAGTTTATTAGTTGTGAATTTCGTGAAAGATTCCTGTGAAAAAATGATAGCAATAATAGATGTCGACATCTTTAAAAATCAAATATCCAAAAGAGGTTCATCGCCAGGCATATTAAGAGGCCGGGATGCTGCTTTTTTCTCTTTTTCATTTCACGAATGGGGTGCAAAAGAATTTGTTCAGAACATTGCACCTATGAGATTTTTTTTTTGGTAACCTGGTTCAGTCCCAGCCATGAGGTTTCAGGGATAGAGAGATATCAAACTGCTTCATCTGACCCCAAATAGGTTGGGACTAACAGCATAAAATGTCAGCTACGGCAAAGTCTTCTGGCATAGTACCAAGAGACTTCGGCATGATTCTTGCTACCCTCATTATATAGCCCTGCTCAAGTGGCCTAAGGTGGACCAAAAAAATAACAAACTGAATTAATTATCACATGTTAAAGAATGAAAAACATGACATGGCTGTTAGTTGTGAGCAAAAGCAGTCAAGGAGTCGTTTGCATTTCTACGACTAGATGTTTCCATTGCATTGTGATTGTTACTGTTGTTTGCTCCGACCTTCATTCTAGTTGATCCTCTGTCATTTTTTCCAGGATATTCACGGTCCCTTTGTATCGTTGATGATGACGTACATTTTCAATGCAATGACACATTTGGCAATCGATGTCCGGTTGATGGCTTTTAAATACTTTGACCTTGTTCTTCACTACTGCCCTACTTCATTTTCCATGTATGCTGAAAAGGTAAAACCACATACAAATTTTGTATATTTGCCGTGTCTTCGTTGCATTTTAGTGATATGCACAATTTATGTGACTACCCTCAGTAGAATACTCTGCTTGGCAATGAGCACGGTCTGTCATTTTATTTGTCAGATGTAGTTCAGTATCTCCTCCACAGCACATTCTTAGTTTGCGGTTGGTGAAGTAAGCATGCATGTTTATAAAGTTTCAATCTCAAAATTTCACTTACATATCCATTTCATGTCGGGAAAGTATTTATGTAAATAAAGTTTAATGGTTTGTTTCTTCTTCCTAGTATCATTTCATTCTTCATTTGGCAAGTTCCATGTCAGTTCCAATCTAGTGCTGGTGCCTAAAATTTTCTCTTCCACGCCCGTTACTTCATCTACAGATTCTCCAGAACTATGAAGATATTTTGCGAAAGAATCAGTTCTACTTACAGGACAAGGGCAAGCTTAAGAGTGCACTAGCTGGGCTGGCACACTGCTTGTCTTTGCTGCCAAGTAAAAAGAGGGATGATGACTCAGCAATTAAAAAGGTATCTTTTAGTTATCAGCGCCACAAAAGGCATCTAGTTTGGCATTTTATTTAGCTTTTTGGTAATTAAAGACTGTTGATTGCAAATTTAAGTGGGCTTTCCGTGTTGCCATTGTTTTCATGTTCATGTTTGCATTTGTTAGTGTTGGATTTATAGATGCTCAACAGAATCATTTGGATCTGAGTCTCTTTATCTGTTTATGTCAGACATTATGGTATATAATCAACAAATGAAAGGGAGAAGTAAAGAAAAGGAAAGGGAAAAATTTGGGGATTTTTGCCTTAGTTGCACAAAGCGGGGGCGGGAACGTGGGTAAGGGAGCGTAAGCACTTGGAAGAATCTAAGGTTGGGAGCGGCTTGAATAAATAAATGCGTAAAGACTATTACCATTTGTTAATACATATATATATATATATACATACATGTATATATGTATACATACATGTATATATGTATACATACATACATGTATATATGTATACATACATATATATATGTATGTATATATACATGTATGTATGTATGTATACATACATGTATGTATGTATACATACATACATGTATGTATACATATATACATGTATGTATACATATATATGTATGTATATATACATGTATATATAGATGTATACATGTATACATATATACATGTATACATACATATATATATATGTATACATACATATATATATATATATATATAGGGAGAGGGAGGGAGGGAGTATGAGGCTTCAAGGACTTGAAGGAAGACAGAAACTAGGAATTGAGTTGAAAAGGGCTTGATTTTCAGGTAACCTTTAACTTGTAACATTCATCTCTGTCCAGCTGATGGGATCGAGTTCCCATGTTAGCTTGGGACGAGATCCCTCCTAACTTGGGATCGCAAAAGCGAATTTCCGAGAGATAAGTGTCACCATATGAGGAGTTTCTTGCTACTAAGGTTTTTGCTTTATAAGAGCTAATTAGCTGGCTGTTTTAGAGGTTTCTTAGTGCCACTTTGAAAGGCTGGAACATATATTTTTCCATTCTCTATTCAGGATTTGTACCTAAGGTTGCTGGCTGCGGGGACTAAGGCAAGAGGACCATTGACAATCATATGTATTTTGCTGTTACTGGTCAATCTGTGGCATGAAGTCAGACTATCCATGTAAGCGCCTTTGCTGCTGGTCTTGAACTCGGTTGTGAAAGTGGGGAACTTCATTTTCATGAGATACATGGCTCTCAAAGAAAAGAGCAAAGAGAAAAAAGGAGGAGGACATGGGTTATGCTTTTAGAGTTCTATTGCTTATAAGCTATGAAGCACGGGTGCTTCAAAAGGGGGGAAGTACCGGGGTCGGGTACGCGTCGGGTGCGGGTGCGGGACGGGTGCGGGTTGGGTGCGTGTCGGGTGCGGATACCTTTTTTCCTTTTATTTTCTGAATTTCGGGTGCTGATCGGGTGCGGATCCAACTCATGGGTAAAATATATAAACTAACCTAATCGGGCAGATCGAATTGGGAGATTCTGAGAGAGAGAGAGAGAGAGACCAGCGGCGCCTCTTCGCAACCACCGTGACCACCGGCGACGCGACCACCTGCGACACCGACGACCACCCACGACACCGACGACCACCCGCGACTACCCTCGACCACCCGCAACCAGCCGCGACAACAAGCGACCAGCCGCGACCACAAGCGACCACCCACGACTCCGGCGACCTGCAGCGACCACCCGCGACCTCCGACGACCTCCGGCGACCACCCGCGACCTCCGGCGACCACCGGCGACCACCCAAGAAGACGTCTAGTCACCTCCGGCAGCATTTCTCCAAAGATAAGTCTCCTCTTCCTCTCTTCTGTCTTCAAATCTCTCTTTGCTACCTTTTGTGACTTGGATGTGGATTGTCAATTGAAAGTTGGAACCAATTTATACAGTGTTTATTGTTTAACATGTGTTAAAGGCTTAAAGCAGTGGTTCAATGGTTAAAAATTTAGGGATGTTGAAACCAATTTTGCAAACTTTGATGCTATATTACCACTTTTATTATATATATGATCTATTTGGTGGTGGTTTTTATGTATTTGATGGTATTGTGCTACTGTTGAATGGTTGAATTAAATTACACTCCGTCTTTTTATGCACTTTTTAAGATTCAAATTGCTTAGAAATTTAATACTAATTGTACATAATAAAAAACAATATATAAAATATTTGCCGTATCCCAGCCGCACCCGTATCCTAAAATTTTCAAAAATCCTTATCCGCGTATCCGCACCCGTATTGTATCCGCACCCGCACCGGAATCCGTGCTTCTTAGCTTATAAGTGTTTTCAAATGCTTTAGTATTGTTTGGCTATTGATTTTCGGGGTTCATAGATGATATTAAAATTGGCTCTTGAAGCTCCATTGAGTCGAGATGGAGAGTTAGGGAAGTGTTGCTAACAGTGGTGGATTTAAAAGTCTGTTTCCTTGTTACCGTTTTCTAAGGCTGCAAATGAACGAGTTCTCAGCTCGTTGATGCTCGTGTAATTTAGGGGTGTTCATGCTTGGCTCGTGTTTGTCACAAGCTCTAAATCCATGCTCGCAAAAGTGAAACGAACACGAGCCAAGCTCCATCAGCTTGTTTTAAAGAGGAAAATGATAATCTGCAAACAAAGCCCTAATTGTCCCAAATTTTCAACAGGTCTAAAAACTGATTTGTGATTGATTTAGTGAAATTTCACCAACTAGGAAAGAAAGAGAAATTTGATTACAGAAGGTACCTTAAATCAGACCTTCAACCTCAACTGTGGAGATTGAGCCATGGCCTTTGGTGGAAAAGCAAGACTCGAAGAATATGAATTGCACAGAAGAAAGATGACTCAGCAAGAGCAAGAGGTCAAACTCGAAAGACAAAGTGGTCTTCTTCTTAGAGAGTATTTGATGGGTTCCTTCAACTTGAGCCGTATCATTATGGAGGGAGAAGACATTGATTTGCAGCTTGTAGTTCGAAGAATGAAGTGTCCCTTTCATTTTTTTTTATTGGGTTTTACGATAAGTAGCCTTGTTTGGGTTCTGCAATAGTATCTAATGTTGGGCTTTTTTGTTTCATTGATGGGTTTAGCTTTGGGCTTTGGATTGGATCTAGGGTATAATGTATATTTGGATATAAGTAAACGAGTCGAGTCGTGAATGAACGTTTTAGCCCTAAGTTACATGGACTCGGTACGAGTGTCCGGATCGGATACGTGTCCAAGTGTCGGACTCGTCTAAATTTAAAAACGCAAGACACGGGGACACGGCAAAATGTTCATATTTGTTATTGCTTTCTAGTTATTTCGAAGGTAAAAAGGTGTTTTGTGTGATACACTTGGTTTTAATTGACAACTTGCCTCCTATCAAAGCAATAACGAATTAAACAATAAACTGTATATAGTATTGATAATGTCATATCCTATGAGATGTGTCGGACACATATCCCATACCCATGTCCAAGTGTCGAGTGTCCGACATGGGTACTTCACGCAAACCGAAGAGTCCATGTAACATAGTTTTAGCCAACAGATTTTCATGTCCGTATCCGGCTCATTTACGAGCCCAAAAATTACTTTTTAAGCTCAGTTCGTTTATTCTATGAACAATCTTGACAAGCTTCAAACGAACTAAAATGAGCTTTGTTTACAACAAACTTGGTTATCAAGGAGCCTTAATCGATTTCTCTTTGCTAGTTTTGCTGTATAAGCTTGTGTTGGCAGGGGTCTTGAGTTCTTCAATCAGTGTTACAATTGATAGGAAGGCGTGATGTCAGCCTCTGCTGAAATTAATTCTTCTGAAGCATTAGGCTCTCCTCATTTTTTTTGGTCTCTGTGAGCACCTTCTGTAACTATTATGTGATAATAAAGTTTGTTTCTGAATTGAATTATTGTAGGATGCTGCTACTTGTAGGATCTTGCATGCTTTTGAGCCTGATGCACCTAAAGATCATGCTGGTATGTGAAGTATTCATGTTTGTACCATGATACTGAAGTTTGCCTGTGCCACTATATAATAAACATGTGATTTTGCAGTTATGACCAATTTACCGGAAAAAAGAAAGATACTGCTATAGCTTGTTTGAAGTTTGCACTATGAAATTTTATGCTATCTGTATTGAATTATTGGTTTTTTGACTATGACTTGTGTTTTTATCCTTGGAAATTATTTTATTTAGTAGAAGGTTCCTTCGAGATAGTAGAGAATGTACAGAATATAATTCTTGAGCTTCTGTTCCTGAGCAGGTTTGCCAATTTGAGTGTTGTTTCTGGAGTGTCGTGTGATCGTCATAATCTCTAAAGTTGAAGGCAGAATTTTTTGAGGCCGCTAATGAGGCCAGTAGAGTTGTATGATTTAGAATTTGGGCTATTAAGAAACACCACATACATAAGATGAGTATATTTGAAATGTAAATGCTTAGGTGGATGTGCAATCACACAAGGAGGGATATAACAAGACATGTGCACCAATTGGGGAAGGGATGAGGTACCGTCGCTTGAGATGGTTTGTTCATATCCAACGTAGGGGGATAAGATGATGTAGGGATAGGTTGAAAATAATATGGGAGAGTTTGTAAAAGAAACAAAAAAAACTTAATTGCTAGGAATTTGTCAGATAAACATGTGCTTTGACAGGGGGATGTAAGAAAAGGATTCATGTAGCCGACCCCAACTAGTCTGGGACACAGGTGTAAATGATGATGATGATTGTCGCTGTGTTACGATTTCTATTCTTGTAACATGGTGAAAGTCATCTACTCCAGCTCTAAAGCAAGAAGAGACTCTTACTCCTGTCATTGTTGAACCTTTTTTAGTGACTAATGAACCTTTTTCAGTGATGTGCCATTACGTAGGATTCTTTTGAGAGGGAAGAATGGCTTCTGCAACGTTCTGTATTAGGAGGATAAAGGCTGGTTTTTTGTAGACCATATTTGTATCACGAGTTACATTATAAGTAGATTATTTTTTAAGCAAGTTTTTGTTCACACTCCATGCCCTATTACAACTGCACCTGGTAAGTTATATTGATCATTTCGCTCTCTTGACATTCATTATCTTTTTCTTTGCACTGTTTAAACAGTTTATTTGGGTTGAGTAATCAGCTGGTTGGCTGTCTTACCCTTGGATATATTTGTTCTTGCAGGGTTTCCTGTCAAAGACAAACTAAAGGACCTTCTGCCTATCCTAGTTAGTTGTTTCCAGGATTTTATACCATTGACCAATACTATGCCAGTACTAGATGGACAGTCATTTGATTGCATGCTCTCTATACTTCAAAGTATAGATCTGGTAGTCAAATACTTCGTTTATGAGACTGACAGCGATGAAATAGAGACGCACGTTTCACTACGGGACCAAAAAACATTTCCAATTCTACAGAAGAAGTTATTTAATGTGTTTCCTCTCAACCCGACGCATCACCTTTCTGGAAAGGTATGACGGTACTCATTTTGTAATATCAGATTCCTTCCTTGTGGATGTTTCAGTCTGGTTTAATTCTTCTGTAGAATGACCTTAGCACTTCTGTTTAGTAATTTTAGGTCCTCTGGACCTTTCTTTTTGTTCACTAGACATAGTTGTCTAAAGCATAAAAGGGATGTGCTTATTATTAGCTAGAAACATTAGGTAACGAGCTTGAATATAAGTGCTATGATTATTGCAACGTGGTGGGCCTCCCTCGTACTATGGCATGGTGGCTACCCTCATTCTTATAAAGAACGCCGACTTGCTCCTATATAGTTTGTTTTACAAGTGTAGATTTAAAATTTTTATTTTTTGACAAAAAGAAGGGTACATAATACTCTAGCTTTTCCTTTTTTTTTTTCCCTTCTCTGTAGATTCTCCTTCTCCAAAGTCTAATATCAATCAGAGACCTAAGGAACACAACACTACCTGTCAGTTCCTCTCAAGAATGTATAACGCCCATCTCTTAGAGCGATGTAATCCCTTTTTTGACACTTCCACTCGATCACTTATGAAAAACCAATTAGACATGCACGGTGTCTTATTTGATAACCCTGACCATTTTTTTGTTTCATATTCCTCCTACAACATTGTAATAACATGTACACCCAAACGGGATTCTATCCATGTAAACATTGGGTTGTACACAGGAAACAAAAATATTATATGCTTGATGGCTCTCACCCAGCATATCCTCATGCACCACCTCAAAGAATTCTTCTTCCCATAGCAATTCGACCTATTATTTAGCATATATTTAGGAGAAAAGTAATCTAAATAAGTTGAGCCTTCTGTCCTTAGCTAAAACATGAAATTGGACATGGAGACAGACATGGACACCAATGGGGATACCGGATAGTTTAAAAAAGAATCATATTTTGGACACTGGAGGATACCACTATATATACACGTTTAAACATATCTGTTGATTGAAAGTATTAACTTCCACATGTAACACCATTTACTCAATTTATATCAACCAACCAATACACATTATAATTGCATAGTTATGGTTTATAAAAGGAGAAGAAACTTGAAAGGAAGAATGCAGAGTGAAAGAAATTAGTAGCAGAAGCTGGAAAAGCAAGAAAAAGTAGAAAGAAGAATGTGGAAAGAAGAAGGATAGGTAAAGACAGCGTACTTGTCTGAAAACTTCTTCAGAAGTGTAAGACACCTTATTCAGAAGTTTCTGATATGCGTCCGACAATTAAAAAGAGGAGAAAAAATAATCGGACACCTCACCTCAGAGAGGTGTCCAACCCGTGTCCGGAGATGTTCGAGAGCTTTTGGGCTGTCGGTCACTGTGCGGCATGACACCTTGGATACGAGGTGCCCCTGCTTCATTGCTCCTTGATCAGGTATTGTCTTTTATCCTGCAGGCTTTATCACATCTCTCGATCAGATCACCTTAATTTATGAAAGCCAAAAAAGGAAGCCTCAAATAGTTATGAGATTTGAAGACTTCCTGCTGCCCATGGTAGATTAGAAGGAGCACAGTCAGGGCGAGACAAATGTTGCAGGGTCAAATCATACTCAAAACAAGAGTTGACTTCGGCCAGAGGAAACGTCAATGTTGTTCCCTAGGAGCTGGGAAAAAAAGGCCATGCGTCCTTCAGGAAAAGGACTGCAAACGAACGAATACTCGGCTCATTTCGGTCTGCTTGTGTTTGGTTGGTTTAATTTTTAGAGATGCTCAAGCTCGGCTCTAGCTCGCGACAATCGTTAAGTCCTTGCTCGAGCTCGGTTCACTAAATTTTTGTGGAACTGGGGCTCGGCTCGTCTCGCATGGTTAAACAAGCCGAGTTTTAGCTCGTGCTGGTGTTCAGCTCGGATTCATGTTCTTGTTCGTCTAACTAAAATAAAACTGGAATATGGAGATGAAAATGGGGGGAAGGGAGGCTGGTGGGACGCGTGCGGGGTGGTGGGAGGCGTTGGGGGGTGGAGGGAGGCTGTGGGTTGGAGAGTATAGATTCTGGTTAGGGCCAGGGAAAATGAAGGTTTGGGCCATTTGGCAGTGGGGGCAGGTGCACAACTTACTAGGGGCAGTGGCGGCAGGTGCACAGCTAACTAGGAAAGAAAGGAGAGTTTGGGTTTCTCATGTCAGTTGGAAAGGTAAATAAATATTAATGGAGTATTGTGATGTGCACAGAACTGTTGGGATGTGTATATATGTTATTTTATTTAGAAGTAACTTAGACTTAGATGAGCCAATTACTTGATTGAAGCTCTGCTGGGCTCAGCTCGTTTAATTATACGAGCCTTAATGTTCACGAACTCTAAAGAGTCGAGCTATATGATGCTCAGGCTACGCTTGTACATTAAACGAGCTCAAGAATTGCATTCTAGCTAGGTTCATTTATTATGTGATGTGATCTAACACGAACGAGCTTTAAATGAGCGAACACGAGGGTTGTTCACGAAAAGCTCGGTTCACTTGCAGCCCTATTCAGAACGGAATATGTTGGAAAACCTTCCTCAGTGTCCCCTTAAAAAAATGATGGACGGGAGCTTGCTCATGCATTCTTTAATTAAACCAGCCTCTGCAGTATTGTAGTATCATCAGATCAGCCAGTAAGAGATCAATGAAGACTCAACTACCAAAATAAGCACTGAAGGGAATGATGCGTCATATTGTCTCAAGCCCCTATGCGTTGTCATCAATAAATATAGAGAAGCACAACATCGACACGAGCAAATTCGTATTATTTGTTGCCGAGCCATTCTCTTGAGAATGTGGATCATAGACTTTCAGTTTACACGACCAAGCATTTTCAATGTCTCACTAGCACGCAAGCCCTAGAACGAGGACCTCTGAGACTAGAGTCCGTACAGTCACTAGCAATCAACACACCATAAAAAATTTGTCATAGTGGCCAACAACTTAGCCATTTATTCTATAGATGCTTTTCCCCAGAGTTATAGGCTAAAATATTTCAAGATGCCCACCCCCCCCCCCTCAAAAAAAAAAGGGAGAAAGAGCTTGCCCCGTTTTGGGTCTTAAAGAAGATGTATCATTCAGAAGCTTCTCAAATCCCCAAGTGGTATAGACTTGTTATTTTACATCAGATCACCACATCAGTTAAGATTTCTCTTTTAGTGCTTGTTTTGTGTCAGGAGCAGACCTCAGTACTCTTCGTCTTCAAGGTGCGAAATATAAATCACGAATTATATTTTTATTAGATAGTCATGAGACAATTCAGACAGCTATAGATATTCTGGAGCTCATTACGGATATGGCTCTGAACTGAACTTATATGGAATCTGGTTTTAGCCTCCTGACTTACTTTATGTCATTGTTTCTGATTCCAGTTTCTGTCCTAGAGAGAACTGATAAGTTTAGGCGAGACTTTCTCTGCAAGGGGAATGAAGAGTTATCTAAATATCAGTTGGTGAAATTGGAGACTGTCTTCACTCCAATCTATGAAGGTGGGTTGGGTTTGAAGGATCTAAGGGTGTTGAGTTGTGCCATGTGGAGGTTTTTCTAAGGAAAGTTCTTTATTCAGGAAAGTCGTGAAGTGTAGGGTTGGAAAGGAATTGCTTGGGTGGATTTCCTGCCCTTTTAGTTTTCACTATGGTGTGGGTATTTGGAATAACTTAGCTAGTGGGTGGATGGAGTTTGAGCAGAATATTTACCTTTTTGTGGGGAATGGAGCTCGAATCAGATTTTTGGGCAGATGGTTGGTGCTGGGAGGTACCACTATGAGTTGCTTTCTCGGATTTTTTAGATTGGGCTAGAACACGGGGGCAACAGTGTCAGATAATGTGATTTGATCGAACGGACATGACATTTGGCTAGGAATCCACATCTTCGGAGGGACTTTTACGATTGGGAGTTAGAAAATGAAGAGGTTTTTGGCGGTGCTTTCCGATACAAATATTCTACTTTTGGAATGGATAGTCTTCATGGAGACCATCCAAAAATGGAACTTCCTCTGTTCGTTCTTTCTACCTTGTCTTGAAGGGAAGGACAGTAAAGTGTTATCCGTGGAGAGGTATTTGGCAGGCACATGCTCCCGGAAAGGTGGCCTTTTTTGTTTGGACAACAGTACGGGGTTCCATATTGATCCTTGACACGTGTTATATGTGCAAGACGGTGCGGAGTCTACTGGTCATCTGCTTCTTCATTGTGATGTGGCAAGGAGTCTTTGGAGCTTATTGTTTTCCCTGTTTGGTATGGCTTGGGAGATGCCAAGATTGGTTAAGAATCTTTTGTTGAGCCAAATAGGGGTGAGGGTGTCAAAGAGTTCAGAAAAAAAAAATGGAGGTTGCGACCCCTGTTTCTTTTTATGGCCCATTTGGCGAGGAAGAAAGAAGTGTGCTTTTGATGGTGTGGTGATTTCTAATTAATCGTTGCTTTCTTCTTTCCTTCCCGTCTTTTCTTCTGGCTTGAGTAGGAGCTCCGTAGATCTGGGATGCACATTGATTGATTTTGTGGATGATTTCTACCTAGGGCCAGCTTTGTAAACTTCTGAAGGTGTGCCTTTGGAGTTTTTGTGTTCTGTTGTAAGTCCAGAGCGCTTTCTTGGTGTTTTGGACCTTTTTCTTTGTTCTTGTACTTGGGTTGCCTCCACTCTGGGGTTTCTTTAATGCAATAAATACAAAAGAAATAATCTGGTTTAAAATTTTTGAGACCCCCCAACAATGATGTTGACTTCTCCCAAATCATTTCTTCTTTTGTTGGGGGGTCTGAAACCCCCCAAATCTTTTGTTGGGGGGTTTCAGACCCCCCAACAAAAGAAGAAATGACTTTGATAACAACATAGCATCCTACTCCTTGTCCTTGGAATATATATTATTGTTATCAATCAAATATTGCAGAGTCCCGGTATTTATTACCTCTCAGAATTGGACCACAGCGGAATTTCAGTCTACTGGATTTGAAAATTGTTTATGTGCTACTTATTGAGGCTTTCTGATTGTTACATACAAAAAGCGGTGGACTAAAATTGCTTTACGTTTTTGCAGGAGGATGATAGATATTTCATCTTGAATGTTATTATTACGGAAATCTTTTTGTGCTCAAATGACTGGATCCACCCTGCTTTGCTGGAGAAGTTTCTTGAATTTATTGAAAGTGCACTCTCCATTAAGGTTTGCTACTTTAGAGGTTTCATCTTGAGACTTTTCATCTGGAAACACATTGCATGTGAATACCATTCATAAGCTGCGTTCAGCGCCCTAGATGGAGTCAAGCTGGTAGCCAAACCGAAAGGAGATTCTAGTAAAAGTAACTGTCATTGTCATTCAAGAGTTTACATAGTAAGATCTTGCCAAATACACTTTGTGGCTTGAGGGTTTGTGAGTGAAGACTCCCTTTCTTGTAATCACTTCCTGTCATCTTGGAGTGGCGTGTGGCTGGAGCATTGGGATGGTAATCGTTATACCCTCTAAGTAGGTACTGCCTATAGGGTTAAATATAGAGACTGTATTCATACCCTCTAAGTATGAATAGTTCTCTTGTTTGCTGGGAAACAGGAACCGATGATGTATGCCCCCCTTCATGCAAATAAAGGGAAAAAAGATCTTATGGTTAAGTTTTTATCCTTCTTGAGTAAGAGATTGAAAATGAGTAATTTATGATAACCAACTCGTTTATCTTAAAAAATAAAAAGAACATCTGATAACTTATTAGCACCATTTATAAGTCTGACCATATTTATCAGTAGAAACATTTGCCACCAATCATAAGTCTGACCATGGTTTGCAACTGCAAAACTCAGTTCCGACGATGAAATTTGCTGCAAAACTCAGTTTCTTCAAAATAAGAGAGTAAAGCATATAAAGGAAGGGGAGGGGTGGGGTTGGGGGTTGCTTTAGATCTGTTGTTGGAGTTAGATGGGTCTGACGGAGTGAATTCAATGCTGGTGGTGACATTGCCGGCCTGTTCTCACCCGAGTAGTCACTAATGGCACCCCTCTGTTCATGCTGTCATATGGTGCCTCGAAGTGCTGGAGAGATGGAGGAAGAAAGAAAATACTTGGTAGTGAGTTTCTCTTTACAAACCCCAAATAATAGAGTGTAAGAGTAAGGGGCCATTCCTGTATGCACAGTCCCCCCCCCCCCCCAATTTTCATATATTCTCTACCATCAGAAGGCATATTACTATGCATCTTCCTAGCATAAGTGGAGTTGGCCACTTTTGGACAAAATACTAGAAGAAGAATAAACGATTCATGTTTATCATATCATTACATTTTTTACCAGATTTAAAATTTGTTAGTGAGTTCAATATTATGGCGTTCAAACTGGCCAAAGCTTGATTAATTCCAGGCTTACGCGACGTATGTCTATAAGTGTGTGTAGCATAGTGTCACGGACCGATTGGAAGGAAGCTGATTTTTGGAGGTTACGCCATGCGGACGCTCATTAGGCGCTTACGGGACGTTTAGTGGACGCTTACTTGGCAATTAGAGGGCAAAGCTTCCGGAAGGTTCAAGACTTCTCTACAATGTTCTTTCTTGTACATGTGTGAATATTCTAGAGCAGTGATGGTAACTCTAGAAGGGTTGAAGAGTATTCTAGAAGTAGTCTAGAATATTAGAGAAGCTTGTAAATAGTCTAGAGAATTCTAGATAGGGAATACTATCCGTAGGATTGCATGTAATCTCCACCGTCCGTTGAGGAGGTGGAGTAGTATATAAGGCCAAGTCCTCATTTGGCCAAGGCATCCAAGACATCCTTGTATTCGAGTAATATAGGCTTTCTCCAAGTAGTGTATTGGGAATTCTTTCCCCAACCTCTTGTGTTCCGCTGCATATTTGTTTCCAACTTCGCCCAGCTCTATAGTTAGGCTGACTTAGCGAGCAAGCGGGGGCTTGATCTAGCTAAGTGCCGCACGGTTTTGACTTAGAGAAGTTCGTTCCGTGACAGGTGGTATCAGAGCTTGGTTACGACGGGTCGTGCCAAGCAAGGAGCAACAATGGCAGGCAAGGATACTAACGTTGGAGCATCCGGAGTAGCCGAGGAGAATGTCGTTGTGGAACGTGGGCGAGATCCATTACCACCCACCGGTGGGAAGAAGGGTGGCCGGGGCCAAAGCAAGTCGAGTGATGCACTTGCTTCGTTGGATGGCCGAACGGGTCACTTGGAGATTGCTATGGGTGATGTCAAGGATCACGTGGGAATGGTCGAGCAAAATCTACAGACGTTGGAGGATCACGTCTTAGAGGAGCTCGAGTCGCTCAAGAGGGCGGTGGGCGCCCAAGATGAGCTACGTGAAAGGTTTACAGAGTTGTTCAATAGTTTGCAAGAACAACTCGATGTGGTGAAGGTTGGCGTGGACGAGATAAGGCAAGACGCGGCGATGTGCAAGAGAGCTATCGCGGGTGGAGCGGTTGTCACTCCTAGTCCAAGGGTGGACACGCCAAAGCCGAAGGAGTTCGGTGGCAAGAGGGATGCCAAGGAGCTCGACAATTACATATGGCACATGGAACAATACTTTGAGGGTGCTAGCATCACGGATGAGAAAACTAAGGTAAGAACTGCTACTCTCTACCTTACGGATACTGCAACTCTTTGGTGGCGTAGAAAACATTGCGATATAGAGAAGGGGTTGTACACCATAGATACGTGGGAGGTGTTCAAGAGGGAGATCAAGAAACAGTTCTATCCGGAAAATGTGGCCTACGAAGCAAGGAAGAAAATGAAGGAATTGAGACATAAGGGCTTGGTAAGCGACTACGTGAAGGAGTTTACGACTCTTATGCTTCATATTCCAAATATGACGGAGGAGGATCTTCTCTTCAACTTCGTCGATGGCCTCCAAAGTTGGGCCAAGAAGGAACTTCAACGCAGGGGCGTGAAGGATGTCGATGAAGCCATAGCGATGGCGGAGTCATTGGCGGAGTATGATAGAGGTGGGGGATCTTCAAAGTCGAAGGAGGAAGAAGAAGCTTCGGAAGGCAACTATGCCAATGGTGGGGGAGGAAGTCCCAAGGCATGGCAAAAGGGGAAGAATCAAGCTAGCATGAGCAAGTCCGAGGGCCATGGCAAGCTAGAGGAGAAGCGAGTCAAGAACAAGCCCAAGGACGGATGCTTCTTTTGCGGAGGGCCTCATTGGGCAAGGGATTGTCCGCGACAAGGCAAGATGGCTGCCTTAGTCAAGGAGAAGGAGGAGTCCGAAGGCGAGACGGTGCGCCTAGGCTCGATCCAAGTCCTAAATGCGCTCTAAGGGAGGAATGTGCCGCAAGTCCCGACGGGTGAGGGACAAGCTTCTAGGAGCGAGGGGTTGCTCTACGTGGAAGCGAAGTTGAATGGGAAGCCTGCCCATGTGTTAATGGATACGGGGGCGACTCACAACTTCATCACGATGGAAGAGGCCGAGCGGTTAGGTCTCAATGTGGTTGGCGGGGGAGGTTGGCTAAAAACCGTCAACGCCGAAGCAAAGCCCCTACAAGGCACAGTTCGACGGGTGGAAATGTGTCTTGGCAAATGGAAGGGGTTTGTGAACTTCTCTGTCGCACGGTTGGATGATTTCAAGGTGGTGTTGGGCCTTGATTTCTTACGACAGGTAAATGCCTTAGTGTCACCGTATAATAACGCGGTGTGCATTATGGAGAAGGGTTCAGCATGTGCGGTGCCTATGTTTGGGGGAACATCGAGCACCATGACTTCTAAGCGGCTATCGGGTATGCGACTAGTACAAGAAGTCGAAAGGGAGGAAGCCAAGAAGAGTGAGGGCACTTACTTGGCGAGTCTCAAGAAGGAAGACGGCATTGTGCCTATGACCGGGCAGCCACCAAAGGAGTTGGTGGGCGTCCTCAAGGGGAAGAAGGACATTACGCTGTGCAAATGCGAAAAGCGACAACCACCTAGGGGAAAGGTGGATCATGAAGGCAAGCTTGACCGGGGGGCCAAGCCACAAACCGTGGCACCAAGTGAGATGGCGCGAAACGTGGAGAAGGTGGCAGCTGCATCGAAGGCGAAGGGGAATATTATCAAGTTAATCAAGGAGGGCCTACAGCGCGATCCCTTAGCCAAAGAGTTGCTACAGCTTGCGAAGAGTGGGAAAACCCAACGATATCGGGTGAAGGGAGACCTACTCTACACAAGGGATGGACGAGTGTACGTGCCAAAGTAGAAAGACCTAAGGAGGATGGTCATACGGGAATGCCACGACACTCAGTCGACAATGCATCCGGGGCATCGACGGATATATGCCTTGTTGACTACGGCATACTTTTGGCCTCAAATGAAGAAGGAGGTGCAAATGTGTATCAAGACTTGTCATGTGTGCCGACAAGTCAAGGGGGAGAGTCAAGCCGATGAGGCTAAACTCTTAGATGCATCGCAAGTTTTGCATGACTTGCAAAGGCGCAAGGCCGAGTACGTGCTTGGGGATAGGCTTGAACAAGGACGAGGTGTTCCACCAAAGCAGCACTACTTGGTCAAGTGGAAGGGATTGTTGGAGCACGAAGCGACTTGGGAGTTAGCGGAAGAGCTCAGGCAGTTCGAAGACCTCGTGGATCGCTATCACGAGGAGGTTGCGACGAGGGCGTCACACAATTAGGTGGGGGAGAATGTCACGGACCGATTGGAAGGAAGCTGATTTTTGGAGGTTACGCCATGCGGACGCTCATTAGGCGCTTACGGGACGTTTAGTGGACGCTTACTTGGCAATTAGAGGGCAAAGCTTCCGGAAGGTTCAAGACTTCTCTACAATGTTCTTTCTTGTACATGTGTGAATATTCTAGAGCAGTGATGGTAACTCTAGAAGGGTAGAAGAGTATTCTAGAAGTAGTCTAGAATATTAGAGAAGCTTGTAAATAGTCTAGAGAATTCTAGATAGGGAATACTATCCGTAGGATTGCATGTAATCTCCGCCGTCCGTTGAGGAGGTGGAGTAGTATATAAGGCCAAGTCCTCATTTGGCCAAGGCATCCAAGACATCCTTGTATTCGAGTAATATAGGCTTTCTCCAAGTAGTGTATTGGGAATTCTTTCCCCAACCTCTTGTGTTCCGCTGCATATTTGTTTCCAACTTCGCCCAGCTCTACAGTTAGGCTGACTTAGCGAGCAAGCGGGGGCTTGATCTAGCTAAGTGCCGCACGGTTTTGACTTAGAGAAGTTCGTTCCGTGACAATAGGCACTACTTAACACCCAAATCTACTTATGGAAGGAGGAACAGCAACCTACATGGCTATGAAGCACCGACACGGCAATCTGGTTGACTAATGGGTGTTATGTATTGATCAGGTGCCAGTGCACCTTGGCTGAAGAAGAAGTAGAAGAAGAATACCTACTTCTGATTCCACCCTAAAATTTAACCAAATTGACTAACTTGGGTGCATAAATTTAATAATTTTGCCTCATGTATGATAAACTTTGATTAATTTATTTAATACGGTTACCCGTGCTTCTTAGCCACTTGGGTAAGTGCTCTGGCATACTTTATCCCAAACACTATCTTACATATGAGGGTATATCGGGTTCTAAAACTTTGTTGTTTACATTAAAACTTTGCGGACGAGTTGATCGGTAAAATGCACTGTTAAGTTTAAATGTTTTTTTGGCTCAATTTTCTGGTGGGTGTGAAGTTGTTTTGCTAAAATAGACTTTTACATTTTGCTCTCGTCTTTTTCGGCATTTTGTATGATTTTTTAGATTATGAGATTTATTAGGCTTATCTTCAGTTAATTTTTAATGTAGAAATGCAATTTATTGAGTATGCTATGAGGAAACTGACTTTTTATGATAAAGATTAAAGTGGGGAAAACGCTAATTGGAAAGGTAACCTCCTTATCATGAAACAATACTTGGAATTATGTGAAAGATTTTGGTGGCGTACTGTTAGTCATAGGTGAGAACTTATCAAAGACTTGTGGTGGATCTGTTTATAAAATTCAAGAGATCAATGTCGCGTTTTATGCGTTTCTCTCATTCTCAACATGTTTGTAAATAATTTAGTCCTTTATGGGCTCAACACTCCCTTTGAACTGCAGGTGTTTAGTCTTTTGATATGCAAGCCTTCTCATATGGCTGATTTGTGTTCTTCAAAATGCCATGTTATATGTTGATAACATCTGAACCATATCTTGCAGATAAGCAGCTGCACACATTCCGGGAAAGCTTTTCCTGGGAAGCACTCACTCTCACTTATTTCTTCCCTTCCAAAGCTCATAATGCAAGTGGCTGTTGATTGGAAGCCTCGTATTCTTAAGGTTCAACGTAGTTTTGGTTTTATACTATGTCAGGGGCTTGTTCTCAGCAGGCTCTGTCATCCATATTTCAGAGGAATTTGGCAGTTTTGTAGTTCACATTTAATGAGTTCCTGAAGAATAGTACTAACATGTATACTTTACTGCAGGCTTTTACTGAAGTTTTCAAGAATTGCAATCCAGAGTCTTCATTAAAGCTGGCTTGCCTTTCTGCAATAGAAGAAATGCTAGTTCCTGTATGCTCTTATTCATATTATTATTTGTGCTCCGCATGACTACAGGCCAATCTTCCAAATTTGTGTTTGTCATGAACACAATCACGCAACAAACATAATCTGAGATTTATCTCTCAATGATGACTTAACCTAAAAACAAGAGAACTCACAATATTTAAAGCCTAGCCTATCTGTAGGAAAAGAATCCTTATTCTAAAACGATTGCTTCGACCACTCTTCCAAGGACGCCTAAAAATGACCTAATCTCAAAAGGATTACTTTTTTGTTTAGCCATAAATACAAGACACATTGAGAATTTCCACCTTACACCCCCTTTGTAGGGATGAATCAAGTTCGAGCAATATTTGAACTTCTCTGTCTGGGTTACTTTTGCAAGCATAGCACAATCTGACTAGAATTAATTTGAGTTGCAACCTATGATGTTGCATATCAGTGCGCTTGATCCTGGCATAGTAAACCTGATTCTTTGCTAGATTGATGCACTCTTGTTGTCACAATGCAACTGAACACCCCGTTGCCTTAAACAAAGCTCATCCACATATCTCTTCAACTACAGTGCCTCCTTGCTTGCCTTGTAGTGTCACGTACTCTACCTCTATAGACTGCAATAGATTGTCAACAGATAGGCGCTCCATAAAAGGTACACATACCAGTCCTAGACCTCCTCAATTCCAAGGCTCGACCAATAATCAGAGTCCACAAGAGGAAACACCTCACTTCTTGCCTCTACGCCATGAAATATAGTGTCAGAGTTTGTCGATCCTCCTAAATTGCAAAAAATCTACTTCATTGAATTCCAATGCCTTTCACCTGGGTTTCCATGTACCTCTTGACCACGTTAACTACATGTGAGATATCCGGCCTCGTACACACCATGTCATACATGAGACAGACACCGCATTTGCATAACTGAACTTGTCAACTTGAGCTCCTAAAGGTGTACAAATTGGCATGCTACCTTCTCCGGCACCTTTTCAATGTATCTTTTCCAGAATTTGCCATATCCTGCTGACCACATTAACTGCATGTTAGATATGCGACCTTTTATACACCTTGTCATACATGAGACAAAGACCACACTTGCATATGGTGCTCGAGACATATAAGCAACATCTTCTTACATATTATTACACAGCTCTGCAGATAACTGAACTTGAGCTCCTAAAGGTGTACAAAATGGCATGAAAACCTCTCCAGCACCTTTTCAATGTATGTTTTTCCTAGATACCTACAACTTTCCAGCTTTTCGATCTCCATGGACGTCCACACCCAGGATCTTCTTGTTAATGCCAAGATCCTTCATGCCAAATTGTCTCTCACCCCGTGAGCCCCTATTTTGTGAAGTGTTAGCCTCTAACTGGTAGGATCTTCACTCCTAACAATCAGTACAAACGAGACCATGGCCTCAAAGCCATACGTCTTAGGTGGTTTTGTGGCACGTGGTTCTCATCTGTGGCTAGGTTCCATGACACTTCATGATTTCTTATAGGCTGCTCACTACAAGATTCGTCTGTGCACTTGGCGGTTGATTTTGGTCTTTTATCATAAAGCTTGACATTCACATAATTTGTTTTTGTACTAGTGGACTCTGCTAGTCACCTTCTTGGCCACTGGATGCTATAACCTGTATCCCTTAGTTCTGTCCTCGTTATTAAAGTAAATAGATTCCTTTTATTCGGACCAAGTTTGGATTGTTCTTCATTCTGCAGATGAACAAACACCGTGGAACTCAAAATTTAACTAACAAAATAGTTAATTGGTTACCGCACCATACCTCCTCAGGAGCTCATTCAATGGCAGCTGATGGTCAACGGTTGATCAAATAGCAATATGTATTAACAGCTTCTGAGCAGAAAATATTTGGGAAACCTGCATTCAACCTCTTACTTTTGGCTCGCTCTAGCAAAGTTTTTTTTTTGCAGTACTGTAAAGTGTCTCATAATACCCTCGTACTTGCAGAAATTCTGAAACTCCCGATCCCTGTACTCCATGCCAGTATCTGGTCTGAAATGCTTGGGCTTCTTAACGATATGTTTTCTACTCTAGCTTTACAATGCTTGAAAACTTTGAACAATTCAGACCTCTGCTTCATGAGATAAACCCATACTTTTTCTCGTGTAATCATCTCCGAATATCGGAAATAAGTACTGCGCTCTCCCGTTAGAGATATGCTTGATTGGTCCCCAAACTTCTGAATGTATGTAGTCCATACGCCTTGCTGGTGTGGGAAGCTGCTTTAAAACTAACCCCTTTCTGCTTTTCAAACTCAAAATTTGCAGAATTCCAACTTCCACAATGTTACATGCTTCAGCAACTTGCGCTTGTGAAGGTCCAACAGGCCTCCTTCACTCAGGTCATCTAGCCGCTTCTGCCAGAGCTCTGTGCTATCACTGCCAGAACCTGCATGAGTAGAAATTGAAGCTTCACCTGTAACTGTTTCCCTCTCAGCTTACACAGTGTCATTTATCTGACCCTTCATGATCACCATAGCACCTTTGCTAACTTCAAGAATCTGCCTTTTTACAGTTATAACGCAAACTAACGAATCAAGTGTTGCCAAGGAAAGAAGGTTCTCCTTCAAGTCTGGTGTGTACCTTATATCACCTGGGGTTCTCACAATCCTATCAAACATTTTAGCTATAAGGGAACCTCTCCTCGTGACTTTACAAAGAACATCATTACCCATCAACAAAGTACCAATGTTACAATTACTAAGACTATCAAACCATTTCTTATGTAGGCACATATTAAAGGCAACATGCGGAATCAAGAAACTATTGAGTCAGTTGTTACCTCTAATTGTCGAAGGATTGCCATGTGGTTACTTAATTGAGGAAGCCAAATAAAGGTCACCATCGCTGCCATTGCCATCTTCTGCAACATGAGCATTGTTTGTGGACTTTTTCTCATTCTTCTTCTCCTTACATACCAGCATTCAATCTTCGATTTGTCCTGCTTACCACGAGATTAAGACATATATCTGTCGTGTCCAGTGTTTCTGTTTTGGGGCCCACCTCTGCCCTTGTCTTTTCAGTGATTCTTCTGAGCATCAGACTTTACCACGAGACTATCATTGCTTGAACTCAAACCGTTTAATATATTCAAGGTCATAAGAAGTGATGTAAGATAATCAAAAGCAGTGGAGCGAATCTTTGGGGTTTCAAACGATCTTGGAAGAGATGATAACAAGATGATATCCTGATCTTCCTCTTCGAGTTTCACATCTACACTCGACAATTGGGACACCAATCTGTTTAACTCTAAATAATGGTCGTTCAAGTTAGAACCTGCCTCCACTTCAAGTTAGAACCTGCCTCCACTTGCAGTTGGTACAAATTCTTCTTCAGAGAACCGACTTGTGAGAGTTTCTGGCATAAAGATATTCAATTCTGCCTGAGAGTTATTGGAGATGTCTCATCAAAACATGATATTCAACCTTCGTTGCCAGATTCAATTGAATCGTAGGTACAACCTACCTGTGATATAGATTCAAGCTGGTTCCCTAACGGTCCTTCAGCAATCCTTGTATATCCTTTACTGCTCTCTGTCAGATTCTGAAAGTCGTCTTGCCATCAAAACTGTCACAAGTATACCCCGTTCTTTTCCTAGATTGCATTCTACGTTTTATAATGTGTTCACAGATTTTCATGACCCTCAGACACCACTTGTTACAAAGATAATTGCACAAGAGACATAATAAACAATGCAATCAAGAACACATTTTAGAGAGAACTTCACGTTCACTCTGCACAAGTCAGATTTTGCAACACTCCCTCTTGTGTATCTCTTAACGACGGCTTAATTGAGAAACAGGTGAACAATCATTACATACAGCCGAACCTTACTTGTAGGAAAAGAATTCTTATCCTAAAACGATTGCATCTACCCCTAAAAGGTTTGCTTTAATCTTTAGCCATTAATAGGAGATGTACATTAACATTATTTATTACTTCTTCATTCGTTCAGTTTCTGTTTTTAGTTACATCCTCTTCCTTTGGGTTATAGAAGGAGGGAGGTAGGGAGTTTTACATTGTTTGATGTTTTCAGACTGAATCCATGTGATTCGATATAGAGGAGTACACTCTTAGGCTGTACCCCTGTGAAAATTGCTGCAAAGTAATCTCCTTTTAATCCTTTCTCCCCATTCTAATTCTAAATTATTGTGCAACTCACAGAAGCAAGGCTGGCTGCACCTGGATACAAGTGACCCTGAAATGTTAAACTATGAGATTACATGGATAAGAGAGCTTTCTTCATTGCTAATTGTGTTGGGTGATAAGCACCCAATATCTTCTGAGGTAGGTATTTGCTTAAACTAGAGTTATGTACACTCTTTTCTGGAACGCTAAGATAGTTAGCGATGATTGTGTTTGCATGTCAGCACTTTATATATTTGACTCTCATTTTCATCTCCACTTTATGTGACTTGGTATGCTCATTGCAGGCCGTTTTGCGTCTTCAACTTCGCTTGGGTCAACGTGCTATGCTGAACTCTACTTTCTCGCAGGAATATAACAACATGCAGTACTCTCTGAGAGAATTTTACAGCACATACATCGATGAAAGTAGGACATTATCGATCAACTACCTGTTTCTTTTTTCTTTTGACCAATTGTTACATGTTTCTTGGTGATAATATTCTTATTTTGCAGGCTGTGTCTGTTATGGTCCTTTCATGAGGCTCACCAAAGATGTTCAGGAACTCTCCGTGTGTTGCCTTTATTATTTTCCTTCCTTGGACTTTCCCCTGCTTCAGTCACTCCTTTCTTGTTGCTTATGTGAGTACCGGACATTAGTTGTTCAAATCCTGTGGAATGTCTGTTGTTATCTGCTTGCATGAGGTAACTCATGTTTTTACATCTCTGTTTATTTACTATTAACATTAAAAAGTGGTATATATTCATCTTGGATATGCTCTTGCCTCATCGGACAATGATGAACTGGCTTCATCACATCAAGGACCCTCTCCCACGTTTCTGTAAGTATTCTGTAGAGCTGCACTCCTGCAGTTTGCTTGAATGGTACCAGATCTTGCTTAAGTTGCGGATGAGCTTGCGGATGATATGCAAATGGGCTGTCTTGACTTATGCTTCTTCGGGTGAGATGCTGTTTGATGATGAGACCAGAACAAGGCATATCAGCTATGGTGAGAAGTGGTGCCTTGATATGTTGGATAAATAAGATACGAAAAGAGAGATTAATGAGGATGTTACTTGAAGGATAAGGGCAGGTTAAGATGAAAGTAGTAAAGTACATTTGATTGCAGTTACTATCAAGTTTGAGTAAATTCTACAGGACAGTTGAGAGCTGGTATTTAGTGTTTATGTTGGCACAATAAAGTTACGTGCGGATAACATCAGAATAGTGTAAAGTCGAGTTTAAAGGTTGCTGAGTGGCCAACTGTCGAGAAGATGAGGGGGTGTGTGTTGAGATAGTTAGAATATTCAATGTAGGTCTTTAGTTGCCTTAGTGTGACTTGTGGCAAGTTGGTCAGGTCAACAAGAGGAATGGTAGGATAGAATAACATAAAAACTAAAACAGGAGGATGGTTGAATGAATAGAAGTAGGTAAATAAGCTTTGATCGTCAGAAATATAATGGATTACACCAGGAAAAAAGTTCTTGTAGCCTACCCCAACCTTTTTGGATGATATTTGTTATGGTTCTGACATTGTGGTGTATAAGACCCCCACATGCCAGACCTATTGGGTTTTCTCCTGTTGTGTATGGACTTATGAGGCTGGGTTTGTGTGGCTTTAGTTGTGTTTGTCTTCTATTTGAATTTCTCGATGAGCTTAACTTCAAGCTGAATATGCAAGACTAAGGTGCAGTTTGCTCCTTTTAGCCTAGTTTTGTTGTTCTGGTGGGGCATTGTATTAGCATGCTGAGCTTTGCCTTTGTAACATTACCTACCATGGGCTGGTTTGGAAGGAGGATAATTTGAGCTTTGGTAGGTGTGTTTTTAACCAAGTCTGCGTGCTGTGGAATGATTCAGTGAGATGTTATGCCTGAAAAGGCAAAAGATGGTGGAGTTTCTGCCTTCGGAGCTGTGGGATTCTTCAATAGTACTCAATTATGGTGGATTTTGATGGCTAGGCACCTGCTTGTTTTCAATTCTAGTTCTTTTTCTTATAAAGAAAAGATTTCTAACATCAGTCTTATGCACTTGTAAAATCAGTTAGCAAAAAAATTTATCTACCCTGCTTTGTGCAATTTGGCCATCAACTTAAGGGGTACTGTGAAATTAGCAACAACTAGTGTTGGTTCCTATGTTACATGGACTCTTTAATTAGCATGAAGTACCAATGTTGGATGCTTGACAATTGGACATGGGTATGGGATATGTTTCCGACACATCACGTAGGATATGCTACCAAGAACACTGTATTGTAGTGTTTTCGTTATTGCTTTGTGATGATATCATTTTTAGATTAAAACTATATGTGTAACTTAAAACACCGTGTAAACCCCAGGGATGACTAAAAAACAAGAATAGATGGGAATGTTTTGCCGTGTCCCCGTATATTGGGTTTTGAAAGTTATATGAATCCAACACTTGGACACGTACCCGACCTGGATACTCGTACCTAGTCCATGTAACATATGTTGATTCTAGTTTACCTGTTGGGTCTGGACTGTGGGGAGCACACTAGACAACTTTCCAACCTTTTCTTTTTCTTCCTCTCTGGGTCTGCATTTGGATGTTAATGTACATTCAAGCGTGACTGGTTTTGGTTACCGATTGTTCTATATGCCAAACTACTAGGACATTATTCTGTTGTCATGAGGAAATATTTTGTCAGGTAGGAATAGTTGGTTTTTTTTTTTCCTTTTCTGGTAGTTGGTTGATTAACGAGATAATTACTTTACTGTGTTTTTCCTTTTGTGGGGAGTTGAAGGGGGGGGGGGGGGATCTTTATTGAAAATACAAGATAATTTGACTGAGCTTATTATTTATGTGCTCATTCTGTCTGCTAAATCATTGCAGGCCATGATTTGGAGCCGTCTTTATTGTTGCGAATCATAGAAATTCTGCATTCGGCCTACAGAGCTGGACGCATCCAGATTGCAGACCACATTAGTTTCCTTCTTACTTTACTTTCGCGTTACAATGTTTATCCTGGTACTTTCTGACAGTATGTCTTTTCTGGTACTTTAGGTGGATAAGATAGTTTCGCTAGTGTATGATTCAAGTTTAAAAGGCTATGGTGATAGCGAAGATGACGATTCTAATAGATGTTATGCTGTTTTGTGTTGCTACTGTGATGACTTTTATTATTATAGTATCATGAATAGATGATTTGGATGAGTTTGATAAGGAATGATGATCTCTCTTAGTTATTTTTTTCTTGATTTCTATGTGTTAGTTCACTACTCCATTGTACTTTATGATAATTTTGTTATATGGAGGGAGGGACCATCTTAACATCATCTTTTGGCCCACATAATGTTGTGGACGTGAAAGTTTTGTCTTCTTGGTAAAGTTGTAAGTTGTATGTGGTCATTGCATAAAGTGAATGCATGTAAATATCTAGAAAGATAGTCTTCTTCTTCTAAGGGCAAAAGAGCTTTAAGATTTGCCACTAATTAGCAAAGTGTGTGTATTATCTGTCCATTTATTACACACCAAGATTTGTGATTTGTACTTAATTTGCTTTCTGCCAGACCAAAGGTTGGTTACTCTAGTTAGTGCTAACATGTAAATGAACCTTTTGCAGAAAAAAATGTTCCTATGATAGAGATTAATTGCAGCTCGAATTTTGGAACTTTTAAGTCGATCACCGGTTGTGTTTGCTCATGGCTATCTCAGATTGGTGATGATTCTCTTGTTTTTCAGATGCTAGAGGATGTAGTTGTTCATCAGATTGTGAGTTTACTATACTTGTGGATCTAACGTCGATTTGGTGTTAGTTCCCTGGGTGTATTAGGTTATGTTGGATATCTTCTCTGTGATTGGTACATTTTAGATTTTTGTTGCAACGTGATTGATTTATGCGCATAGTTTTAACTGCATACTCACCCTCACTGCAATTTGTTTTGGTTTCAGTTTCTTAAAGCACCTGTGAATAACATCTGTGCATTGCTCAGAATGCTTATTACAGTAGACGCAATACCGACAAGGCTTTCTGAACGTAGTATCATAACACTTGCCAATTCCCTTCCAGAATACCTGATCAATGTGGTGTCTGTAAGTTTTTTTTCCTTGTTTTTGTTTTCTATGCCAACTGATGATGTTGCTTCCATTGCTCATCACTTCTATTCCTTTTTGTCTTTTCTATTTGTGACGACTGTGCTGGTTCTTTTGGTGATCATGGAAGTCAAATCCATAGATATTAGCTCATTGTTTAAGAGAATTATCAGATAAACCACCAGTAAAATATTTGTCTGAAATTTACCATAAGTTTTCCCTCCTTTTGTCTAACTTCAGATGATAAGGTTTAATTCAGTAGTTACTTTCCATCCCCATGTAACTTCTTTTTGTCACTCTGCTTTATACTTAAGGAATGTTCAATCTGTTTATTTCATGGCTGCATGAATAGCACGAAACCACATTGCAAGGAAGGCAACATTCAATATTCATGTGTTCACAAAGTCAAACCTGCAATTTGAAATCTAATATCACTCATATCAAAGGCAACTTACCAAAGGTATCTGATCAATGATATTGTCATTCTTATGATTCATGATCATGATCCAATTGATATTAGTCTCAAGACTATAATTGCCCGGACAAAAAGAGAAGCTCAATATTCAGATAAAAGGAAATTACAAGTAGTAAGAATACAAGGGTTGGAGTTGGAAGTTTGCTGACTGAAAGCTCCGCGCGCAGAGTGGTCAATTCCCTTGACAATTACATTAGCATAGAGTGTAAAACTAAACTATTTCAATCAGTCTGTTCAAAACCCTGCTCTGCCATCCTATCTAAATGAGAAAAAAGTTAAGTCTGGCATCAAAAGGCTAGTCGTCCTGTCCTGATGATCGTGTAGATATGCATGTAAAGTGATTATGGCTCATGCAAGAGAAATTTTGCAACATCTGGATCGAAATCACAACCAGAGGTTGACAATTTCACATTTTCGACCAATTCTAGTGTAAGAAAGCAATTAAGAGGTGAAAATAGATCATCCTTTGCATCTATATAATTTCTGGAAGGTCTAATATGCAATGGAGTACTAGACATATAAGATGGTTAAAAAAATTGCATGGGCACACATTAGACAAGTTTTACAAATTACACCTGCATTAGGCTCAATGACAGGCGTTACTTCATTGTTTTGGAGCCTGTTTAAAAGCTATTTGTGTCATTCACTTCCTTAAAGGAAATCATCATCAAAACTAATGAAACTTGAGTAAAGATAAATGGCAGAAATGCATGTTTTCTTCTTTTTCCTTCTTTCATTGACAAGTATTATCTTGAGGCGAACAAAATCCAATTGCTTCTAGTTTACCAAGCAAATTCGTGTTAATTGCCAGAGCAGCAATTTCAGATGTAAATATGACACAAAACAATTGGTAAAAAATGCAAAAGAAGAAAAAGGCAAAGTCAACAAATGTAGCACGTAAACTCCAACCAATCATATAAAGCCACGCCCAAAAAATTACAAATTTAGATCAAGGGTCCTAGGGAAGGAAATTTAACTCATTTAACACCTTAAGCTTTGTCAATCTGTAAATAACTTTCAATGTTTGGCCTGGAATTTACAGGTTCTCTCTTTGGCACAGAGTTTGTTCTAATAATTGTTGTTTCCTGTCTTATTAGCTAACAGCCATTACAGTTGTACTGAATGTTAGTCACTTTGATTTAGTGTGTTGCGGAAGATCATAATGACTCCACTGGCTTCACCGTTACAAACAAAAGGCGTTATTATCTCCTACCTTGCCTCTTCTTGTTTTATAGAAGTGACAAACTTTTAAGTCTTGTGTTGAACGTAATGGGATCATTGGTTGGTGGATATGGTTCATCAAATTCTGCTTGTCCTCAGTATGCTACTGAGCAACCAAGTAGGATAAGTGCAATTGTTTCCATCCTCCTACTGATGCACGCTGACAGTAAAATGCAGCAAAGGCTTTTGCTAAACAAGGAAGAGATTGACAGGGTATTACAAAACATACTTGTACTGCAGGTATGATTTGCTTTACAAGCACAAGGTTCGATTTTTTCATTCTCCTTCGTATGCAAAGGATTGTCATGTTTTAACATTGTAAAGGAAAGTATGTACCATGCCATTCTTATCTCTATCGTGTAGTAGTTAGAATCTTATGTTTACCTCTCTTCTAGTATGGGTCTTGCGTCGCTAATCTTGGTGTCTATTTGGAATACAGGAACTGTTCATACAATAGTGTACCCTTTAAGGAACCCCCTTCCTCCCTCCCCCAAAAATGTCAAAGAAAAAATTTGACAAAAACCTTTTCTGAATTATAGAGTTTCTTCCTCTTAAGTAAAGCTTCCGTTCATTTGGTGTTCAAAATGTGACTCTTTTGTGAATAATGTTCAGATTTGTAGTTAAGTCATTTCAGAGTTTGCTGTTACTTTGGTTTGAAAAGGAGATCTAAGCGCTAGAAATTGTATGTACTCGCACTCAATTGTATTTGACAAACCTGCAAGTTGTAACTTCGGTAGTAGGCTAATTATGGAAAGTTCATTCCATTGCTTTGGGCCCGCTGGTGTTTGGTACATGTCTTTGGTAGCTTTCAATTTCTGCTTTATTACTGGAAAAATATCATCCAACGTAACTTGTGTTGGTACCGATTCTAACTAAGGATCAAGATTTAGTCAAGCTAAGTTTATTTTCTACCAACTTCATGCACTACACTACGCGGCATCTGATCTCTCTAGATTACGATGTCAATGATAATATCTAATGCATGCTATTTTTTTAATTTATTTATAGGTAATATCGCTTTCAGAGGTAAAACTTGTCTCATGTAAGTTAGTGCATTCCAATATTCTAAGAACTGCATAGTGTTAATTATGTAACAGGGTTTTCCTCACCCTTCAGTAAGGTGTAAAAAGATAAGTAAATGAAATAACTTCCATAATGTAGGCTGTAATGCTGTTTTTTGGTTTTTAATTCGGTAGGTCATCATAGCTGTACCAATATTGTCATTTTGTGTGTGGGTATGATTGTTCATTGGTGTGAGAGTGGGGCTTTGATTGAACGCTCTTTTCGCTCACACTTTCAATTACTGGTCGCTTTTTGGATGAGTATCAAGGTGCGGCTGGGTGAATTTGAAGTGAGTAGTATTGTTACAGGAGTGAGAAGATTCTGCTATGACTTCTAGGAACTCTGCAGATACTATTACTGTATAATTTCTTCTATTCACGCTACGGCAATGACACTTCTAATGTTTTTGTGTAGTTTGTATGGCTGGGTGGTTATGGAAGAAAAAGAAAAAGGCAATCCCTCGGGGCTTTAGTGAGGAGATTAGCCTAGAGGCTGCACTGCTCTGATGAAGAAAATGTTGGAAACTAAGGTTACGCATATGGTCAAGTTGGTGTATTCAATTAGTGCTTCAGTAAATAGAGAGGTTTCTGGGAATCAAGTTTAGTTAGCTAATGTCAGTGCAAGAGGTTTCATTTATCCACCCGGTTATATCTTAATAGAACCCTTGCCGTCCTTCTAAAATGACCGTTATGTATAACATGGCCAAAGTTAGGGCTTTAGAGGCAACTAGTAAGTATTTTCAAGAGGTTTACTGGAATGTAATAACCACTCTTGCTCTGTACTTAGTTGGGTGAGGAATTTAAGAGGCTTTTAGTCTGCTAAGTCCGCTCACGGAATAGATGAGATTATATCTATAATCTTAAAGGCTGCATTTTTTGTGTGTTCTATGCTTAGGCTTGTGATATTTAAATAAAAAGGTCAGGGGAGGATTTCAGGTGCCATTGTTAGTTGGATCCTCACTTTTGTAATTTATATTTGTAATTGGTATCTGTAAGTAAGCAGCCTTGAAGTTCTAATCCAGCACTATTATGTGTTATTCTACGTAAGTATATGAAACCTTGTATATCATTCTTTTGAACAACTGGCGATGATTAGCCAGCAAAATTACGAACTTCTAGAAGAATTTTACACGTTTGCTGATTGATTGTCCTCTGTGTCGTGGTTACAGTCTTCTGAGGAAACAAACTTGACGATTGAAGGTAGGCACAGAGTACAATGTGCATTTGATCAACTGAAGGTTGCAGCAAGTAAATTATTCAGCGGAATGCTGATAACATAGAAACATGATTATATGACAAGTAAGCCTTCTCTCCTTCTCTGTGGACATATCTCGACCACCGGTATTCATTTTTTGCTAGAGGTGCATCCTTATGATTGTCATGTTTAAATCTATTCATTGGATTTGCTTAGATGGGGCTTGATTAAAGGGAAGGGATAAATGCGAACTGCCCCAGTAACGTTTTTGACCAGACAAATTACCCGCTTCCTCTATTGACCTGCTATAAATTGCCCCAAATATTAGGATCATGGCATTTTACTTGGTCACATGACCTAAAATTGCAAGAAATGCCTAAAGTTGGCACGGGGCCACTTTAACGTGCAGCCCTGAGGCTGCCATTAGAGCTTGCCGGAAGCTCAGGCCAAGAATGAGTTAGACCAGTTCACCACCACGGCGACCTTTCCTATGGCCGGCAACCAAACACCATTTAGCATCAGACATTTATCCAAGCTCTAAGATGACCAACCCTAGCATAAGCCAGACTAACTTTGACAAATACAAGATTTTTAAGGCTTACTATTAGTTGATTTTTGCTATGACAGTAGTCGTGTTGTTAACTATGACTAGGGTCGTTCATGGACAAAGCCTGTATGGCCATTTACCGGCTATTGAGGGGGTGACCTGATTTAGGGACAAGAAACTCATGGTTACAATTCGAATCTTATTCTACAGATCTGATTTACAACTAAGAAACCCAAATGCCCCATTGTATTATTGAATTAGTGCTCTGCGCTAACCAATGCGAAATGGAATCCTCACGTCTCAGAGCCTCGAGCTTTTGGGTGCTGCAAAGGGCTTGTTGAGCGTCGGCAATAGGTGACCAGCCGAGGTAAGCTTGCCCTTGCATTGGGAAGGAGGAGGGGAGCTGCAAATAGGTTTAGACCATTCACATGTTTTTCTATGGTCAGTCAGACGTTTTAAACTATTTCGTTAATTACACACAGCTCTCTTGAGGTTTACCCATAAATACACCCGGCTCTGCCTATCTATTGAAATTACATTAACCTACAATGTTTTTCTTTTTCAGTTCACGGAATTGACAGAATTAAGAAAAAGATGCTGATACCCTTCGTACAAAAATAAAATTACCCACCTCAGCCCTTCGACCTCCCAACTTTGCTTCTTGCCTCCCACCTCTACCTTTTGCCTCCCTCTACCTCCCTCCTCTTATGACGGATTTAGATCATTTTGAAAATCATTGAGTTTTTGATCGTTCGAAATGTTTTGAAAATTTTCGTCGGTTGAATTCTTTAGAATCGTTTTGTAATTCTTTGTTAGTCCTTGTACGAACTTATTGAGCTCTTAAAAGCTCACCCTTCGTTTGATTCCCTTCTGCAGGTTTTGATCAACAATAGATTGCTCGGGAATGGGGTTTAGAGTTTGTGTGAGATTCCGGTGAGCCCACCACTATTGTATACTAAGACCTCTCTGCGGGTTGGTACTGTTAACTCATTCCATAAAAACTCGAGTTTGTAAAGAAGCGAAATCTTAATAGTTCAAGTCTAAGCAGTTTTGTAATATTCTATTTGAGGACTTTGAGTTAATGTCTAATTAGATGCTTTGAAGTACGTGTTAGTGAATAGGTCTGACAGATTTGATGTGTTCCGATAGGTTAACGCTTCGGAAGTTTAGAGCTGCATAGCTCCAGACTTTCGGGGGCGTTACAAAACTGCTAGCTCTCAGTCACACCACTGGCCCTGTAATCCAATCCCACCTACTGATCACCTGAAAGGAGACCAATAAGGGAGTGAGCCAAATGCCTAGTAAGGTCGCTAAACGGACCAATTTAAAAGGATATAAAATGTTTGAGAAACGAAATTGTAGACATACATAATTTTTTAATGGGAACAGATACATAAAAGAATTTTAGAATGTCAAACATATTTTTGTACTGAGATAGACACCAGGGAGCAATCCAGAATAAAGTCACACATGCAAACACCAACACGTAAAATGAGGTTCAGAAAATAAGATCGCGATCTCTAGCTCATCCTACTGAGTTAGCCTATATTCTAATCCACGTGAATAAGTCAGAAACATAACAGTCACATACACTGTGATATGGCCCATAGAATTACCTGCACTTGTTTTTAGTAAATTCGTTGAGACACCAGAAGTCACCTAGACAAGGTACACTAGTGACTCATACACTACATTTGAAATAAAGAGGACAGAAAGACAGATTCGACCTAAATCAATTACTATGGATTTGCATGAGTTAGAAAAATGCTTAAAAGATGTTGGAAGAACATTAGGGACATTAATAAACGACAAGTGATATGCGGCAGATTATCTAAAAGTAATCCTCGCATGGGCTATTGGACTGGAGTCATGGCCATGAATCTAATGAATAGTTCAACGAGGCCTCCATTTTTTTTCTTTCATGGGAACATCGGGGACATTAATCGTTATCTTGCAAATATAGACAATAAACTAATGAAGAAGGCAACAACACTATTAGAAAAGTGAAGGAGGTAAAGATTTCTTTTCTGCTTCATGGGAAAAATGTGATTAGAAAGGAAATAAGAAGGAAATCATGATTCAAAGTATGGATGGTGATGTCAACATGATCCAACAGAAGATAATAAAAAAAAGCCAACAATTGAAACTAGCCGTCCAACATTGTGGGTAATTGATAGGAATATAATAATTGCCCATTTCGATCTGATACATTGAGTATTACGTCGAAACAAACTTGCATTACAACGTCGAACATAAAAAATAAAATTGAGGATTGAATCATTAAACGGATGATTGACCCAACGTCGATTCAGATTTTCAAAAAGTAATCTCGTACCTTTGATCGCATAATTTAACCCAAAGTCTTGATCTTTTCATACAAATTGTATCAAAACCCTAATGTGAGAATACCTAAAATTTTCAATTAGAACTCTATTATTCACAATAGATTATGTGTTTCTTACCACATACCTAAATTTCAAAATAAAAAAACACTTACCTCAAGGTAATGATAGAAATCTCCAAAAATCTCTTCCTATAGATTCTCTAGAGGCTTTTTCTGAACTCTCTTGTGTTCCTATTAAATATATATTGTAGTCATCAGATACCGAAAGAAAAAAAGAAACATATATATATATATATATATATATATATATATATATACACACACACACACACACACACACACTTATATTCCCAAAACAATTATAAGTCTAAAATACCCATTACGTCCCGAAACTCTAATTTTTTTCTCTCTTTTTATTTATTTATTTTTTAAGCATTTAAATATGCTGGGTCTAACCTCCTCCACCACCCCCCCCCCCCAAAAATAAAAATAAAAATTTCGTCCTTGGAATCAAAATGTACCTGTGGCGCCAAAAAGGTGTAGATAAGTACGTCGCATATATTCTTCAGATTCCCAAGTGGCCTCCTTAATTTCATGGTTTTGCCGTAAAACCTTAACAAAGGGGATGACTTTCGTCCTTAACGCTTGATCACGATGATCAAGAATCTCAACTGGTTGCTCTTCGTAGGAAAGGTCCTCTTGCACTGATAAAGGCTCATATACCACAATGTGAGCCGGATCATAAATGTACTTCCTTATATTCGAAACATGAAAATGTTATGAATGTGCGAAAGTTCTGGCGGCAGTACAACTCTGTAAGCCACCGGACCGATCCTCTCCAAAATTTCAAATGGCCCAACAAACCTGGGGTTAAGCTTGCCCTTCTTACCGAAACGCATTACCCCCTTCCAAGGTGAAACCCTTAAAAACATGCGATCACCCACCTCAAATTCAAGTTCGCGACGACGGTGAGATGTAAAACAGCGCTGTCTATCCTGAGCTGCTTTAAGACGTTTTCAGATTAAATCAACTTTTAGAGTAGTCAATTGTACTAATTTTGGTCCCAATAACCATCTCTCTCCTACCTCATCCCAGCATAGTGGCATCCTGCACCTCCGTCCATACAACGCCTCAAATTGTGCCATCTTAATACTTGCCTGATAGCTAGTATTATAGGCAAATTAACTCAACTAAAGGTAAATGACTATGCCAATGCCACCGAGATCTAGTGTGCAAGCCCTTATCACATCCTCTAGTGTCTGAATGGTACATTTAGATTGTCCATCTGTCTGTGGGTGATAAGCGGTGTTGAAACAGAGATCGGTACCCATAGAATTTTGGAAACTCCTCCACACTTTTGACGTAAGATGTGGATCTCGATCTGACACTATAGATAATGGTACCCCATGCAACCTCACTATCTCATTAATATGTAATCTAACTAGCGCGGATAATTGAGTTGTATCTCAGATCGGAAGGAAATGTGCAGTTTTTGTCAACCTATCAACAATAACCCAAATAGTGTTAAAACCCTTGACTGTCCTCGGTAAGCCTTCCACAAAATTAGTTGTTACATGCTCCCACTTCCATTGCGGAACCTCAACTAGTTGAAGTGGTCTGCCAGACTTCTGATGCTCTGCTTTCACCCTCTGACAAACCAAACAGTGGGAGACAAACTCTGCTATATCTAACTTCATGTTGCTCCACCAAAAATGATCCTTAAGGTCATGATGCATCTTTGTTCCTCCTGGGTGAATAGAGAAACTAGAACTATGGGCCTCTGACAATATCTCCCTCCTCAAGTTCATATTAGTTGGGACACAAAGTCTCTTACGGAACCAGACTACACCATGCTCGGTGACTTTGAAATCAAACTGCTTTCCACTGTTAATGTTCCTAATAATGTGAGCTATATCAGAATCTTCATCTCGAGTTTCCTTGATCCTATTGATCAAGGTAGGTTGTACCCGTAATGCCGCCAAGTGCTCTCCACTATCTTGCGATCTGATCTCAAGATTCAAGTTCATCATGTTTTCCAACAGGTGTGATTGACAAGTGATCAGTGTTGTTAAGTTTCCAATTCTCTTCCTAATGAGTGCGTCGGCTACCACATTTGCCTTTCTAGGGTGATAATGAATGGTGCAGTCATAGTCTTTCAGAAGTTCCAACCACCGCCTTTGTCTCATGTTCAGCTCCTTCTGGATGAAAATATACATAAGACTTTTGTGGCCAGCATATATCTCACAAGTCTCACCATACAAATAGTGCCTCCATATCTTCAAAGCAAATATCACAGCTACTAACTCAAGATCATGGGCAAGGTAGTTTTGCTCGTAAGGCTTAAGCTGTCTAGAAGCATAGGCAATCACCTTACCATGCTGCATTAAAACACAACCTAAGTTTCTCTTTGAGGCATCACTATATGTCAGAAAACCTACAAAACTAGATGGCAAGGTCAATACAGGTGCAGACACCAACCTCTTCTTCAGTTCTTGAAAACTAGCCTCACACTCCTCACTCCAAACAAATCGGGTGTTCTTCTTAGTAAACTGAGTCAAAGACATAGCTATTCTCGAAAAACATTTTACAAATCGACGGTAATGACCTGCCAATTCCAAAAAGATTCGTACTTTAGTAGTAACAATGCTAGGCCTCTGCTAATCAGTCACCGCGCAATATTAGAGGGGTCAACGGTTATTCTATCCTTGGACACCACATATCCTAGAAATGTAACTTGCTCAAGCCAAAACTTGCATTTCTTAAACTTAGCATACAATTGATTATCCTTCAATGTCTGTAGGATAATTTTCAAGTGCTCATTATGCTCCTCCTCTGACTCGGAGTACACCAAAATGTCATTAATGAAAAGAATAACGAACTGATCCAAATACTGCCCAAACACACGATTCATTAGGTCCATAAAAGCAACAGTGGCATTAGTCAACCCGAAAGGCATCACTAAGAATTCGTAGTGACTGTAATGAGTCCTAAACGTGGTCTTTGCCACATCCTCTGCCTTAACTTTCAGCTGATGGTATCCATAACACATAGCTATCTTCAAGAAAAACCTTGCTCTGTGCAGTTGGTCAAACAAGTCATCTATGCGTAACAAAGGATATTTGTTGCTGATGGTGATCTTATTTAACTCACGGTAGTCAATGCAAAGCCTCAATGTGCGATCCTTCTTCTTGATGAACATGACAGGGGCACCCTAAGGTGACACGCTAGGGCGTATAAACCCCCTATCATTTCTATAGGTGTCATTCGATACAGAGCCTTGAAAATAGGTGCCGCACTAGGAACTAAGTCAATCGTGAATTCAACATCACAATCGATGGGTTTTCTTGGCAATTCCTCAGGAAACACCTCTGGGAATTTGTGTACCACCGGTATATCTGATATCTCGAGACCTCCATGATTAGTATCAAGGACATGTGCCATGTAACCCTCACAGCCGTTGCGAAGCAAGCAACGAGCCACAATAGCTGAGATAATAGACAACCCAGTAGGTTTTAAACCCCGAAACTCAAACTCAGATGAAGTAGATAGACAAAAATGGACTCGCTTCTCAAAGCAATCAACTAAGGCATGATAGGATGCCAACCAATCCATACCCAAAATCACGAATATCTAAAAGAACTAGATCTCAAGAAGGTCCCTATTACAAATGTGGATCTTATAATTCCTCACTACTGAGTTAACTACCACAAAATCCCCAATAGGAGTACCCACAGACAACTCACAGTCAAGAGACTGGGGTTTAAGCCCAAGGCAACGTGCAAAGGAAAGGGAAACAAAAGAGTATGTGGCACCAAAGTCAAATAATACATGTGCATCAATTGAATTAATCTAAATTATACCTGCTACCACATCCTTTGAACCTGATGCATCCTTAGCTGTCATGTTGAACACCCTGTCGGTAGTCCTAGGTTTCTGCCCTCCGACTGACTGACTGACTCGTACTCTGCCTTGAGCCCGAAGCTATACACCCTACAACAGAACCTTGTGGTCTAGATTGCCCTGATGCTGAAATAGAACAATCTCTAATATGGTGACCTTTCCGGTCAAACCTGAAACATGCTCATGTATCCCAATGGCAACTCTGGCCGCCATGTCGCTTATTGCACCTTTGAAAAAAAGGGTCAGAACCTGTAGATGGGGGCCTCTGAGCAAGTTCTTACAAGGATCTCTACTAAAATTACCCTGAGCATGAGCCTGACCCTGCTTCTGACCTTGGCCCCTCTGAGCAAAAGAAGTTGAGGAAAAAGGTTGTCTATGCTTCCCATTGCCTTGTGCCATGTGTGGCTGGGATAGCTCTAGGCGGTCTCTCTTACCTGCCTTGGTGTCTTTCCTCTCTCTCTCTATAGTCCCTTGCCCCAGCCTCAATAGTATGTCCACGCACTGAACATAGGTCTCAATCGGGACTAGAACAATGCGATGCCTAATACTAGGCTTAAGACCCCAAGTAGACATCTGTACTCTGTCCTTCTCATTTGCCACCAACTGCTTACCATAACGAGACAGATGTGTAAACTTAATCTCATACACCGTAAGAATCTCGTTCTCCCCTTGTCTCAAGTTGAGAAAATCATGATACATTTGTAGTTTTACACTCCTAAAGAAGTAGCGGTCGAAGAACAAAACCTTAAACTGATCCCATATCACCGCCTTACGTTATTTCGTCGTCTTACTATCCTTAATCATTTTCCACTAGTAATCTGCTTCCCCATCTAGCTTATACACTGTGAATTCTAAATTTTCCTTAGCACTGCAACCCATAGGCGTAAATACTTTCTCAAGTCAAGAAATTCACTTTTCTGCCACAATTAGGTCATCGGTACCCCCAAAAGGTTCTACATTCTTCTTGCCAAACTGCTCTAACAAGCTACGAGTCTGAGCCTGCCTGTGATTAGGATTCTATTATGGGTTAGGATGAGTCTATCGATTTAGCTGAGCTTGTTGGTTAGCCAGTAGCTGAGTCAGTTGAGTTTGCTGATTTGCTTGGATAGTCAAAAGATCTGGCGAATTCTGGTTCCCTGTGATGTTTTGATGCTCCATATTCCGATTGTTGGTGCACCTATTATTACGATTTCTTGCCATTACTACAAGAGAAAACTAGAATCAGATACCGACTAAGACAATAAACTTAAATTTACCGTCCTGCCCATCTCACAACCTATCTAATCCTAAGCAGGCGTCTACAGGAGTTTAAACCTATAGCTCTGATACCAACTGTAACGCCCCAAATTTTCGTAGCATTAGAATCAAATAAACAAAGTAAAAAAACCTCAAAATATATAAAAAAAACTCCCAAGTGGTCATTCAGAGCATCTAACAATCAATCCCAAAGTTACATCAATAAATGTCATAGTGGTCTAAAGCATTTATATAATCCAAATAACTCCGACACGGAGTTTTAAAATAAATTTGAAACAAATTCAATTTGTCTTAATTATTACATCTAAAAAATGCTGATATTAACTTTGAGATAAAAATCGCTAGCTCTCAGTCACACAACTAGCCCTGTGATCCAATCTCACCTATTGATCAGCTGAAAGGAGAAAATAAGGGAGTGAGCCAAATGCCCAATAAAGTCGCCCAACGGACCAATCAAAAAGGATACAAAATGTTTAAGAAACGAAATTGAGGACATACAGAATTTTTTAACGGAACAGATACATAAAAGAATTTTGGAATGCCAAATATATTTTTGTACCGAGACAGACACTAGGGAGCCATTCAAAATAAGGTCACACATGCAATCACTGACACGTAAAATGAGATTCAGAAAAAAAAAGTCGCGATCTCTAGCTCATCTCACTGAGCTAACCCACGTTCCAATCCACGTGAATAAGTCAGAAACATAACAGTCACACACACTGTGACATGACCCACATAATTACCGGCACTTGTTTTTAGTAAATTCGTCGAGACACCAGAAGTCACCTAGACGAGGTACACTAGTGAGTCATGTACACGACACTTGAAATAAAGAGGACAGAAAGACAAATTCGATGCAAATCAATTACTATGGATTTGCATGAGTTAGAAAAATGCTTAAAAAATGTTGCAAGAACATTATAGACATTAATAAACGACAAGTGATATGCGGCAGATTATCTAAAATTAATCCTCGCATGGGTTATTGGACTGGAGTCATGGCCATGAATCGAATGAAAAGTTCAATGAGCCCCCCCTCTTTTTCTTTCAATTCACATACACACGCCTCTGCCACACACTTTAACACATACTACTTTCTCAAATTAATTCTGTTCATACCTTATCTTGGCCAGACTCCCGAGGCCTGCTAAGGGACCCGCGTCGCGCGACACATCACCCAGTCAACGGTCAATTATTCAACGCCATAATCAGGTCAAGCGAATCCACTGACATCACCAATGCAACGAGATCAACACGGTCAAACCATTGGAAAAGGGGGTCGGCCACCCCTTCCCTAAGGGGGTCGGCCACCCCTTTCCTCAAGGGGTCAGCCACCCCCTTCCTAAAGGGGTCGGCCACCCCCTTCCTCAGGGGGTTGGCCACCCCATTCCTCAGGGGGTCACCAACCCCTTCCAAAAGGGGTCAGCCACCCCATTCCTCAGGGGGTCAGCCATCCCTTCCTAAAGGGGTCGGCCACCCCCTTCCTCAGGGGGTCGGCCGCCCCCTCCTTAAGGGGTCGGCCACCTCTTCCTTAAGGGGTCGGCCACCCCGTTCCTCAAAGGGGGTCGGCCACCCCTTCCCTAAGGGGGTCGGCCAGCCTTCTCCTTAAGGGGTCGGCCACCCCTTTGTTGTGAGGGGTCGACCACCCCTTCCTCGAGGGGGTCGACCACCCTTTTGCCTTGCAAGAGTCAATCCTCAACCCCGACATCATTCATCGCGCTCTCTAAAGTGCGCACTCGACACTAATGGTCACAACAATTGTCACCGACCGTACGCAATCGTCACAACGGCAGCACACTATCCCAAGTATTGCTCCGCGACGGTCGTCGCCGCGCCCTTGCGCCATGCTTATCATACGTGCCCCTAGCACCAGGTATTGCTCCGCGACAGTCGTCACCGCGCCCTTGCGCCATGTTTATCATACGTTCCCACGGCACCAAGTATTGCTCTGCGACAGTCGTCGTCGCGCCCTTGCGCCATGCTTATGATACGTGCCCCCGACACCAAGTATTGCTCCGCAACAGTCGTCGCCGCCCCTTTGCGCCATGCTTATCATACGTGCCCACGGCACCAAGTATTGCTCCCCGACAGTTGTCGCCGCGCCCTTGCGCCATGCTTATCATACGTGCCCACGACACCAAGTATTGCTCCGCAACAGTCGTCGCCGCGCCCTTGCGCCATGCTTATCATACGTGCCCTCGGCACCAAGTATTGCTCCGCGATAGTCGTCGCCGCGCCCTTGTGCCATGCTTATGATACGTGCCTTCGGCACCAAGTATTGCTCCCCGACAGTCGTCGCTGTGCCCTTGCGCCATGCTTATCATACGTGCCCAGGGCACCAAGTATTGCTCCGAAACAGTCGTCGCCGCGCCCTTGCGCCATGCTTACCATACGTGCCCGCGGCACCAAGTATTGCTCCACGACAGTCGTCGCCTCGCCCTTGCACCATGCTTATCAAACGTGCCCCCAGCACCAAGTATACCTTCGCGATAGTCGTCACTGCGCCCTTGCGCCACGCTGATGATATGTGCCCCCAGCACCAAGTATACCTCCACGACAATTGTCGCCGTGCCCATGCACCACAACCATGTTACAAGCCTCCAGGCATCACACCTGTTCACCACACCATGTGCCCCTGCCATGGACGTGGAACATGCTTCGACCCACTCTCGGAGTGTGCGGCATTCCGGGGGCTCTGTTTGTAATGCTCCGGCACGAGACCCCTTCTTGCGGCATGGGCTTAGCACCATCGCAGGCTCAATCAAACTACGGGATGGGCTTGAGGCCATCGCCGGCTCAATCAAACTACGGGATGGTCTTTGCGCCTTCGCGGGCTTAGAGCCATCACCGACTCAATCAAACCACAAGATGGGCTTGAGGCGATCGCCGGCTCAATCAAACTACGGGATGGGCTTCGCGCCTTTGCGGGCTTAGCGCCATCGCTGGCTAAATCAAACTACGGGATGGGCTTGAGGCCATTGCCGACTCAATCAAACTACGGGATGGGCTTTGCACCTTCGCGGGCTTAGCGCCATTGCCGGCTCAATCAAACTACGGGACGGGCTTCGTGCCGTCACCGGCTCGATCAAACTGCGGCATAGGCTTTGCGCCATCACGGGCTTAGCGTCATTGCCGACTCAATCACTGAGGGCTCTGGCCCTCACGGCAGGATGGGCTCGCAACCCTGGAGCCATCGTCGGTAGAACCTTGGAGCCATCAATATCACACTTACAGAGAGCTCCGATGTGAAGACTTTACCGCAGCGGACCCTAAGCACCAAGCGGCCACCATGGCCACTCATGTTACTCATGTTGCTGTTGATCGTCGACACCATCAGGGCAATGACCCATAGGTCACTCTGGGATGGGAGCAGGTCCTTGGAGGGCATCACGCCTAGTCCGCCTGGCAGTTGGTTACATGGGAAACCCTCACCACTGTCAGGTTCTCTGCGCGTCTCTCGACCCACCTTGTGGTATTTAGTAAGGGCTTGGACTAGAGACTGGGGCAACGGGCTACTCTGATCATGCTACTACAGCGTGATCTGTTTCCTCAGGCAGGCAGAGACATGCTGCGAGGGCAGGGCAACACAAACTTCGGGACCGGCAGTCCAACGGAGAATCAGTACTTTGGACCCCCTGGCGAAGTGTCGTTCCCAGAGGTGACACATGTCAACTTATGACGCATGCAAAATTTTGCCTATAAATAGTGGACTTTGGAGATTTTTCAAGGATCTTTTCTCAATTGAACTTTTCACTTTCTCTCTCTAAAAAGACATTTTCTCTAGAATTCTAGTGAGAGAAACATACTTGGACTCCCGTCTCTGACCCTCGACGCTGCATCCTTGACACGGACTGCCGACCGTCGACCATGTTCGTCATCACCCTGTCTGCGAAGTTCTGCCAACCCTCGCGACCTGTCTGGGGAGCCTTGCTCTAAGCCCTTACTCCGTCCTTGCTGTCTCCTACTCCGTCTACCTGGAAGCTGACTCAGACTGCATCCTTTGTGGCACCTCCACGTAGCAGCGAACCCGTTTTTTGCATCAACATTTTTGCGACTCCGCTTGGGAGGTGAGCATCGTGTTGCAGTCTGCTGCACTTAGGCACCATGCCTATGCAACGACGAGTTATGAGGGCTACCAGCCGGAGCCTCATCCATCCCGTGCAAGAAGAGGACCACCCGGTTGAGCAAGAAGGGACTAGTGCCCTGCATCCCCAAGGCCACCCCACATCTGACGTGCAAGTTGCAGTCAATGCGGCCATTCATCAGTTCACTCCTACTATATCCAGCATACAAGACTCGCAGGCCGCTCTCATGATCGCCATGAAGGAAATGCAAAGATCCATGCAGGCTATGGCCTCATAACAAGTCATTCCACCAGTCCAGCCCACAGGACCTAGGCCGTCCCCTGACGCCGCCCAGGCCCCAGTGTCCCGACCGCTGCCGCCTCAGCCTTCCATACCCCTGGCAGTGAGGCTCGCGACATCCTCCCTGCCTGTAGCTGGCACGCTGCATCCCGCGATGCCATCGCACAGACCGCAGTCGGATCTGGGACCAGTACTACAGCAAGTCTTCCCTGTTATTGCACCACAGCATCTACCGGCCAGAAGTTCTTCTGAAACTCATGAATCCATTGAGATGGAGCCTAACCCCTACCTAACAGAGCAACATCAAGCGACCAGCCAAGTGGTGGACATGTCTCACCCAACCACCCATGCTGCCGCACACGTGCCTACGGCAACACCTGCCCTGTATCATCCTCCTGCTCCCCCAACCTACCCAGTTGCATCGTCAGGGGGCTCGGGGGCTCGTGGAGCCCCGGCCAGCCATCAGCTGCTAGTTGGCCAGGAGGAGCCACTCCCTCAGTATGTCTCCAAAGCCGACTTTGATGCACTTCTCCGCTGGCTGTCACAGCAGTCTACACCCGGCTCGCTAGCGTGACTGACAGACCGCACGCTGTATGCCAACGAGATGGCCACAGTACCCTACCCGCTCAGATACAAGCAACCCACTTTCGTGCTCTTCAACGGGCATGAAAGCAACGCCCGTGAGCACTTGACAAGATTCGTTGGCTCATTGGAACAGTACGACCCGGGCGATAGTTTGAAGCTGAGGGAGTTTCACAAGTCCCTTACGGGCTTGGCATACCCTTGGTATCATCAGATCCCCGCAGGGACAGTCCATTCTTGGGATGAAATGGCCCAACTATTCTTGGACAAATTCCACTACGAAGCTGAACGCGTCACCATAGTGGACATCGCCAGCATACGCCAGAATCACGGTGAAGACTTAACCAAATACGTGCAACGCTTTCACCTTGAGTGCCTCGAGTGTGCAGATTTCAGCAAGGATGAGACATTGGTCCCCATATGCATAAAAAACATGAACGACATCTACCGGGTACACATTGAGAACTTGCAGTTGAAGTCTTGGGGGCATCTCAAAGAAGCGGCGCGACGTACTTACGAGACGGTCGGCCCTATCAAACCGTGGAGGACTCACACGCAAAATGTACTGTTGGCCTCGACGAACACACCTAGTGCTCAGCGCGACAGCAACAGCACTAACCAGAGCAATGTCAGCAATTACGCTGGCTCCAAGCGTTCGCTCCCAGATAGGGACCAACGCCCTGACAAACAAAGACAACAGGAGACTCCCCCTGCCTTTCCGTGCGATCTGAACACAGTGAAAGAACTCTTGACTGAATGGGTTGTTAATGATCGTAACTTCAGATTGCCACCTGTGCAGATCCCCGTCACAGACGAAGAAAGAACCCAGACCAACTACTGTCCCTTCCATCAAGCCATTGGCCATCCTCTTCAAAACTGCAACGCACTACGAACTATGTTTGCAAGAAAGGTCCGTCGGGTGAACTACAGTTATGAAAGAACAACGATGTGCGTAAGGACCCTTACCCGAACCATGGCAACAACAATCAAGGACATCAGGCACTCATGGCTGTTACTGACCACGTCGAAGCTTTAGTCCCTGAAGCCCCTACAGAGATCTCTCATATGGTCACACCTTGTATACCTTCCGCTCTTCAGCCAGCGTCCTCAGTCGGGCAGATGTCAAAGATTAAAAGATTTTTTGATGAAATGGGGTTCTCACCCATGACACAAACTTACCTCTCAAACTGTCTGATCGAGTTCACCACAGGCCTTGGTCCTGAATGCTCCGCTGCCCAAGCCAAACTCAGCCATGTCCCTTCTACCGCATTCGTTTTCTCGAACGAGGACTCGCCGCCAATTGAACACCACAACAGACCATTATACCTTGAATTTACCGTTAACGGCACAGGCACAGGCTTTCGTAGCGCCCTAGTAGACTGCGGCGCCTCAATCAACATCATACCTCTCATCACCCTACAACAAGCCGGCATACACCAAGGAAGATCATCTGCGACCCCGTCAAGATTACTGGCTTCGGGCAGGGCCCCCAGTCCACCCTCGGCCACATCACTGTCGACCTCATTGTGGGAACTGGTGGCCGGTCCTGAGGGACCTTGTGGCCAAAGACACCACTTTTCATGTGATAGACAGCGAGTCCTCCTTCCACCTTCTACTTGGACGACCTTGGATTCATGTTAACAAGGCTGTCCCCTCAACGTACCACCAATGTGTAAAACTGGTGGCCGGTCCTATGGGACACGAGGTAGCAATAACGATCCCCGTAACCAGGGCACCCTTTGAATGTGCCGAGTCTTACTTCGCCGAGGCCTCCTTCTTCACCGAGCTCGCCCCGGATGGTGAGAACGCCACTCACATCCATTCTACCAAATTGCCAGATTAGGATGAGCTGTGTGGGAACAAGCCTCCTAAGTCCAAGTCCGAATCCAAGAAAAGCGATAAGAACAAAGCGGCAGCTTCAGCGTCACCACCCGCGGTCTTGACCAATTATCCGCCTTCATCTTCCAAGTCCAAAAAGCACAAGCTTGAACCTACCTTCTGATGCATCATCAAAGACGGGAGAGTGATTTACCAATTATGACGGTGTATGAGGGTCCCAGGTGGTTCGTCATCTGATGGAAACGAAATGGTGCTGCATGGCAGAGCATTGCTCGCAACACCCCGAGCTTACTCCGGGCGCTGCACCACCCTGCTATGAAGACGACCCTCGACCACAGGCCAAAGATCTCGAAGAAATTAACCTGGCTGACCCGGGCGAGGAACCTCGATTGACATACATTGGCACGAAACTCACCCCGGGCCAAAGAGAGGAATTGGTTACCCTCCTCCGCGAATATCGCGATGTGTTGGCATGGAGTTACAACGAGATGCCTGGGTTGGATCTCGCCTTGGTGACGCACCATCTCAACATCGCTACCGGATTCAGCCCTGTCCGATAGCATCTGAGATCTTTCCGCCCCGAACTTGAATTAAAGATCAAGCAAGAGATTGAGCGACTTCTACAAGCCGGCTTCATCGAACCAATTACTCATCCCATATGGCTGGCCAATGTTGTCCCTATCCAAAAGAAAAGCGGCCAAGTCCGCGTTTGTATTGATTTCTGCGACTTGAATAAAGCGTGTCCCAAAGACGAGTTTCCACTGCCCAATATCGACATGCTTACGGAAGCTGCCGCCGGATACGAGACCTTGTCCTTCATGGGTGGCTTCGCCGGTTACAACCAAATTCGAATGAATTCGGATGACTACGCCAAGACAGCCTTTCGGACTCCAATGGGTAACTTTTATTGGAAAGTCATGCCCTTCGGTCTCAAGAACGCGGGTGCTACCTATCAGCGAGCCATGACTGCCATCTTTCATGACATGATACACCGTACCGTAGAGGACTACGTCGACGATCTTATTATCAAGTCCAAAAAGGAAAGTGATCATCTCACGGACCTACGAGCAGTCTTCGATCGTTATCGACAGTACAGCATGCAGATGAATCCGTTGAAATGTGCCTTCGGAGTCTCCTCTGACAAATTCCTCGACTTTTTGGTTAGTCGACAAGGGATCGACGTTGACCCTTCTAAAGCTGCTTCTATCCAAGAAATGCCCCCGCCTAAGAGCACCAGACAGTTGAAGAGCTTCCTCGGCAAGGTTTCCTACCTCTGACGATTTATCCCTGCCTTGGCCGAACTTATCGCGCCCTTTCGGCACTTGACGCACAAAAGCGCACCGTGGAGTTAGGAGGCACCCCAACAACAAGCATTCAAACAGATCAAGGCGATCGTCATGTCACCACAAACCATGGTCGTGCCCCAGGAGGGTGTTCCACTCTTGCTTTACTTAACCTCCACACCCAGGTCTGTGGGGGCCTTGTTGGCCCAAGAAGTAGACGGGGTGGAGCGTCCTGTTTATTACCTCAGCCGATCGATTAGGGGACCCGAGGCCAACTATTTTGAGCTTGAGAAGCATTGCTTCGCCTTGGTCTACGCCTCGCAAAAGTTCAGGCACTACTTTTTGTCGCACCAAATGTTGCTTGTCACCAAGGCTGATCCACTACGATACATGCTCACACGCCCTGCCTTGTCTGGACGACTTACCCGCTGGTTATTGCTGTTAGCCGAGTTTGGCCTGTCCATTAGAAACCCTACAGCTCTGCGAAGCAAAGCACTTGCCGATCTTCTGGCCTTCTTTCCGCGACAACACTGTGAACCGACTTCAGATCAATTACTGGGGGAGGAGACGGCCCTGATCTCCGACATAGATGACTTGTGGATAGAGTTCCCCTCCGGCAAGGGGGCACGGGTATAGTCCTTCGCAATCCACAGGGTGTTACCACATCCCTATCCTTCAAGCTTGCGTTCCCGGTATCCAATAATGAAGCTGAATATGAGGCCCTTGTCATCGGCCTCATGCTAGCTACCAATATGGGGGCTAAGTCATTATGCATAAAGGGGACTCAAACTTGATAATGAAACAGGCTAACGGAGAGTTCGCGGTCAAAGAGCCAGCCCTGGCACCTTATCGCGCCTTGGTACAACACTTGGAGGGAAGACTTGGCCATGTCCAATATGAACATCACAACAGGTGCTACAACCGACATGCAGACAGCTTGGCCACGATCGCATCAAAGATTGAGTTTGACGGTGAACAACAAATGCTAACCATCATCAGAAGAACCGCACCATGCACGGCGTTGAACCTAGTCCCAAAAGACACTACTGTCGGTGATTGGAGGCAGCTAATCGTTGACCAACTTAAGGCACCATCTCTTGCGTTCACCTCCACCCTCACGGGTTTCTTGATGTTGGGAGACGTCCTATACAAACAAAGTTCCAGAGGCACTCTGGCCAGATGCTTGGCCCTAGCGGAAGCAAGGCATAAACTACAACTCGGCCACCAGAAATGTTGTGGCCTCGACGGCCCCCCTCTATACCGTCATCTCCAGCCATGGGCCTCTTTTGGCAGTCCATGGCCATGGACGCTTCAGATGTACAACGGGATTGTTCAGAATGCCTGTATGTGCCGGATAGCGCGGAAGCACTTGTCATTAACGTTGAGGGCGACTAGTGTCAGCCTTTCCTGCAATACCTAACTCATGGGCTCCTACCGCCGGATTGCAGCTCGACACGATCTGTCAAGCGCCAATCGGTCAGAATTTTGTGACGGAAGGCAAATTATTTTGCAAAGGGTTTTCAGGGCGCACCCTACGCTGCTTACAAGGTGCCACGGCCGTGGAAGTGATCAATGAAGTGCACAATGGTGCTTGTGGGGAGCATCAGGGATCGCATAAGCTGTACGCAGAATTGCTAAGGTTAGGGTACTATTGGCCGACCATGGAATCTGACTCCATCACTCATGTCCAACATTGTCAGCCCTGCCAGAGACATGCTGACATGATGCATACCCCAACATCCAGTCTTCGTATGATCGTGGCCCCTTGGCCATTTCACTCTTGGGCTCTTGACCTTATAGGCCCCATACATCCGCCGTCAAAAGGCCTTATATGGATCATGGTCGCAACGGAGCATTTCACAAAGTGGGTTAGGCCATACCTCTGCGAAAAGCCACGGGAGGCGCTATTGCCAACTTCTTGCGTGATCACATCATCTGTCGTTTTGGCATCCCCAGATGCATCATCTCCGACAACGGCACGCCATTCATCAACCGGGATGTTCGGACTCTCAAGGAAACGCACGACATCAATCACACCTCATCAAGCCCTTACTATCCGCAAGGCAATGGTCAAGCTGAAGCCTCCAACAAAACCCTGTTATGCATTTTGTCACGCATGGTTCATGATGCTAGCGGCTCTTGGTCTGAAAAGCTAAGCCATGCCTTTTGGGCTTACAGAACTTCCAGACACACAGCTACGAAAGCCACACCCTTCTCCCTTGTTTACGGGGACGAGTGCATGGTACCCGCTGAGGTCGAGGTCACCTCGGCCCGACTAGCCCTCAGTAGCGGCCTGGGGGAGGAGGAAACCAGAATGATGGCCCTTGAAGGCTTGGATGAGAAAAGAGCCAACGCTATGTGCCGAATGAAGAAACACCACGAACAACTTGTCAAAGCCTACGAGAAGACTGTCAAACCGCGCTCCTTCGTGGAGGGCAACCTTGTCCTCCGAGCCTCCAAGCATGTGCAGGCCAACCTGTCAACCCCTAAGTTCACACCCAACTGGGAGGGGCCACTTGAAGTGCACACGGCCAGAAGCAACGGTTCCTATCTCCTGCTCGACCCAAACAACGGGCAGCTCACGGCCCCTGTCAATGGTCGCTACCTAAAGAAATACTATGCGTAGCCAGTTGTAGCATGTTCATCACAACCTCCCACACGCAGTTTAGAACACTTACACCTCATTTTATTGTATATAAGCGCATACCCTGACTTGTAACCCTTGTCGCTCATTACAAGTTCTTTTTTTGTGAAACAGCGTTTTGATCCGAGCATTATCCATACACAGTTTGTTCGTTGCACATATATTTATGCTTAGCCTGCCTCTTTTGCTCCTAGCCACTGAGCTGTTTGCCCTCGACGGGAAGGAGGGAACACCATTGGACAACCATTAGACATAAGACATTCGATAATCATAACAAAATAACAAGAGCGCAATGCACCCACAACAAATGACAATAGGGCAACACGCAACCATGTTTCATAACGCCAACAAGAAAATATATGTACATATAAAGTTTTTTTGTTGGCCACTATCGGGCTCGGTTTATACATCAAATCCGTCGTAAGTCCTACAGAAAACTAGATAACAACGCTGCTACCAGATCAGAGCTAAACGTCTCCTACGTGTGACGCTGATCCTGCAGCGTCGACCATCCTTCCTCGAGCTCAGCCTGTTGCCTCAGACGCTCAGCCTCTCGAACCTCCACATCAGCGCGCCGCCTCTGCAGGTCACTCAGCCGTCTCTGTAGCTCAGTCAGCTGCCTCTCTATCTCCGCCACCTCCCTGTCAATGACGGCCAACTCTCCGCTAATCTCTGACCGTTCCACCTCTAACCTTGTGCGCCGCCTCTCAAGTAGCACTTCCTCTATCCGTACTAAGGCCATCCTCTCCCCCATGGCACTGCCCTCGCTCCTCGACTTTAAGAAATCAGCCATCCAGTCCAGTTGCAACCCTAGAGAGGTGAATGGCGCAAACTCCGTCAGCGACCGTTCAATAAACGCCGTCGACCAGCCTGTCGTAGGAACACTAGCAAAGGGTAGCAACCACTCCACGAACCCTGCATACACCCACCTCTGCAGTACGAGGTTCTCTACAGTCACTCCCTCGAATGTCTGTGGGTACGGTGCCTTCACCAACTCCAACCGGCGTGCTGTCTCAGCGGGCAACTGGAGGCTCTCCCATGATACGACTTTGGCCTGCCCGCTCAACGATCCCTTGCTCGCCTCACCAACCACTGCACCACCCACCACTGCCGCAGGCCTCTCCCGCACTCCACCCGTCGCCTGTGCACCGACGGTCATCGAGTGCATTGCCATCAATGTCGCCCCCGCCTAGACAGCTGACCCCCACGACGTGTCTTACTGATGCCCCGTAACAGGCTGCGTCAGAATCACCGGCTCACGAGCACGGTGTGCCACCGCGGGCTCCAGTTCCACCAGGTCCTCCCGCTCAACCCTCACAGCCTCCGCATCTGTGCCTGTCCACCAGTAGCCGCTGGCATCAAACATCAGCGACTCGTCGACTGCTCCACCATACACATCCTCCACTCTCTCCATGACACCCGGCAGTGGGCTCACCTTGCCGCTCACGCTAGCCCCCAACGTATCAACCGCCTCCGGCTCACCCTCTCCAGCCGGCTCGTCTACTTCAACCGCCACCCCCTTTTCTGCCTAGTAGCCGCACCGAAGTCATCAACTCCATCCACCGTCTGCTCCTCGCACTCCTGTCAAAGGAACCGTCAGTACGTCAACTCTTTTATTGTGATTTTAATAACAAAGAATTAATCGAAAAGACAATGTAATGCAATGGTAACAGCTAGTCTTACCTTAACCGCTGGCTCCTCCGACTCCTCCCGCAGCCTCTTCGACCCTGCCAGGCGCGAACCTGAAGCACCTGCACTCGTCTGACGAGCACTCTCCATCATACTCACCTGAAGCGTCGACAGCGGCCCCTTACCGGCCCCTGGCACTCACGGTGACGGCATCGCTGGCTCTTTCCCTTGATCCTCCCCCGGAGCCTCATCCTCGGACCCTTCTCCCTCCTCGTCCGATTCCTTGCCTGGGTCTCTCTCAGAACCTCACCAGCACTCGCTGACACCAGCGCCAGCATGCCAGCCTGCCTTGCGGCTGTCATTGATATCAAACTCAATGCCTGATCACATGCAAACACGTCCACCAGTCGACGTGTGCCCGATAGCTGTGCCAGCCACTCCGCCTAACTCGCACGCAATTGCTCCCACCACTGCGCATACCCCACGGTCACTACCTCCCGCTACTGCTGTCCCTAGCCGCCTCCACTCTATCACCGGTGCTGGCCACTCACAGACTCTGTCATACCGTGTGTACCCAAACGCGGTCGTCATACTCCACGGGCCTTGGTATCCACACGACGGTTCCAAATCATAGCCGAACGCCAGCGACAGCAGATTTGGGCAATACCGAGCCACGAAATACAGGTTCTCCGCGGGCTTCCCACCATCGTTAGTCAGTACCAAAAGCCAACCCAAAAAATAAGCCACCAAGAGTACAACATCCGCCTGCACCAAGGACCCTCTCCTGGCCAAGTCCCTCGTCATCTCCTGTCCGTGCAACTAGGGGGCACACCGTACGACGAATGCATATCTCTGTACGGCCGTGCCAGGCACGCCTCGCGAGAATCTATAAATCGTGACAGCAGACAATCGGGCCTCTTGATGCCCGACCATGCAAATGCCCGTGATCCGCTACACCACACCGCCACCTCCTGTGATCTGCCGCTATGCGTCACCGTCCTCATCATCGGTACCGGATGCTGGCGCGGGAATCCTATCGGACGATAATTTGGAAAATACTCGTACAGGTACCGCTGTAGGAACATCCAGTCCACGTACGTAGCCACCTGATACCGCCCGTGCGACCGCTTCACGTCGTTCACCAGCTGATCTAGACGTAAGTATAGGGTGCCCAGATACACAGGGCCTAGCCCGACACGTCTCCCCTGCGCCATCCAAACCGCCAAGGGGATCACCCTCAGAGAAATGCCGTCCTTCGGCGTCCCCTCAAACACAAACCTGCAAGTAAACAGCAACTCATTATGCGCGAAATTAAATAAAATCACAAACATGAATGGGACCTATAGGAAGTACGATTCTCACCTCGACAGGAACATCGTCAGGAAAGCTACCATCTCGTACCGCTCGTCCTTGTGATACGGCCCCATCACAAAGTGAGCAGCAGTGCCCAATCTCTGCCCCGACCTCGCCTGCGCCGTGCCATAGAATAGTCGGAGCCATCCACCGTATGTCCCCTTCCGGTGCTTCTTCATCTCTGCTAAGATGTCCAGCAACTGCGTCTGCAACAAGCGGTCATCACCATTGAGCCGCGTCACACGTGCATCCAACTCGCCTTGCATCGACAGACCTGTCAACATCATCACGTCCAGCAGCGTGAGCCCGATCTTTCCGAACTCAGTCACAAAGGTGTCTGTCTAAGTGCTCCACCTCAATAGCAGCAAAGTCATCCCGGGCGTGTCTCTATACAACTCCAGACCTTTCCCCGTAATGTCCACCGCCAACAGCAACCCCAACCTCTGTAATAGCGTCTGCCAACGCGGCGTCTCCACCATGTGCTGACATCAGAAGTCCCATCCAATCGGCATCGCACCATGCCCCTTGAACACTATAGTGCCCAAGGTATATCCTCTCTCTCCACCAACAATCCTGGCACGTATCTCGGCGACATCACAAGTGCCTCCTCCTAGCTCGAAGTGCACACATATGGCGACAGTGCCCGTGGCTCCTCTCCCATCGACAGACCGCTCCACGGCACTTTAAAAGCTCTGTCAGCCACTCAGATGGCAAGCTCTCTCCATAATTCACGGTCAGGAACTTGCGTACCACTCCCCTCACTCCCAGCAGTGTGTTCTTCTTGTCTGGCCGAACCGTGTGACCTCACTCCACCGTCGTCAAATGTCAAAGGCACGACCGTTCACCACCCGACGCAACTCTGGCCTCATCTGTCGGTGGCGCGGCCACGGGTTCTATCTTCAGGACCCGCGATGGTAGTGATACACTAGCCGCCACACCCTGTGGCTTCGCGAACATCTTCTGCTAACCTTTCTTGGAACGGGCATCGGCTCAGTGGGCGCAGTCCTCGCTCTACCCAATGACCCCGATGACCCCCTCGTGGTCGACCCCCCTGGCAGGCCGACCCCTCGTGCGGCCGACCCCCCAGGTTGGCTGACCCCACGTGCGATCGACCCCTCTCCCCTTCCTCCTCCCTCTCTTCCTTCCCTTCCTCCTCTTTCCCCTGATGAGGCCAACCCCCTGGGCTGACCGACCCCTCATGGGGTAGGCCCCCCAGGCTGGCCGACCCCCCTCGCGGCTGACCCACTCCCCTTTTCCTCCTTCCTTCCTTCCTTCTTCCTCTCTCCTCTCCCTCTCGCCGACCCCCCTCGCGGCCGACCCACTCTCCCTTTCCTCCTTCCTTCCTTCTTCCTCTCTCCTCTCCCTCTTGTCACCTGAGCTGACCCCCTGGCTTCGCCGACCCCCATCACCGGCCAACCTCTGTTTTCGTACACATACGCGCCTTTCGCGCAACGCGCATCGCAATCCACCACGTTTTATGCGTGTGACGCCCGCTCAGGTTGCCCCTCCGTGCACGCCACATGCAGGGGGCTAATGTTCATACCCTATCCTGGCCAGACCCCCGAGGACCGCTAAAGGACCCGCGACGCGCGACACATCACCCAGTCAACGGTCAATTATTCAACGCCATAACCAGGTCAAGCGAGCATCCACTGACATCACCAATGCAGCAACATCAACACGGTCAAACCATTGGAAAAGGGGGTCGGCCACCCTTTACCTAAAGGGGTCGGCCACCCCTTCCCTAAGGGGGTCAGCCACCCCTTCCTTAAGGCGGTCGGCCACCCCCTTCCTAAAGGGGTCAGCCACCCCCTTCTTCAGGGGGTCGGCCACCGCATTCCTTAGGGGGTTGGGGGTCGGCCACCCCCTTCCTCAGGGGGTCGGTCACCCCTTCCTCAGGGGGTCGGCCACCCCTTCCTCACGGGGTCGGCCACCCCTTCCTTAAGGGGTCGACCACCTCTTTCTTAAGGGGTCGGCCACCCCTTTCCTCAAAGGGGGTCGGCCACCCCTTCCCTAAGGGGGTCGGCTAGCCTTCTTCTCAAGGGGTCGGCCACCCCTTCCTTGAGGGGGTCGGCCACCCTTTTGCCTTGCAAGAGTCACTCCTCAACCCCGACATCATTCATCGTGCTCTCTAAAGTGCGCACTTGACACTAATGGTCACAACAATCATCATCGACCGTGCGCAATCGTCACAACGACAGCACACTATCCCAAGTATTGCTTCGCGACGGTCGTCGCCGCGCCCTTACGCCATGCTTATCATACGTGCCCCCGGCACCAGGTATTGCTCTGCTACAGTCATCGCCGTGCCCTTGTGCCATTCTTATCATACGTGCCCACGGCACCAAGTATTGCTCCGCGACAGTCGTCGCCGCTCCCTTACGCCATGCTTATCATACGTGCCCCCGGCACCAAGTATTGCTCCGCGACAGTCGTCGTCGCGCCCTTGCGCCATGCTTATGATACGTGCCCCCAGCACCAAGTATAGCTCCGCGACAGTCTCGCCGCACCCTTGCGCCATGCTTACCATACGTGCCCTCGGCACCAAGTATTGCTCCGCGATAGTCGTCGCCGCGCCCTTGCGCCATGCTGATGATACGTGCCCCCGGCACCAAGTATACCTCCGCAACAATCGTCGCCGTGCCCATGCACCACAACCATGTTACAAGCCTCTGGGCATCACACCTGTTCACCACACCATGCACCCCTGCCATGGACGTGGACCATGCTTCGACCCACTCTCCGGAGTGTGCGGCATTCTGGGGGCTCCGTTCGTAATGCTCCGGCATGAGGACCCCTCCCTGTGGCATGGGCTGAGCGCCATCACGAGCTTAGCGTCATCGCCAACTCAATCAAACTACGGGATGGGTTTGAGGCCATCGCCGGCTCAATCAAACTATGGGATGGGCTTCGCGCCTTCGATGGCTTAATCCATCGCCGGCCCAATCAAACTACGGGATGGGCTTTGAGCCTTCGGGGGCTTAGTGCCATCGCCGGCTCAATTAAACTACGGGATGGGCTTGAGGCCACGCTGGCTGAATCAAACTACGGGATGGGCATCGCGCCTTCATGGGCTTAGCGCCATCGCCGGCTCAATCAAACTACGGGATGGGCTTGAGGCCATCGCCGGCTCAATCAAACTACCGGACGGGTTTCACGTCTTCGCGGGCTTAGCGCCATCCCCGGCTCAATCAAACTGTGGGACGGGCTTCGTGCCGTCACCAGCTCGATCAAACTGCGGTATTGGCTTAGCGCCATCACGAGCTTAGCGTCATCGCCAACTCAATCACCAGGGGCTCTGGCCCTCGCAGTAGGATGGGCTCGCAACCCTGGAGCCATCGTTGGCACAACCTTGGAGTCACCGACATCACACTTGCAGGGAGCTCCGACGTGAAGACTTCACCGCAGCGGACCCTAGGCACCAAGCGGCGACTATGGCCACTCATGTTACCATGTTGCTGTTGATCGTCGACACCACCAGGGCAATGACCCACGGGCCACTTCAAGACGGGAGCAGGTCCTTAGAGGGCATCGTGCCTAGTCCTCCTGGTAGTTGGTTACAGGGGCAACCCTCACCGCTGTCAGGTTCTCTGTGCGTCTCTCGAAGCACCTTGTGGGATTCAGTAAGAGCTTGGACTGCAGGCTGGGGCAACGGGCTACTCTGATCATGCTACTGCAGCGTGATCAGTCTTCTGAGGAGGGCAGAGAGATACTGCGAGGGTAGGGCAACACGAACTTGGGGACCGGCAGTCCAACGGAGAATCAGTACTTTGGACCCCCTGGCGACGTGTCGTTCCTAGGGGGTGACACATGTCAACTTATGACGCATGCATATTTTTGCCTATAAATAGTGGACTTTGGAGCTTTTTCAAGGATCTTTTCTCATTTGAACTTTTCATTTTCTCTCTCTAAAAAGTCATTCTCTCTAGAATTCTAGTGAGAGAAACATACTTGGACTCCCGTCTCTGACCCTCGACGCTGCATCCTTGACACGGACTGCCGACCGTCGACCATGTTCGTCATCACCCTGTCTGCGAAGTTCTGCCAACCCTCGCAACCTGTCTGGGGAGCCTTGCTCTCAGCCCTTACTCCGTTCTTGCTGTCTCCTACTCCGTCTACCTGGAAGCTGACTCAGACTGCATCCTTTGTGGCACCTTCACGTAGCAGCGAACCCTTTTTTCGCATCAACATTTTGGTGACTCTGCTGGGGAGGTGAGCATCGTGTTGCAGTCTGCTGCACTTAGGCATCATGCCTATGCAACGACGAGTTATGAGGGCTACCAGCCAGAGCCTCATCCATCCCATGCAAGAAGAGGACCACTCGGTTGAGCAAGAAGGGACTAGTGCCCTGGATCCCCAAGGCCACCCCACACCTGACGTGCAAGTTGCAGTTAATGCGGCCATTCAGCAGTTCACTCCTACTATAGCCAGCATACAAGACTCGCACACCACTCTCATGATCGCCATGAAGGAAATGCAAAGATCCATGTAGGCTATGGCCTCACAGCAAGTCATTCCACCAGTCCAGCCCACAGGACCCGGGTGTTTCGGTAAAGTCTTTAGCTTTAAGTTTTAATATTGTAATATAGGCTGTATTCTAATTAGTTGACTGTTCCATTTAGGTTAAAGCTAAGACTTCCGCTAGGATAAATTAACTGCGGATCCAGGTAAGGGATTATATTTGAACTCTGGGTAAGGACTTTCATCCGAACCCTTATTTTGGTAACTCCTACTCGTAAGTACTCCTTTGATTTACTTATGACTGATGGCAAATTCTGAAGTATGTATTGACATCATCATGTTATTACTCAGAAAACTTTAATATTGAACCTGAATCGATTATTTGGAAATCTTGTGATGCTTGCATGCTGAGCAAATTGACAATTATTGTATCCGTTCTTCCAAATTATTGTGCCTAAATTCAATAATTTTTTGCAATCGTTTTTCCTGTTTATTCATGAATTTTCTTCTGGAATTCTGAATGATGGCTTACATCAGTATGTTCTCGAATTTGATTCCGGTAATTTGACCTCATATTAATGCTCATTGATTTTGTTGATTTTTTTGTGTTGACCTAGGTATCCGTTCTGTGGGGAGGCGTTATAAGGCTGGTTTGAATCCTGCATGAAGCGTAGGCTAGTACCCAATGAGACTAGTATCTATTATGGTACATCATACATGTGTACACTACCACTTTGTCTGAGTGGCATTGTAATCGCCCAGGATCAACGTTGATTTTTGATTTTATCTGCACCATATGCACCTTGATTGTTACGGAAATGACTAAGAAAGTATTAGTGGTTTGGAATCCCTCGAGAAATCTTTGTTGTATTTTGGAAATGATCTTTTATTGATCGTTTTAGAACCCCTCGTGATTGTATTTGTCTATTTCGGTATTTATTTTTGATGAGTTTTGATCCTTTTGGAAATCATTGAGTTTTTGATCGTTCAAAGTGTTTTGAACATCATCGTCGTTTGGATTCTTTAGAATCATGTTGTAATATTTTTGTAGTCCTTGTACGACCTTACTGAGCTCTCAAAAGCTCACCCTTCGTTTAGATCCCTTCTGTAGGTGATGATCAGCTGTAGCATGTTCAGGAGTGGGTTAGAGTCTGTTTAAGATTCCAGTGAGCCACCATTACTGTGTGGTGAGACCCCTGCATGGGTCGATATTGTCAACTCGATCTATAAGGACTCGAGTTTGTAAAGAATCTTGATCTTAATAGTTTAAGAAGTTTGTTAATATTGTATGTGAAGAATTTGAGTTGATATTGGATTAAATGTTTTGACGTATGTGTTAGTAAACATCATTTGACAGGTTTGACTCAAGTGATAGGTTAACATCTGAGGAGTTTGGGGCGACGAAGCTCTAGATTTTCGGGTCGTTACATTTGGTATCAGAGCAATTCGGTCAGGTGGTATTAAGATTATAAGTATATGATTTTGTGGGCACAGAACCTAGTATATGTATATGATTATGTAGGCACGGACCCACAGAGTAATGGTAACACGATTCTGTAGAATGGTATTCTAGTTAACGAGAGCAGGGTAGGATGATGGTAGAGTTAAGAAGTCTGCCTTTGACTTGTCATTGTGTTGTTCTTTAGACATGTGTTAGAATAACTTTGATAGTTGTTAATTGCACCAGTATGGTACGCACTCATAGTTCTGGCAGTGGAGATAGTACGAAGGGCCTGGGTTTCCCGATAGATGAGATTCCAACAGATTTGCATAAGATGAGTTGGGATTCTTCCAGGTGTTGGAAAGATTTAACCAGATAATTTTTAGATTGGGCAATGTACTGTACGGAGGTTTGAACATTGTAGAGGGGCATCTCCATCTAATAGGGGAAACAACAAAGCCCCAGAACTAATAGTTATGATTCTAAACACTATGAAACCGATTCTGACTTTGATGACATAGAATCTGGAAACTGGCAGCAAGGAGTATCGCTATTTGGTTCAACTGCAACCATAACTTTGAGGCGGGGGTACCTTGGGTGAATCTATCAAATGAAATGCGATTAGCTATAGGAGGTTATCGGACCCTATAGAGGCAGTGAACTGGATTAGCAAAATTGAGGAAATTTTGAGCAACTGTAAGTGCAGTGACAAAGGATTATATTTGTTGTGTATAAACTGAGAGAGGAGGCCGACTAGTGGTGGAAAATGGTAGCGAAGAGTCCAACTCATTAACAATCAATTCATATCTCTTGGGAATGGTTTAGGGAATTACTTTGACTGGTATTTGTACGAGATTTACGAATAGATGTTATGGGAATTTGTTAGATGTGACGCAAGTAGATCAGGAATCAGTAGAAGAAATTGAAATGAGGATTTTGTTGCCTCGTGAGGTTTGCAATAAGGATGTTATTGCCGAGGCAGATAGCTGCCAGAAGTCTGAGTGGGGGCTTAGGCCTGGATTAAGGGATGAAGTGATTTCTGCTCGATTAACGAGATATATGGAATGTTTTTATTTGGCATGTGTTTTACAACAGTCTAAGTCTGACAATGAAGGAAGATATGTGTAAACACAGAGCGGATAGAAGAGAGATAAATAAGAATTTTTCTTGAACTGATTTGTAGGAGCTGACAGGGGTCGGCAATTTTTACAATCGGCACAACACGGTTGGGGCAGAATTAGGGATTCTGACCCACTTTGATTCGGTGATATTGTGATCAGGACAGAGTTTTGAAATTCGATTGTGGCATGATATGGGATTTATGGGAGCGCAAGGTATAGGCGTTCGATCAGTTTAGAGTAGTAGAGTTGAACCATTGCAGAGTTTTGAAGTTTGACCTGCCTAGAGTACTGGTCAGGGTGGTGGGTCAGCTTTTTCGGTCGTCGCATGTGTCATACGTGGGAGAAGTCAGAGTGGTAAGTTATGTAATAAATTGACCGGATGATGTGTTAGGCACGGCGGTGTGGAGCATTTAGTTCAAAACTGTTTGCTTGTGAGAAATAATTTGTGACATACCTACAGCTAGTGTAACAACGAGCAGCGTTCCTCGGCAGGAAAAGAAGGTCAGTAGGGGCTGAGGCCCAGAATATTAGTTAGAGTTTGTTTAATGTCTGCTTAGGATGTTGTCACACCCAACGACATAGTGTCAGTTACACCACATGTTAACCCATTAGACGTTCGTATATTACTTAATTCTGCTTAGGAGTTTGTTTAGTGTCAGTTGCATCCATTACTTTGGCACAGTGATTAAGGGTGGAGGTTTGTCCTTAGGAACTGATCTTGGGACAGGCATCTTGTTGGGAGAACCTTTGATTGTTTCTACGGTTTTCGGTGGCTATACTGTCTATGTTGCGGGTAGAGATCTTCCTCTAGATCTCATCCTATTTGCTGTTTGAGGTTTGATATCATGCGAGGCATGAATTGATTACACTCTAATCACGTATCTGTAAGTTGTTAGGGGAAGACCTAGTAGTGTTTGGAAGTTCATAAGGTATGAATAATGGTTAAGTTAGTGATTCGAATGATGTGTGAGAATGAAGTTGTCGGGAAATGATTGTTGTTAAGACTGAGAATTAATTGGGGAATATGGTAGGAAATTTGAAATTCCATCGTGTCAGTTGTTCGTTCTTTTGTCTGTTGAATTCAAGGACGACTTAATTGAATATCAGCTTACATTGAGACATCAGAGAAGATGTCATTCATGTTGAGTCGTCTTATTCCTTTTTGGGATATTTATCTGTCATTTCGAATCTATTTGGACTTGATAGGGTAATATCTGACCCACTAGCCATGGGAAAGCTACGAATCTTATTAAGGACCAATTACTCCTTCCAATTTGGTGTTCCGAGTCGTTGGGTTGACTTTACTTCGCCAGACCTATATCATCATTTTTCTATCCATTGTTTCTTCCGGAATGTCATAGAATTTTGTTGTGAACCCTGAGAGCCAATATGCATGATTTTTATTAAAGATTTTTGTGTTTTGATTGCCTGATTACAATTATTGTTATAATTATTTGCATAGTTTCACCTACCTGGATCTGAGGTTAGGTAGATTCCTAAACTTCTGATAATCTGTGAACGATAATAGACTCTGAGAACGCGGATTAAGTTTAGATAAGCTATTCAATGATTCGGTATAAGGTTAAGGTTGAGATCTGGGCTGAATACATGATGATAGACCTTACGTTCCTTGCTTTTGGGAACTGAAGGGTTTTAAATTTTAACTGAAACAGATGATTGAAGGATGAGACAATAGATTTTTGGTAAATAATATGACTGTCAGACATAATGCCTAATACTCTAGTGAAAATGAATACATAGGCATCCAGAATCATGGGCTGCGCTATGTGAGGAGAACACATCTCTCAGTGACAAATTCGATAATAGTTTGGACCTGTTGTTTTGAAATGTTAGAGTGCACAGTGAAAGCCTAGTGGCTACAACTTTTGTTGTCTATTGTGAGGTGTAAGTGCTTATAGCGACAGACATTTCCATCGCTAAAAGTCCGTTATCTGTTGGCAAAGAGTTTTAGCGACGGACACCTCTACGCTAAAACTCCGTTACCTACAGGGTCTCTAAAAGTTTTGCGATGGAAATTTTCAATCCGTCGCCTAAAGTCTACCTTCAACGACGGACGTAAAATACAATTTGTGACTGATTTTCCGTCACTAATTCTATTTTCCATATTTTAATTTATTTTTTGATAATAATTTATTACATAAAATATTTAGTGATGAAATTTAGTCGCTAAACATTTGTCATTTAAAACTTTAGCAACAAAATTTTCGTATCTAAAAGTTGTTCCTTTAAGTTAGACTTTTACCGAAGGAATGAAGTTCGTTGCTTAAAGTCAAACTAATTTTAATTTTTTAATAGCTAAACTTGTAATCACAATCCATCAAATCACAGTCCGAAAATTCACAATCTGACAATAATAATCCAACAATCACAATCTAACAATAAACTGTATATAAAATTCAAGAGGGCAGGGGAGTGGGGGTACATTAATAGAGTAGGGGAGGGGAGTACAAGTGGGGGGGGGGGTGTAGGAGCATGGGAGCTAGGTAGAAAGAGGTAGGAGGGGGAAGGGCTGATCAGGGTTTGGCGAGTCCCTGATCTGATGGGTCCTGTTAATCATCCTCGTCCCCGGGACACTGTGATCCGGATCAGGCTCGGCATGCCCAGCAGCAGTGCCTTGCATGTAAAGGCACAGACACATTTATTTTGATAGCAATCGTATGTAGTGTTCACTAATTAAACGTATATAGTGGTTGTACTTGATTATGCACCGTGATCATCCTATAAACCTCCGCAGCAATACGACGGACCTCATCCTTACGTAACGACGAGCGCTTCATGGTCAGTTTCTGCGTCTGTGGAGATGCAGCGGGGGGTGGGGACGCTCCTATCACGGCACATGCAATCATACCAGGGAGGCTGAGTACGTGGCATAATTAAAACTGATTAACCCTAATTAAACTCTAGTTTAGAGTAATTATTCCTAAAAAACCAAACTAACTCTGATTACCCTAATTAAAATTGATTAACCCTAATTTACTGTTAATTTAATCTTTAATTAGCCCTAATCACCGCTGATTAACCTAATTAAACCCTGATTGTCATGATAAATCATAGACAAACCCTAATTAGACCTAATTAGGATAGTTAGCTGTAATATGCTCTAAGTAGGCTCAATTAGCCCTAAGTAACTCGAATTAGCCTGAATTAATCCCTGAATAACACAAATTGAGTTTAAATAAACGCAATTAACTATAATCAACTCTAAATAGCTCGAATTACCCTAATTGCCCCTAATTAATGGATTAACTTGGCATGTTCACATTAATTAGCTATTATCTATTTAAGTTCGGTACAAAATCATTTGATTATAGTGAACTTGAGCAGAGAAAATCATCATTCCTAAATCCTTTAATATCTAAGGATCCACAAAATCAGGATTCTCAAGCAAACCCGGTGCTTTTGGTTGGTATGTAATGGACTCAAAAAATTCCCTTAGCTCGTCATGTTGAACCATCTCGTCTGGGATCTTATCTTCCAGGACTTCAAATAACATTTTTGGCTCGCAACTCTCCATGTCTGTAGAAGAGAAGACCTTCTGAGACAAAAGATCTTTCTCAGCCTTTCGAGGACATTTTCTGCCCTCCATTGTTCCTGAGGTAATTAGATGGTAAATATACACAATTTTCTTTAAACCGATCCTGTATGCCCAACATATGGCTTGCCTTTCAACTGATGGATTGCAACCAATATGAAGCAACACAAATTTCGACGGCAAGCCATATGTCGAGAGTTGTTTTGCTTGATATTGGTTGAAACCCATCAGTTGAAAGGCAAGCCATATGTCGGGCATGCAGGATTGGTCAGACTAAAACTGTGTATATATATACCATCTAATTACCTTAAGAACAATGGAGGGCAGAAAATGTACCTTTTCTCTCACAAAGTCTTCTGTTCTGCAGACATGGAAAGTTGAGAGCAAAAGTGTCATCTGAAGTCTCGGAAGATAAGATCTTAGACGAGATGGTTCAACATGATGCGCTAAGGAAAATTTTTGAGTCCATAACTTACCAACCAAAAGCTCCGGGTTTACTTGAGAATCCTAATTTGGTGGGTCGTTAAATATTAAAGGATTAAAGAATGATGATTTAATTTCTCTGCTGAAGTTCACTATAACCAAATGATTTTGTATTGAACCCAAATACATAATAGCTAATTAAAGTAAAAATGCTGAGTTAATATATTAATTAGGGGCAATTAGGGTAATTCGAGCTATTTGATTATAATGATAAAAATAACAATATAATACGTATAATATAACAATAACAATATAATACGTACAATATAATACATACAATATAATACAATATAACAATAACTTGTGATTATAATGATTAAAGCAATGGCGGTGGGCGGCGGTGGGCCGCGGTAGTGAATGGCAGATCTGCAAGCGGTAGGAGTGTTGATGCAGCAGTGGCAGGCCACGATAGTGGTGTCTTCTCTTTTAGGCAGTGGTGGTGTGGCCGGAGATGCTGGCGATGATGACGGTGGCAGGGATGGACAGGCGACGAGGACGGTGGCGGTGGACGGAGGACGATGGTAGGGATGGGGACAACATACCATCGCTAAAAATGCCGTTGTTAAAAGTCATTTTTAAAAATTTTGAAATGAGTTTTAAACGTTTGTCACGTTAAACAAAAACTTTAGCGACGACTTTGTATCGAGGGAACTTTTCCGTCGCTGAAAGATACTTTTAGCAATGGAATGTGTTCCGTCGCCACAACTCCGTGGTTAAATTTTTTTAAAAAACATTTGATCGAAAATAGAAAATTAGGAAAAAAATTTAGCGACAGTTATTTTGTCTGTAAAAGTCCAACGTGAATATCCGTTGCTAAACATTTTTACTAGCGGATAATTTTTTTCGGTAAAAATTGTTACTAACGGATCTTTAACAATGGTTTAGTCAGTCGCTAAAAGTACATTTTAGCGACGGATTGCTGCGTCGCTAAAAATCCGTCGCTAAAGACTGTTTTTCTTGTAGTGTGAATTTGTTACCCTACCCATGTTAGCCTTGGTAAACCGTAGGTCACGTGTGACCATTGTCTAGTAGTTTAGTATGCCTTGATCATAGAGTTGAGCTTACAGTCATAAGTAAATTGTGCAACTGATGGGATCTCTAGTGTAGTATCAACATAAGATAGGGGAAGTCCGTTGTATTAGAGCTTGACCTAATCTGTTGATATGTGCAAAATTTGGAGCAGTATAGATTCTGCTCAGTGAGATTTGTACCTATTAAGTTAGCATTTGTGAAGTTCTAGAATAGTTAGAGTGAAGTGATTTTCAGACAGGGTTTCAGTTTAGTATTATGATGTGGATTAAAACTGTTGCTCTGGGTATTCATAGGACAAAAATCTGGGTGCGGAAGTCAGAGGTAACTTAGCTACTACAAGACAGTTATCAGAGTTCTGCAACAGAAGCATGATATGTAGATGTGATAAGATATCCAAGAGCAAATGTCGAGGACGAAATTCTTTTAAGGTAGGGAGAATGTAATACCCCGAACTATGGGAGTGGGTTAAAATAATTATCGGAGACCCAAAAAATAAATGGGCGTTAAATTTGAGTAATTCTGGGGGTAGTAGTAGAGTGTTGAAGCTTAAAAGAATTTTGGGGCAAAAATATAATTTTTGAAAATTTTGGGGTTATTTAGTAATTTTGAAAATTTGAAGGGACATTTTGCAAATTTTAAAAATTTGTACCTAGGTGTCAATTTCTTGGAGAAATTTTCTTAGTTGATGCCACCTCCTCCTTGTTATTTGATGACTCATGACATTTAAATTGTAAATTAAGGTTATGATTTACAACAAAAGAAAAGGAAGTTTGGGATGAAAGAAGAAGAACAAACAAAAAAAAATAGTAACATAAAACGGGAACAAAGAACAGAGGGGGAATGGAAAAAATGGAAAACAGAGAAGAGAACCAGCTTCGGACAAGGGGGAAAAGGGAGAATTTGAAGGATAATTCCAAGGGTAATACTTTTCCTCCTAGTGTGTGATTTCCTTTTTCTGTGTGTGTTTCAAAACTGTGATAGTATGTGTTTTGTAGTGTGGGGGTGCCTTCGGGTGTGGATTCACGAGAGGGAATTAGAAGTTTATGTATATGTATGTCTGTAATATAGAGGATTGGTTGATGTATGTGAGTTTTTGGGGGCTGATGACTGTGGTGTAGCTCGGCAGAGGGGACCACGACTGGGTGTGTGCGTGTTCTCAAGTGTGTGTTTGTGTGTCATGGGTGTGATTGTGTGTGTGGATTATGTGTTTGATTGTGTGTTAGTGTGTGTTTTACAAGTGATATAATGTATACGTAATGCTTGTAGTATATGTGTATTGCTAACCTATTCTGGTCACACCCAAGGGCCCACCAGAGGTCCCATTTTTTGCATGACATGTCACCTATTCAACGGTTAACTTTTCACCGTCGACATGTCACCCAGTCAACGGTCAAATTTTCAATGCTGTCAAACTGGTCAAAACGTACACGCACGCGCAAGTTACGTGAATTGTTTTTGTTGACTTTCTGGGCTACTAAACTTATCTTATCGCCAATGCAACACATCAACGACACCAACACTTAGAAAATCTACGAGAACGCGGCATGCCTTCCCCTAAGGGGGTCGGCCACCTCCCTTAAAAGGGGGTCGGCCACCCCCTTAAGAGGGGTCGGCCACACCCTCTGAAAGGGGGGTCGGCCACCTCCTTAAAGAGGGGCTCGGCCCCTCCTTCAAGGAGGGGCTCGGCCACCTTCCTGAAAAAGGGGGTCGGCCACCCTGATCCCAGGGAGTCGCTGACGCTTCTTTTTTGCTCCTCATTCGCGCACAACGGTCTCTAACGCTCACTCATCACTGTGAAAGCATGGTGCCCTTTGTCGCCCGTATATCATCGCCGCAATGACCGTCGCCCGCGAGCCGGCTTCCCGACTCGTCTCCAGCAAGCCGTCTTCACGACCTTTGTCGCCCGCGTCCTCGAGATCACCCCGCGACCCCGTCGCCCGGACATCGCTTCGCGACCCTCGTCGCCCACTCACTCTGCCGCGCCCTTGCGCAGCACCACTGATGCAGCCGTGTCCCCGGGCTCTCTGTCACTCTACGGTGCCCTCGGCACAACTCACTTCACCAGGCCCGTGAGCCACGTCTATGACATGTGCTCCGGTACTAGGTATGGTCTTGCGACAGTCGTCGCAGCGCCCATGCGCCACTTCCATGGCATGTGCCCCAGCACCAGGTATGGTCTCGCGATGTTCGTCACTGCGCCCGTGCGCAATCTTCACGACGCGTGCCTCCGGCACCAAGTATTGCTCCACGACAGTCGTCGCCGCGCCCTTGCGCCATTCTCACGACGCGTGCCTTCGGCACCAAGTATTGCTCCGCGACAGTCGTCGTTGCGCCCTTGCGCAATTCTCATGACGCGTGCCTCCGGTACCAAGTATTGCCCCGCGACAGTCGTCGCTGTGCCCGTGCGCCACAATCAATGTCTCGTGTTGTAGGCACTGCACCCATGCGCCACAATCATGTTGTATGCTTACGGGATGGGCTCACAGCCTTGAAGCCATCGCCGTCACAATCACAGGGGGGCTCCCGCCCTCACAGCAAGATGGACTCTCAACCTTATAGTCATCGCAGCCACGGGATGGGCTCACAACCTTATAGCCATCGCCGTCACAATCACAGGGGGGCTATGGCCCTCACAGCGGGATAGACTCTTGACCTTATAGTCATCGCCGCCACGGGATGGGCTCACAACCTTAAAGCCATCGCCATCATAATCACAGGGGGCTACGGCCCTCACAGCGGGATGGACTCTCAACCTTATAGTCATCGCCGCCATGGGATGGGCTCACAACCTTAAAGCCATCACCGTCACAATCACAGGGGGGCTCCGGCCCTCATAGCGGGATGGACTCTAAACCTTATAGTCATTGCCGCCACGGGATGGGCTCACGACCTTAAAGCCATCGCCGTCACAATCACAGGGGGGCTCCGGCCCTCACAGCGGGATGGACTCTCAACCTTATAGTCATCGCCGCCACGGGATGGGCTCACAACCTCAAAGCCATCGCAGTCTTTATTTTGGGGGGCTCCGTTCGTAGTGCTCCGGCACGAGGACCCTTCGCAACGGGATAGGTGACTCCTCCGGGACACTGTCTCCGCCAGGGTGCCTGCGTGACTGGCCTACGTGCTCTGGCACTGGGGGCTCGCGTCGGCACCCCTAAGGACTATGACACCCGGGTCACTCCGAGATGGGAGCAGGTCTTTGGAAGGGCATCCCCCTAGTCCACCTGGTAGCTGGGCGGCGGGTCTTCCCCACCGCTGCCAGGCCTGTGGGATTCAGTAAGGGCTTGGACCGGTGGCTGGGGCAACGGGCTTACTCTGATCACTCCATCATGGTGTTTTCAGTCTTCTCAGACAGGTAGAGAGACGCTGTGTGGGGCAAGGCAGTGCGAATTCGAGAACTGGCAGTCCAATGGAGAACCGATATTTATGGACCCCCTAGTGACCTGTCACTGCCAGGGGTGACACATGTCAGCTAGTGACACATTGATGACACTGGCACACTTTGCCCTATAAATAGGGGACCTTGGATTTCATAAAAAAAGACTCTCTCATTTGTCATTTTCACTTTCTCTCTCTAAAACTCATTCTCTCTGGAATTCTAGAGAGAGAAATACATTCGGACACCTGACATCGGACTCTTGACACTGCACCCTTGACATTGACCTTAGCTTGCACTGTCGGTCGCCAGCTCTATTCGCCTTCGCCTTGCCTGCGCAGCACTGCCACCCCTCATGGCTTATCTGGGGAGCCTTGCCCTCAGCCCTTACTCCGTCCTTGCTGTCTCTCATTTTGCACTCTTGGAAGCTGACTCGGACTGCAACCTTTGTGGCACCTCCACGTAGGCACGAACCCACATTCCCTGGCAACATTTTGGCGACTCCGCTGGGGATGTGAGCATCGTACTGCAGTCTGCCTGTACGCTACACTTAGGCACCATGCCTCCGTGACGAAGAGTTACGAGGGCTACCAGCCAAGGCCTCATCCACACCGTGCAGCAGGAGCATCAACTCGGTGAACAAGAAGGGACTAGCGCCATGCGCCCCCAAGACCAGCCACTAGCCGTCACGGCTGACATACAAGTTGCAGTCAATGCAGCCATCCAACAGTTCACTCCCGCTATAGCCAACCTTCAGAACTCGCAAGCTACTCTTATGACAGTCATCATGGAAATGCAAAAATCCATGTAGGCGATAGTCCCCCAACAAACCCTTGCACATGTTCAACACCACGGACCTAAGTTGGCTCTTGACACCGCTCAGGCCCCAGTGCCGCAACCACCGCCGCCACAATCATCTAGACCTTTGGCGGTAGGACTTGCGACATATTTGCCTCCTACAGCTGATGTGCTGTGTCCTGCCAGGCCATCACGAAGACCTCAGGCAGACCTTGGACCCGTACTGCAACAGATTCACCCTGTCACTGTCCAACAGCCCATGCCAACACGAGGTTCATCTAAAACTCATGACTCCATCGAGATGGAACCTAATCCTTATCCACCTGAGCAGCAGCAGATCGCCGGCCAAGCGATGGGCATGTCTCGCCAACCCACACACCCCCCTGCACAGCTGCCCTTGCCGCCCCCTGTACTATACCAACCCTCCCATGTTCCCATTCATCATGCCGCATCGTCTGGGGGCTCAGGGGCTCGTGATACACCAGGCAGTCATCACCCCTTGACCGGCAATGAAGCACCATCCTCCAACTATGTTACTCAGTCAGACCTGAAAGCTCTTGCCCATCGCCTGTAGAGGAATTCAGAACCAGACTCTTCAACACGGTTGACTGGACACGCCCCGTATGCCAATGATATCGCCATCACACCCTACCCCCTCAAGTACAGGCAACCAATTTTTGCTCTTCAACGGTTGTGAGGGCAACACCCGTGAGCACTTGACAAAGTTCGCAGGCTCCTTGGAGCAGTATGGTACAGGAGACGGCTTAAAGTTGAGAGAATTCCACAAATCCCTTACAGGCTTGGCTTACACTTGGTATCACCAGATCCCCGTAGGACCGTCCACACCTGGAACGACATGGTCCAGCTATTTTTAGACAAGTTCCATTACGAGACCGAACGCGTGACTGTTGTTGATATTGCTGGCGTTCGCCAGAATCAAGGAGAAGACTTGAATACATACGTACATCGTTTCCATCTCAAATGCCTTGAGTGCAAGGATTTCAGCAAAGACGAAACGTTAGTTCCCATATGCATAAAAAATATGATTGACATCTACCGAGTGCACATCGAGAATCTACAGTTGAGGTCATGGGGACACCTCAAGGAAACAGCCCGATGAACTTACGAGACGGTTGGTCCTGTCAAGTTATGGAAGCCTCGACCGCAAAATACACTATTGGCCTCGACAGACACACCCATCACTCGGCGTAGCAACAACAACACCACTACCAACAACAACAACTACGCAGGCTTCAAGAGTCAATTTCCAGATGGGGACTGAGGCTCTGACAAGCGGAGGCAACAGGGGCCTGCACCCGACTATCCATGTGATCTGAATACAGTGAAGGAACTTTTGGCAGAATGGGTGGCACATGACAAGAATTTCCAACTGCCACCAATGCGGACCAACGTCACGGACGAAGAAAAAACCCGACCCAACTACTGTTCCTTCCATCGAGCCCTCGGCCATTCTCTCGAAAACTACAATGCGCTGCGAACTATCTTTGCAAGGAAGGTTGCGTCAGGTGACCTACAGCTACGGAAGAATAACGATGTACGCAAGGATCCCTACCCCCCGCATCGCAACAACAATAGGGAGCATCAGGTCCTCACGGTTGTCACTGACCACGTCGAGCCTGCAATCCCCAAAGTCCCAGCAGAGCCCGTACCAACGGCCATGCCTCCTCCAGCTAATCAGCCAATGCCTTCCTTTGGGCAGGTGTCAAAGATCAAAAGTTTTTTTGATGAAATGGGGTTTTCACCCGTTTCTCGGTCTTACCTTTCCAATTGCCTGATTGAGGTCACCACTGGCCTCGGGCCCGAATGCTTTGCCGCTCAGGCTGAATTGCGTCACATCCCTTCCACGGCCTTAGTCTTCTCAGACGAAGACTCACCACCGGTCGAGCATCATAATCGGCCCCTGTTTTTAGAATGTACTATTAATGGCACAGGCTTCCGTCATGCCTTGGTTGACTGCGGCGCCTCGATCAACATTATACCTCTCATCACCTTGCAACAGGCCGGCATTCCCCCAAGAAAGATCATTCGCGTCCCAGTCAAAATCACTGGCTTTGGACAGGGTCCCCAGTCGACCCTTGGCCACATCACTGTCGACCTCATGGTCGGAACTGTCCGTCGCGACACTACTTTTCACGTAATAGACAGCGAGTCAAACCTTCTGCTTAGGCGACCATGGATTCATGTTAACAAGGACGTTCCCTCGACATACCACCAGTGTGTGAAACTGGTTACCAGTCCTGCAGGGCATGAGGTAGCAATGACAATCCCTGCAACCAAGGCCCCCTTCGAATGTGCAGAATCTTACTTTGCCGAGGCCTCCTTCTTCACTGACTTTGCCGAAGATGGTGAGAATGCTACTCATATACACTCCACCAAGTTGCCAACTTGGGATGAGCTGTACGGAAACAAACCTCCTAAATCCAAGACCAAGAAAAGCAACAAGAACAAGGGATCAACCTTGGCACCCCCTCCTGCTGCCGCGATCAACTCTCCTCCTGTATCCCCCAAATCTAAAAAGCACAAGCCCGAGCCAACCTTCCAAGGCGTCGTCAGATACGGTAAAGTGATTTACCAGTTATGACGGTGCGCGGTGGCTCCAGATGGTCCCTCCCTCGATCCAGACCCGCTTGTGGAAACTGACTGGTGCTGCACTGCCGAGCATTGCCCGCCAGACCCTGACCTCACTCCCGGTGCGGCACCACCTTGCTATAAAGACGGCCCTAGACCACAGGCCAAAGATCTTGAAGAAATCAACTTGGCCGACCCGGGCAAAGAACCGCGGCACACTTACATTGGCACAAAACTCGCCCCCGGCCGAAGGAAGGAATTGGTTTCCCTCCTGCGCGAATATCGCGATGTCTTGGCATGGAGTTACAATGAGATGCCCTGACTGGATCCTGCCTTAGTCACACACTATCTCAACATTGCCACCGGATCCATCCCTGTACGACAACACCCACGGACATTTCACCCCGAACTCGAGTTGAAGATCAAACAAGAGATTGAACGTCTTCTGCAGGCAGGCTTCATCGAACCTATCACTCACCCCATTTGGCTGGCCAATGTCGTCCCTGTACAAAAGAAGAATGGCCAAGTCCGCGTTTGCATTGACTTTCGGGACTTGAATAAGGCGTGCCCCAAAGACGAGTTTCCGTTACCCAATATCGACATGCTTACGGAGGCCGCCGCCGGATATGAAACCTTATCTTTCATGGATGGTTTCGCAGGTTATAATCAAATTCGCATGAACCCCGACGACAGCGCCAAGACAGCCTTCCGCACTCCTATGGGTAACTTTTGTTGGAAAGTTATGCCTTTCGGTCTCAAGAATGCGGGTGCTACATATCAAAGGGCAATGACAGCGATCTTCCATGACATGATACACCGCACTGTGGAAGACTACGTCGACGATCTTATTATTAAATCCAAGAAGGAAAGTGATCACCTCACTGACCTTCGAGCAGTCTTTGATCGTTGCCGCCAGTATAACATGCGGATGAATCCATTAAAGTGTGCCTTCGGCGTCTCCTCCGGCAAGTTCCTCGGCTTCTTGGTCAGTCGACAGGGCATCGACGTTGACCCTTCCAAAGCTGCCTCCATTCAAGAAATGCCACCACCCAAGAACACAAAGCAACTAAAGAGCTTCCTCGGCAAGGTCTCTTACCTCCGACGCTTCATACCCGCATTGGCCGAGCTTATCATTCCATTTCAGCACTTGACGCGCAAAAGTGCACCATGGAGTTGGGGTGCGCCCCAACAGCAAGCATTTGAACAAATTAAGGCGGTCCTCATGTCACCGCAAACCATGGTCGTACCACAGCGAGGCATACCGCTCCTACTCTACTTGACCTCCACACCCAGATCCATCGGAGCTTTGCTTGCCCAAGAGGTAGAAGGCGTGGAGCGTCCTGTTTACTACCTCAGCAGAATAATCAGGGGACCCGAAGCCAACTACTCTGAGCTCGAGAAACACTGTCTGGCCTTGGTGTATGCTTCGTAGAAATTCAGACACTACTTTTTGGCGCACCAGATCACACTCGTCACCAAGGCTGATCCACTCCGGTACATGCTTACACGCCCTGCCTTGTCTGGCCGCCTCGCCCGTTGGCTGTTGCTCTTGGCTGAGTTCGGTCTATCTATCAAAAATCCCACTGCCCTGTGGAGTCAAGCCGTTGCAGATCTCTTGGCCTTCTTTCCACGTCAACACTACGAGCCAACCTTGGTTCAATTGCTGGGTGAGGAGACCGCTCTGATCACCGACATAGACAACCAGTGGACACTCAAGTTTGACGGCTCGGCCACCAGCAAGGGTGCCAAAGGGCCCCTTCGACAGGGAGGTGCTGGCATAGTCCTCCGAAGCCCAGACCTCATCACCACCTCCCTCTCCTTCAAACTTGCCTTCCCGGTCTCTAACAATGAAGCCGAGTATGAGGCACTTGTCATTGGTCTCATGCTTGCCATCAGTATGGGGGCTAGAGCCTTATGTGTGAAAGGAGATTCTAAGTTGATCATGAAGCAGGCTGATGGAGAATTCGCGGTTAAGGAGCCAGCCTTGGCACCTTATCGAGCCTTGGTACAACACTTAGAAGGAAGACTTGGCTATGTCCAATATGAACATCACCACAGGTGCCACAATAGACATGCGGACAGCTTGGCCACGATCGCGTCGAAGATGGAGGTTGATGGTGAGCAGCGAATGCTAACCATCATCAAGAGATTGGAACCATGTACGGCATTGAACCTAGTCCCGAAGGACGTTACTGCAGACGATTGGAGGCAGCCGATTATCGACCAACTTAAAGCGCCATCTCTTACTCATGCCTCTACCCTTACGGACTTTTTGATGATGGGAGATGTCTTGTATAGGCGGTGTCCCGGAGGCACTTTAGCCAGATGTTTGGCACCGGAAGAAGCAAAACACAAATTACAGCTTGGCCATCGAAAGTGTTGTGGCCTCGACGGTCCCCCTCTATACCGTCGCCTCCAGCGTATGGGCCTCTATTGGCCATCCATGGCCAAGGATGCCTCACACATACAAAGGGACTGTTCCGAGTGCTTGTATGCGCCTGACAATGCAGAAGCTCTTGTCATTGACGTCGAAGGTGACTGGCGCCAGCCTTTCATCCAGTACTTGTCCCACGGGGTTCTACCACCTGGCCGCAGCTCGGCACGATCTATCAAGCGCAAGTCCATCAAGTATTTCGTGACGGAAGGCGAGTTATTTCGCAAGGGTTTTTCTGGGCGCACCCTGCGATGCTTGCAGGGTGCACAAGTAGTCAAAGTGATTAACGAAGTACACAACGGTGATTGCGGTAAGCATCAAGGCTCCCAGAAGCTGTATGCAGAATTGCTGAGGTTGGGGTATTATTGGCCGACTATGGAATCTGACTCCATCTCTCATGTCCGACACTGCCAACCTTGCCAGCGGCACGCCGACAGAATGCACACACCAGCATCCGACCTGCGCATGATCTTAGCACCGTGGCCATTTCACTCTTGGGCCCTCGACCTTATCGGTCCCATCCACCCGCCATCCAGACGTCACTCATGGATTATGGTTGCTACTGAACGCTTTACAAAATGGGTCGAAGCCATACCTCTGCGGAGAGCCACGGGAGGCGCCGTTTCTAACTTCTTACGTGACGTCATCTGTCACTTCGGCATACCACGATGTATCACATCCGACAATGGCACGCCGTTCATTAATCGAGAGGTTAGAGCTCTCATGGAAGGATACAACATCAACCATACCACATCAACTCCCTATTACCCGCAGGGTAATGGTCAAGCTGAGGCTTCCAACAAGACTCTGCTCCGCGTATTATCACGAATGGTTCATAGCACCAACGGGTCATGGTCCGAACAACTAAATCTGGCACTTTGGGCCTACAGAACGTCCCAGCACACAGCAACGAAGGCCACGCCCTTCTCTCTCATTTACGGGGACAAGTGCGTGATACCGGCCGAGATCGCGGTGCCGTCGGCCCGACTTTCTCTAGACAGCGGTCTCGGAGATGAAACAATCAGACTGGCGACACTTGACGGCCTCGACGAACGACGAGCCACAGCCCTGCGACGCATGAAGAAATATCATGAGCAGCTCACAAAAGCGTATGGGAAGACCGTCAAGTCACGGTCCTTTCTCGAAGGCGACCTTGTTCTTCAAGCCGCCAAACATGTACGAGCCAACATGTCGGCTCCCAAATTCACGCCAAACTGGGAAGGCCCTTTTACGGTGCACGAAGCCCGCACTAATGGCTCATACCTCTTGCTCAACCCCGACGACGGTCAGATCACGGCCCCTGTCAACGGCCGCTACTTAAAGAAGTATTATGCATAATTAGTCGCGGCAACGTTCCCACGGCCCTACCCGCCCACATCATAGTACTCGCTCTCATAGCATTTTTGTATATGCGTCATTACAGACTTGTAATTTTTGTTGATCTTTACAAGATTATACGCTACTCATGTAATGGCAGTCTGCCTCACGTCTTATTAATACAAAGTCATTCTGTTACCTTGGCTTCCATTTAGCCAACACTTATTTTCAACCTACACTTCCTAAGTCGCTTTCTACGGGCGAAAAAGGGGAACATTCACAAGCAACCAACAGTCATAGGCAACCACCAGACGCAAGACGTTCAAACACGATGAAAGCAATCAAGCACAATATGCAACAACCAAGATCAAGCTTGGATAACATAACTGCGATACTCATATCATCAAGTAGACATACATTTACATCAAACGTTTGCTCGCCATCATCGGGCGCTATAACTACGGAAAAGTGAAATATAAACTATGAAAGCCTAGAAAACAATGACGCAACTGGATGGGAGCTGAATGCCTGAACTGCCTGTCGCTCCGCCTGCAGCTCTGACCATACAGTATCAAACTCGGCCTGCCGCGTCAACCGCTCTGACTCTCGACCATCCACCTCACCCCGCCGCCTCTGTAGATCGGCCAGCTGCCTCTGCAAGTCAACAAGCTGTCTCTCTATATCTGCTACCTGCATGTCAATCCCGGCCAACTCTGCAGCAATCTCTGACCGCTCTGCTTCCAACCCTGTACAGCGCCGCTCCAGCAACATCTCCTGCATGTCCACGACCGCACGCCTCTCATCCATCTCGCGGCTGCCATTCCTCGACCTGAAGAAATCTGCCAGCCAGTCCAGCTGCATGCCCAGTGATGTGAACGGCGCAAACTCCAAAAGTGACCGAGCAACGAACTCTGCAGTCCAGCCCGCCGGTGGCACGTTAGCAAACGGCAGCAACCATTCCATAAACCCCGCAGATACCCACATTCGTAATATTGGGTTCTCTATTGTCACCCTCTCGAACGTCTGCGGGAATGCTGCCTTCACCAGCTCCAGCCGGCGCACCGTCTCCGCCGGTAATTGGAGGCCCTCCCAAGTCGCCATATCCACCTGTCCACTCGATGACCCTCTACTCATCTCTGCGGTTGCCGCGCCACGCCACCTGTAGCAGGAATCTTTGGCACTCCACTAGCCGTCTGCGCACCAATAATGGCTGAATGCATCGCCAGTAAAGTAGCACCAGCCTTAACCGCAGACCCTGATAATACGTCGTGTCGTCGCGACACCACAGCCTGAACTGGTGCCTCCTGCTCATGAACCAGGGCTGCGACAACAGGCTCGGGCACCACCATACTCCCACCATCACCTTCTATAACCTCGGTCTCCATGCCTGTCCACCAGTCCTCACCAACATCGAACATCACAGTATCACTCACCGCATCGCCGTATAGGGACTCCACCGTTCCCTCGGCAACAGGCAATAGACTTACCCTCCTCGTCACCCCGGCCACTGACGTCTCGACTCCCTCAGTCTCCTCATCATCAGCTGATCCGCCAGCCCCGGCTCCTACAGCCATCTCTGCCTCAGTATCAGTCTCCGCTTCACTGCCC